>NQII01003118.1:206706-223392 GCA_002778355.1 Clitarchus hookeri | reverse complement strand
ACTATCACCAACCATCACCCATTAATATTGGGCGCGACAGCTTGCTGCAGCAATGTTTACAGACCTCTCTGTCCTTGCCTGTCGCCCTTATGACACCCGCTCGCTCAGGCTGGCTTGGTGCGTCCGATCAGCTGTGTTCACGCGCACACACACACACACAGTCGAGTTGCGCCGTTATCTAGTGTATTAACGCGAGTTTTCCATATTACCTTACTAATGCATTTTCAAGAAATGTTATAGTGTGTTGGCGAAAATTTACGAGAAACTTCGATGTCTTCGAAATGCTGATTTAAATCAATTTCTCTCCTCGCATAGAAACAAAATTATACCATAAAAATTGAAATGGTTAACTGTTAATAGTTACAGGAACTATAATTTGTTTACACTGAAAATATAAAGTCGATTACCAATCAATACTGTTAAGGGGAAATTTATTATAGAATTAAAAAAAAATAGAAAAAGTAAAAAATTCAATTTATTTACAAATACTATAAAAATATAGCAATAAGTATTTTGCTCTTAACAAAAATGCAATTACAATGAAGGTGCGTTATTGCGTGAAATAGCCTCGTTATACAATGTCACATTTTCAAGTTTTATGTACGCATGAACACGAACTTATTTTAAACGAAATTCTGACATTTCTATTTTTGAAATTCTGATAATTGTTTATTCGCGGCTTCTTCGCACTTCCTGAATCAAACCATTAAAAAATCACCCCATTTATGACGTGCTCGGTTGTTACCTAAATATCTTTTATCACAAGAGTTTTATACTCGGTTAACATAAAAATACGTTTTTATTAAAATTTAAATTATAATTATATTTCATCAGTAAATTATATAATTTTATTTATAATTGATACTAATAAACAGAGAGAAAGTAGGTGCGTTGGCAATGCCAAGTAAAAATTAGTTCTTATACAAAATATTATTACACTGAGTGCACGCGAATGTGTTGCGTTTGTCCCTTTAGTGTAATTTTCTAGACCCGATTAAGCTTTATTTGCATTAGGCAGAGGAATTTCCGAGAAGTAAAACATTAGCAGGGCTTCAAAAAAAGTTGGAAATAACGGGGAATGGAATATAGTAAGGAATAATAATCTGGTGACGGAATTAAGTGAAAAATATGTTTCATTATCTATTATTTGTTGCTGAACGGCGGTTACTTCACAGAAAATAAAGAATTACGAGCATTAGGCGTATATACGTATTGAGATTCGATACTCACAGATGATCACCGACACTCGTTTCTACAAGCCGCTGTGTGGTACCCTGCACGAGGCTAAATTAATTACTACTGAAGACACTGATTTTACTGGAGCCACAGCCGTCGTACGTGAGAGTGAAACGAGATAACGGTGGGCGATTTAAGTCGTAGGTTCTCCGAGTTATTTATATAAGTGTATACGGTAGCATAATTTGTAAACAAAATAGTCCAGATTGAAATTTTGAACAAAAAACAATACACAATTAAATTCACAGCAGAATTTACGTTATTAAAATGTATTTTCTTAAGACAAACCAATACCACTATGTTAATGATGTGTAAGTACTCTCTCAAATTATATTGATAATTTTAACCATTTTTCTCTCATTTTAATGAGTACCACTGTCGACCGTACCGTAACTATGCACTTACTGACGTACAATATATTTACTGTTTACTGCAGGATAACGGCTCTCTTTTTACTGACGAACACTGATAAACAATCAGTGATATTAGTTCTCGCCATCAGTAACAGATTGCGGCCACAATATGCGCAAAGGAAGCAGGCATTTGACAATATAAATTTCGTGACAAATTTTAACTCTGGACTGACAAGTTGTAATACACAGTAAATAATGTCTAATCAAATTAATATACTTCAGTTTTAATATTAAGTACTGCCATTCTTTTGTAAAGCTTCGCGTGATTAAACTGCGAAGCTTTTCTCTTGAAAAGGTTCTACAGTGCATAATGCTTTCTTTTTTAAAAAAAAAAATGTACATAGTTCTATGTTAACGCACATAAATGCAGTGTGTGTAAGTATTTTTCTGTAAATACACCTACTAATAAAATCAGATAGACAACAATAATTATTCACCAAAAACCTATTTTATCCCAAAGACAGTGAAACAATACTCAACATTTTACCATCGTTAACAAGTTACTTCACTATGTTTTATGCAAGCCATTTCATTATATCAAAAGTTTAATTTTCATTGCGTAATTTTCATATCTCGTAGAAACTGAGAAAATGAAATCATGAACACATTTCCTATAGTTAAATGAATTGTGACTAAAGATACAAATACACGCTATTACAAATACGTAAATATATTTTGTATTTGTATATATGTGTATCACATTATATATATAAACATATATATACTCACACACACATACACACATATAATGAAATTCACGAGGAGTTACCGCCACTCACAATGATTATTCCTTAAGTCATTTAGAACGAAATATGCCTTATAAATTTGGGTCCTATTGCAAATATTTATAGAGATATTCTAAAAATGTGAAAGGTGAAGAAATAACAAATGACCCTTTTAGAAATTTAAAAAAAATTATTATTGATATTATACTTTATTGTTTACAGTTAAGCATCAAACGCCATATCGGTGTATTCTGTGGAAAATGTACGTGTCATTGTAACACAATGACTATGCCTCACAAACAAGGGCTACAACCACAATAAATGTTCAGAAAAGCGCCGTGTTCACGCAGTACACAGTACAACAGATACTTAAAGATGGTCAAACAGGCAGCAAATTGTCACGAGCTGTTCACTGTGATGCGTTTCCAATTGCTCGAATTCACCTGTAAATATTGCGACTAAGAGGCACATTTGGGTTACATAATTTTCTCCAAATGACTTAAGGAATAAGCCCTGTAAGGGGCGGTAACTCCTCTATAATCATCCTGTGTGTGTGTGTTGTGTGTGTATATGTGCATACACATACACACACAAATCCTATAAACACGTATGGTCCTCGTAAGTAATGTATACAGGTTGAACATCATTTCATACAAATATCAAATACAGTGGAGTCTCGGTTAACCTTCACCCTTTCAACCGTGAGTTTTTGTTAACCGTCAGTAAACCGACACGACAAGTAAAATAATAAAATTGGATAAAAAACTTAATAAACTAAAAATGAAATAACCTTTTTCTTGCTACATATTAGATCAAATTAAGCAGATTTTTGAGTTGAACAATACGTATACTGTACTGTAATACATATACCCTGTAAAAAATACATTGTGTGTGGTGCGGGATACGAATGACTCACGTTTTTTGTTTATGTAGAACCTACATATGTACACTGGAGAGTGGAGAGCCAAAAAAACTGGTATAGGCGTGCGTATGCAAATAACAGAGGTATGGAACCAATCAGAGTAACGCGATGTGGTCGGCAGCGCCTATATAAGACAACAAGCGTCTGGCAAAGTTGCTAGATCAGTTACTGCTGCTACAATGGCAGGTTATCAAGATTTAAGTGAGTTTGAACGCGGTGTTATAGTCGGCTTACGAGAGATGGGACATAGCATCTCCGAGGTAGCGATAAAATTTGGATTTTTGCGTACGACCATTTCACGAGTGTGCCGTGAATATCGGGAATCCGGTAAAACATCAAATCTTTGACATCGTTGCTGCCGGAAAAAGATCGTGAACGAACGAGACAAACGACGACAGACGAGAATCATTAAACGTGACAGACGTGCAACCCATTCTCAAATTGGCGCAGATTTCAATGCTGGGGCATCAATAGGTGCCAGCTTGCGAACTATTCAACGGACCATCATTGATATGGGCGTTTCGAGCCAAAGGCCCACTCCTATACAGTTGTTGACTGCACGACACAAAGATTTACGCCTCGTCTGGGCCCGCCAACACCGCCATTGGACTGTTGATGACTGGAAACACGTTGGCTGGTCTGACGAGTCTCGTTTCCAATTGTATCGGGCGGATGGACGTGTACGGGTATCGAGACATCCACATGAATCCATAGACCCTACATGTCAACAGGGGACTGTTCAAGCTGGTGGAGCCTCTGTCATGGTATGGGGCGTGTGCAGTTGGCGTGAAATGGGACCCTGATACGTCTAGATACGACTCTGACAGGTGAAAGATACGTAAGCATCTTGTCCGATCACCTGCACCCATTCATGTCCATTGTGCATTCCGATGGACGTGGACAATTCCAGCAGGGCAATGCGACACCCCACACGTCGAGAGTTGCTACCGAGTGGCTCCAGGAACACTCTTCTGACTTTAGACACTCCCATTGGCAACCTAAATAAGCAGACATGAACATTATTGAGCATATCTGGGATGCCTTGCAACGTGCTGTTCAGAAGTGATCTCTACCGCATCGCACCCCTATGGATTTGTGGACTGCCCTACAGGATTCATGGTGTGAAATGCCTCCTGCATACATTCAGACATTAGTCGAGTCCATGCCACATCGTCTTGCGGCACTTCTGCGTGCTCGCGGGGGCCCTACACGATATTAGACAAGTGTACCAGTTATCTTGGCTCTTCAGTGTACTTCGTAGAATCGTTCCGTCTTCCTCACCACCCTACCGGAATTCCTAGACACTAATCTGCCCTCCTATTCCTACAGTCAGTTCAGTAGCGGTAGTCACTTAGTCAGCAAGTCATTGTCCTCAGTGTGTTGTCAAAGTGTAGTGTGTTTAAAAATGTCTGAGAAACGGAAACGTGTTGTATTGGGACTTTCTCAATAACTTGACATTATAAAACGACTGCGTAAAGGAGAAAACGCGACGAGTACTGCTCCGTTATATGGAATCGGGCGGACGATAGTCAATTATATTTAAAAAGATGCAGATAAAATCGAAAGTCATATTTCAAAAATGCAAATGACAGACGGAGATGTCAAACTTAGAAAAACGATGAAGCGAGCAAAACTAGACCAACTGGATACAGTAATGTATCAGTGGTTCATTCAAGCCCGCAGTCAAGGGATACCAGTTTCTGGGCCTATAATAATGGCTAAAGCTATCGAGATTAACAAGAAGCTTGATGGGGATCCTTCATTTAAGGCTAGTATAAGTTGGCTGGATAAATTTAAGGGTCGCCATGGCATAAGGCAGTTGGACATATCGGGTGAAAAACTAAGTGCTGATAGTACAGTCATCGTAGAATATCGGGAAAAACTAATGAAAGAAATAAAAGATTGAAATTTTGTCAGAGAGCAGGTTTCCAGCTGTGACGAAACTGGCCTAAATTGCAAAGCACTTCCCGTGAAAACCTTAGCCTCCTTATCGAAAAAATCTGCACCTGGTTTTAAAATGCAAAAAGACCGCATAACTGCCATGGTGTGTGCGAATGCAAATTGTAGACATAGGTTTCCTTTACTAATCATTGGAAAATCTAAAAAGCCTCGAGCTTTCAAAAATATAAATTTAAACGTCTTACCTGCCAAATATTATGCACAAAAAGTGCCTGGGTGAGCCAGGATATATTAGTGAGTGGTTCCACAGTGTATTTGTGCCAAATGTAAAGTCACATTTAAAATCGGTCGGATTGCCTGAAGAAGCCATTTTATTAATGGACAATGTTGTGCCAACTCATCCTTCTCATGACTTACAAAGTGATGATGGAAAAATTACGTGCCACTTTTTGCCTGCTAACACTACCCCACTAATTCAGCCCATGGATCAGGGTATTATTGAAAGGATGAAGCGACGTTATCTAAAATGCTTTATTCAAAACGTTGTTTGCGTTGGGGATGAATTAATAAGTGTAAAGCCGTTTTGGAGGTCATACACTATTAAAGACGCAATTTTTAATGTCGCTGAAGCCTGGCAAGATATACCAGAAGAAACATTTAAAAAAGGGCTGAAACAAACTGTGGCCTGAGAATGTAAACGAGAATGAGGCCATAAACTAATCTGGAAATTATGAGGAAATTTTACTTCTGTGTCAAGGGATTCCAGGTGGAGAAAACACATCAATATGTGAAGTAAGTGAATGGCTCGGAATGGACCGATTTGACTGACGCTTTGAAATATTAAATGATGAGGAACTTGTATTAAGTGCAACACAGGAGGTAGAATGTTTAAGTGAAGAACAGGATGATACACTCAAGGATTGCCCCAAAATAATTAGCCACAGTGACGCAGAAAACATGTTTTCCAAGTGCTGTGAATGGTACGAGCAACAAGAAGAGGCAGATGCTACACAGATATTACTCCTACGTAAGATGCGCAACATGGCAGCAACAAAATCCCGTAATGTATTACAACGAAGGAAAATGACAGATTTTTTAGTTAGGATTATACTACTAAACATATACATAATAGTACTGTGTTCAATTTTGTTATTTTATCAACATAATAAACAGAAGTATACAATATTTAATATCAAATACATACTGTGCTGTACATACTTATATTGATTGCTACCTGTTCAAAATATAGTGCTAAATATCGTATACATTATCATCGCTAGTATCTGTCGTGTCTTTGCGAAGGGGGGGGGGGATTTCTATTATCCGTCTATTCTCTCAACCGTCACGGTGACGGTCCCGAGACTGACGGATAATGGAGACTCCACTTTAATGAATTTTTCAGTGACCAGCACCCTCAAAATTATGGACGGAGATGAGAGAGAGAAATGCGCAAGAAAGTAGATGGCATGGAAATTACTAGATGATAAGCAACCGTATGTAAGGCAAATGCAATTGGATGCAGTTCACCTAGAAATGAATGTGGGTCGTATGCGATTGAATGTAGGTCACATGAAACAGCATGTAGGTTACAAGGAAATGAACAGAAGACATGCGAATAATTGTATAAGACATGCAAATGAATTTAAGAATTACAATTAAAATTGTATACGAAGTTTAAGTGAATATAATAAATAAAATTAATTGAAGCGTTGAACTGGATAAGGGCTCATTTTATTGCAAAAATTTGTTTGCCGTTGTTTTAATTTTTTTTTATGAAATGTGTTTGATCGATGTCATTGTATTATTATATGCCTTGTTCTCACAATAATAATAAATATTGTTTAAATAATGGCACATTAAATGTTATTATGTTATTTGCAACTGGGAAACAAAAATATTTATCTTGTAATTTTTTTTAGGGGAGATATGCCCTTATCCAAATCAACCCAATAATTGTATACAAATGACTGTTGGTCACATGTACAGAAAGATAGGTAACATGTAAACAAAACAAACAAATCATGCACGCTATTTGCGGAAAAAGTGACGAGTGCTGCACAAGTTAAAAAAACAACAAAAATAAAAATACGGACAATATGTTTGTTTAAATATTTAATTTTCAGTGCGATATCGATTCTTTTGCTATGTAATTAAGTCAGGTGTGAATGCGCAAAATACTACGCGTAATTTGGGGTCACTACGCTAGTCAATTTTTACACTTCAGTTTTCAATATAAAATGCTTTACTATACTTACAATAAATAATATATTCACTTAGCTGTACTGAAGCTTAAGAATTTTTTTTTCTTGAAGTATTGTCACCGTCTGCAAACTATTAATTGTCATAATTTCCTAATTGTTTATTACTTGTGTGTCAAGATTACAGTATTTTAAACATTTATGGTCAAAAATGTTTTGTTTGCATCTTCACTTGCCTCTAATACAGTCTCTGACGTACACGCGCGCGCTTATTCACACGCCGTCACTCACACAGCCACTAATATAACTGACTTATTGGAAATGAATACACGTTCACAGCAATTTTTATAATTAGTAACAAAAGAGAAATTAAAATTAAGAAAATAATTAGTTTACATGAGAGTTTATTTTTTCAAACAAGTTATTTTTCTCGTTAATATTATTTTGCACTGATGGATTTTCTTTAACTAAATTATTCATGTAAATTTTAAATTAAATGAAGAAATATACATAAGTTATTTATTTTCTACCGGCATAAACAAAACTTAATTGTTATATTGATTGAGATTTATTATAATAAATATTATTATTGCAGCTAATACAATGACTGTTTTCATTTACTTACTGAAGATAATCTTGGGCTTCGTTTACTTCGGTTTGTTGATTCCTCGTTGTTTTACCTTGTGACACAGAGCCTTCTTTTCTTCTTCACCAAGATAAAGTTTTCGCTAAGGCTTTTTTTATTTTTCTTCTTACTGTGGAAAGAAATTTTCCTTTTACCTATTACAGTTTTATTAGCCACACGTTTCCACACCTCACGTAAATATACGGCAACGCTGCGCGCGCGGAGTCTTCGTGGAGAACAGACTGGCCGCTGACAGCGCAGTGCGTGCTCTCTGGTGGCCGGTTTCTCAAAGTGAGGCGCGCTTCGCCGCGAGTGCTCGCAGTATTTCAAACTGATATAAGAGAATACTACTCAAGTATAACTACCAAGGGCGAAAATTGAAGCGTAAACTCGACTTAACCAGTGTATCAAAAACATTATTGAAATTTGTGTGTCACATCTTAAAAATTTAGTATTTTGTAAACTAGTCAAAAAATGCTTTATGCATTAAAAATTAATGTAAATATAGTTCCTTCAATGGCAGCATGACTTTCAGCACATAATAGGAAAGAATATGCATCAAGTATTCGTATAACACAGAAATCCTTATGTCCACGTATTAATAAGGCAAGAATTGTTTGTAACAAATTGTGTTCACAGATATTATTTAGCGACATATATGTAAGTTTTTTATTTTTTAATAGTTTCAGACAGTGTGTTCTCTTGTGAAAGTGATAAAACAAAGTAAAACCCTATAATTTATATAGCAATAAATGAAATTCCGTCGACTTATTAAAGAGGTGCATTAACGCCAATAAAATAAACTAAAATGTACTGCCAAAGTGTGAACCCACACCTTAAGAAAAAATACGTACAAAAATACGACAGGAGCCGCGGTGATGTAGCGATTAGACTACTCGCCTCCCACCTAGGTGAACTGCGTTCGATTCCCGGTGGGGTTGCTCCCGGATTTTCGCACGTGGGAATTGTGCCGGAATATGCCACTGGTCGGCGGGGTTTATTTTGGGTATCTCCCGTTTACTCAGCCATTGCATTCCGGCGCGGCTCCATAAACGCTTCAGTTCATCCTCATCGGCTCTCAAGACCTCGATGTTAAGAGCCGCTCAAATCTCTCCACTCCATATATGCGACATATGAACACATGATGGACAGTGCTTCCTAAATGCAATACACAAACTTTAAGGTGGAACAGAAATATAGGTTTATAGTAAATATTACAGAAAGAGCTTGAAAAGAAACAATGATATCCAGGATAACGTGTAATTGAAAGAATATCTGCAAACACTAAACAACCCATCATTGCCATAAAACTATGTAATAGAGAAAACAAGCCTTACAACCCTGTTGTCGCAAATTGCCAAAGCTTAATTACTTTTCCTTTCATGGATTATGAATGACCACGTTAAAATTAACGAAAAAGTTCTTCTGGCGTTATCGTTCTAATCCCACGGTTTGTGAGGAATTCATGCTTGTTGTCTATTCGCAGTTTCTTCACATTTTATTAAATCAAACATTTGAAAAAACACCCCATGTATGACGTGTTTGGATGTTTCCTAAGCATGTCAACCAAACACGTCATTACATAAGCGTTTTATACTTGTATTAACACAAAAGGGCTTTATTTTTCGCTAAATTTAACTAGGTAATATGAATAAAGACAGAAAATAGGTGTGTTGGTAATGCAATGCCTAGTAAGAAATAGTTATTATGCAAAATCGTATTACACTGAGAGCGCACGAACACGGTGTGTTGGCCTTCTGGTGTAATTCTTTAGGCTTTTTTTTTTGTGAGATGGAGGAATTTCTTGGAAGTAGAACTTAAGTCGGGCTTTAGAAAAGTTGGAAGTAACCGTGAATGAGTATAAATGGTGAAACCATTGCGTTACTGCGCCTGACAGGCAAACGACACGCAAATAAAAATAACGTATTATTCCTTCAAAGAGTATTTCGATGTTCCCACCATCAAGTTCAACACACAGGCTATAGTGTAATTGTCATGGATGTCATTGATTGATACAATGTGTTTCAGCTCCCCTTTCAATGGCGCGTACTACTCTTACGAAGAATCGTCGACCGTATGGCGTATGTGTGGTTTTGCATTCATTTTTATAAGACGCGTTTCATGAGCTATAATAAAGAGTATTTATTAACACGCAATTTTTATGTTTAAAAATCTAAATTTTCTTTTTTCACCTGAATAAATTTATATTGTGATAATAATTATTAATTTGTTTGGAAGCAAGAGTTTATAATATTTAATATATATTTTAACAGTATTTTTATTTTTGCCGCAAACTTATATGTCTTTCTGTTTTTACGTTGTGTACGTGTACTAACAAGGCCATATGACTTTACATTTTGAATTTTGGGACAGTTTTAAGTCACATTTAAATTGTCACCCTCGTGATTAACATGTGTTTAAAGAACATTCTTAAGTTAAGTTTTCAACGAAGAAGATGGACATCTTGTTACGTGACACCATGCAGCCAGACCGGGTGGGCTGTGCACGAGGTATTAGTTTTAATGTTTTTATTAGGGAAGTCCGAGCCCCCCCCCCCTTACCAACCAATTAGGCCGTGTACTAGATACGAAGACACGAGGTGTTTTTAAAACAATAGGTAGGCCTGTATTAGCCCCCTCCGCGTAGCTGTCAGAGAAGTTAGCTAGAACTCGTGAGACGTCCGTTAAGGTACCATTGAACTGTATGCTAGCACCGTAAGCCATGTGCTTACATATAGGGAAGACGTCACCTTGGTCTGCTGCGCAACCAGAGAGATGCCCCGTCGGCGTACCTGATCATCGGGAACTTCAAGATCATCTAAATTCTACGTCTGAACACTAATTCCAGCTAAGAAATTATAAATAAAGTCTTCGCCTAACACCGGTAATTCAGCCTTATAAGTACAATAATTATGGCGAGTCTGGCAAAAGGGGCTGGGGGTTCGGCGCCGGTGCCGGCCGGCAGACATGTTGTGACGTCACCCAACAGCCATATTAGATCTGGCTGACTTCGACCTTAACCCATAACCTTGGACACAGACCCCATGTCTGTAACCTTGAATGATATTAAACCCAAAATAATTAAACAAATACCAAAAAATTATTTTAAAAATTTCAAAAAAATACAAAAAAACCATTTTTTTATTGGGAAATTAAAAATTATTAAAAAAAATTATTTAAACATGTACTTGTAGGAGGTACGGGATTCAAAGACAGGTGGATCAACTAGACCCCGACACCACCGACCCTCGCCAGGTCGGGCAGTGTCAACCTAGTCAGCCATGTTAGACGTTAATGACATTTGACCTTGACCTCCTGCTCATGACCTTGGATAACTTAAAACCCAAACACCTTAAATTGTAATAAAATTTATAAAAAAATTATAATAACTGCTAACATTATTTTTAAAATATAAAAATTTTATTATAATGTATTGAAAATGTTTCCAAAAAATTAAAATTTTCAATGTTTTGGCTTAAAGAGGATGGGAAACAGTACCGACCAGCCAACATCCTACAATGTCACCCAAACACCATAATAAAACAAAGTCACAGCATATGGTGACTTCGTTATCNTGACCAGCCAACATCCTACAATGTCACCCAAACACCATAATAAAACAAAGTCACAGCATATGGTGACTTCGTTACCTCCTGGTAATTCACTACATAAAATGTTTGCAGATGACGAGGGAACTCGCTTGATGAAGCAATACGACAATGACAACATGCAGTTTATGGAAGGTGATACAATGAAGGAACACATCAAGATCTGCAAGGGTTCGTCTACTGGGAGCCAGCAAGTGATGTCGCCAATACCGCCTGCTACATCGGTGGGTACTGTTTTCGCAGACGATTATGACGAGACAGTTAATGCTAATGACGGAATGAGAGACCTACGAAGCATGATATAGTAGGTATGTGTGGAATGTACACTTACAAGGCGTTCGCATGAAGTCGACNAATGAGAGACCTACGAAGCATGATATAGTAGGTATGTGTGGAATGTACACTTACAAGGCGTTCGCATGAAGTCGACTAACTTCAAAATAAATGGTTGTCAGCTCTAAATACTGATGATGACCATGTGACGCCTACAAAGAAAAGCAAACATGNCCCTTACCAACCAATTAGGCCGTGTACTAGATACGAAGACACGAGGTGTTTTTAAAACAATAGGTAGGCCTGTATTAGCCCCCTCCGCGTAGCTGTCAGAGAAGTTAGCTAGAACTCGTGAGACGTCCGTTAAGGTACCATTGAACTGTATGCTAGCACCGTAAGCCATGTGCTTACATATAGGGAAGACGTCACCTTGGTCTGCTGCGCAACCAGAGAGATGCCCCGTCGGCGTACCTGATCATCGGGAACTTCAAGATCATCTAAATTCTACGTCTGAACACTAATTCCAGCTAAGAAATTATAAATAAAGTCTTCGCCTAACACCGGTAATTCAGCCTTATAAGTACAATGATTATGGCGAGTCTGGCAAAAGGGGCTGGGGGTTCGGCGCCGGTGCCGGCCGGCAGACATGTTGTGACGTCACCCAACAGCCATATTAGATCTGGCTGACTTCGACCTTAACCCATAACCTTGGACACAGACCCCATGTCTGTAACCTTGAATGATATTAAACCCAAAATAATTAAACAAATACCAAAAAATTATTTTAAAAATTTCNCCCCATGTCTGTAACCTTGAATGATATTAAACCCAAAATAATTAAACAAATACCAAAAAATTATTTTAAAAATTTCCAAAAAATACAAAAAAAAAAATTTTTTTAATTGGGAAATTTAAAATTATTAAAAAAATGATTTAAAGATGTACTTGTAGGAGGTACGGGATTCAAAGACAGGTGGATCAACTAGACCCCGACACGACCGACCCTCGCCAGGTCGGGCAGTGTCAACCTAGTCAGCCATGTTAGATGTTAATGACATTTGACTTTGACCTCCTGCTCATGACCTTGGATAACTTAAAACCCAAACACCTTAAATTGTGATAAAATTTCAAAAAAAAATTATAAAAACTGCTAACATTATTTTTAAAATATAAAAATGTATTATAATGTATTGAAAATGTTTCCAAAAAATTAAAATTTTGAATTTTTTGGCTTAAAGAGGATGGGAAACAGTACTGACCAGCCAACATCCTACAATGTCACCCAAACACCATAATAAAACAAAGTCACAGCATATGGTGACTTCGTTATCTCCTGGTAATTCACTACATAAAATGTTTGCAGATGACGAGGGAACTCGCTTGATGAAGCAATACGACAATGACAACATGCAGTTTATGGAAGGTGATACAATGAAGGAACACATCAAGATCTGCAAGGGTTCGTCTACTGGGAGCCAGCAAGTGATGTCGCCAATACCGCCTGCTACATCGGTGGGTACTGTTTTCGCAGACGATTATGACGAGACAGTTAATGCTAATGACGGAATGAGAGACCTACGAAGCATGATATAGTAGGTATGTGTGGAATGTACACTTACAAGGCGTTCGCATGAAGTCGACGAACTTCAAAATAAATGGTTGTCAGCTCTAAATACTGATGATGACCATGTGACGCCTACAAATAAAAGCAAACATGATATGAAGGTTGAAAAAGGACGTGAAGACGATCATGAAGACAGCATTGATGACAATGACTATGGTGATAATGTTGATGAAGTATCTGATGAGAAGGATAATGATGCTCTCGTCGTTCGCACATATTTCACAAACGATTTCCCTTCGACAAGTGGTGGGAAGAAGGCAGAAAGCATCAAGAATGCTCCTTACATATTTCCCGAAGACCCGAATGAACTTGTTGATCAACTCAGATATTTGATTCACCTGCAAAATCGTATGGATCTCTCTCGCTTTGTTGTGATATCTTCCATCATCGATGAACTGAAGGATCGGGGTTACACAAGATGAGACTGTTAGCTACTATCCATGATCTGCAAACATCTCAGAAATGTAAAGAATGAATGTACAAAAAAAAAATGGAAAGTTAGAATGTATATAATAAGTAAATAAATTTAATTTATATATACATAAATTTATGTGTTTAATTTCTTACACAGTCCCTTCTACTTCTCTGAAAGAATGTTTATTCAGTGGTGCAAACAATCAATGGCGAGAGTCTGTTTTAGTTAAAATTTATTTTAGCATGTGCAGGAGAAGAGCAATGGTTCGGTCTGAAATATTCTGTCTTACTGGGGTAGTTTAAAATGTTTGAGTTATATATGGCAAACGAATAAAATAAGGGGAATATATTGGAGGAATGTTTCGCATCTAGCTGGTTGGCTTGGTCATTTGGCTTGGTAAGATAGTATGGCCCTTTAGTGTAGTCAGCTGTGGTAGGAATGTTTTTCGCAAATTTTGCGAAGATTTTTTACGAAGAGTTTAGCTACGAGACTCTTATTAGAGACTTTTTCAAGGTTTCCCATTATCGTTTGTATATGTGGGTGTATATCAGGTTGGTCCTGTAGGTGGTTCTGGTCAGTTTTTGCAGGAACTGGTCTCTTCAGGAGCTATATTTGGGCTCAGTCAATCTCGCCAGGAACCATTCTTAGGTGGAGTTAGTCTTTGGTGGTGTTAGTCGTTGGCTAGTGTGGTTAGTCGGTTTGGATCCTTGTGACTAGCTAGTAATGGCCAATTGTTTTAATTGTAATTTTTCTCACTTTTTGGAGATCTATGAAGTTCGGGATAAGGTTAAGGTCGACAACAACCAACATGGTGGCGAAATCGATAATTAATACACAAGCGTCATCTACGTGATGAAAAAGTAAACAAATGACAAACTAAAAAATTAATATGGTGGTTGGAGTGCATTCTACAGAATGAGCAAAGGTGTGTGTGTGAGGGATGGGAATGTTAATACACTGATACCTGCCAATGCTGAAGTTTGGAAGTAGGTATTGAATCTGCTCTGCGGCGTGAGGCGCCAGCACTTGATGCTAGCCCTCAGTGATAAGGCGTAGGAATACGTCGACACTGTTGTCTCTAGGTCCAATTTACTAATAAATTACACTTTATTTGCGAGTTCACATAATCGAGTTTTATTGTTCCTTGAACAGGTTAACTGGTACATGAACTCACGAGACAACTCCCTTCCCCTTTTTCTATGTAGGCTACATATGGTTTGACGCCGCGATTGGCGTCGTGGGGGGGGGGGGGCAGGATTCTTCACACCTGGTGTAGAACTACTTATCTGACACTGCGGCGCTGTCTTCCCTCGGCTGGCGACTTGGAACTGCTCCGGCGCTTGGTGGGGCGTCCCGACGCCTGCTCTCGGAACCCCTCCTCCCGGGTCCACTCAGCACTCTTCGTTTGACGAAGTCGGACTGGCTTTTCTCGGATTCTTCCCGCCGCACGTCCCGCTTGACGGCCTCCGACTGAGGTCCACGTCTTGATGCATTTGGCGAACTCGTTTTCTCTCGGCTCCCGGTCCACCCTTCTCGTTTGACGAAGTCTGACTGACTTTTCTCGGATTCTTCCCGCCGTACGTCCCGTTTGACGGCCTCCGACTGAGGTCCACGTCTTGATGCATTTGGTGAACTCGTTTTCTCTCGGCTCCTGGTCCACCCTTCTCGTTTGACGAAGTCTGACTGACTTTTCTCAGATTCTTCCCGCCGCACATCCCGCTTGATGGCCTCCGACTGAGGTCGACGTCGTGATGCATTCTCGATCCTTGACTGACTCCGACTGACTGACTCGTTGACGTCTCTCAACTGACTGCTCGCGTCTGACTGCCTGATGTCGTCCGGTTCCGAACCGGACGTCTCGCTCTAGGTCCTCCAACTGACTGCCTGACTGCTCGATCCTCGACTGACTGATCCGTTCCTCCCTCCTTCTCGTGGTTTTGTAGGCTCCATCGCCATATTCAACTTGCACCGTCCCTGCACGTGGCCGGGGTGCTTGCCGCGTCCCCCCTGAGTCGTAAAACACGTGGCCGCTGCTCCTGTGGTCCGCAGTCGGCCTGGCGTCGCCCCTTGATTCTGGCCTGGAAGTTTATTGTTCCGTTCTGCACGTGCGGGAACTCTTGGGTGGCCTCTTTGGTTCGGCGCACTTATGCCTCCGGATATTGTGTCGTTATTCTCCCCAGCACGCCCGCTAAAAGCTCTCAATGTTTATGGCGGAAACTAGCCCGGGACAGACTCAGCCGCTGGTGTGGGCTCAGCGTCCCTTGGCAGCTGCGGGATGCAGCTGCATCCGCCTTCCTCCGCACGTGGTCGTTCCGCCGGGCCGTCCTGGCGCCATTCTCCTCATCACGTCCGCAAAACCCTTAATCCTTATTGCGGTCGTCCGCCTGCGAGCTTCACCAGAGTGTGTGTTCTGACGAATAAAATATAGGGACGAAGAATGCATCAGCACTATATATGAGACACAATCGAAGCCATGCTTTTATTTGTTAACGGGGCGCTCTTATCCGTGAGGCCATACCGCACCCCGGCCTCGCAGTAGGCGGGGAAGAAGGGTCACGCCCTCTCAACTCAGACACGACCAATGCTTACCGAAATTGACCAAATCCATAGCTCCGACCTGTTCATCAGGCCGCACCGAGCATAGCCCCGATCTGATTTACCAGATCGCACCGAGCATGTCCTACCACAAGGCCTGAGATCCTAGCACTCAGTTTACCAAGCGTGTGGTCTGGCCGGAGCACTACCCACA
>NQII01003118.1:170822-205970 GCA_002778355.1 Clitarchus hookeri | reverse complement strand
GGGGATGGGCCGACAAGAGCAGACATTCCAGTAGTCACGTCAGCTCAACCAAGTTGCCAGGACCTAGTTCCCCCCTTACACACGCAGACCGGACCACAGTCTGGTTTTCAGGGCACCTGGTCCCTTCACCTTACACCCTTTACAGGCTGGTTGCCGGACCCACAGCCCAGCCCCAACCCGGCCCCCCAAGGGCCGGGAATGTTAATACAAAGAGAAACATTGATGGAGGGTCTAAAGGCTATGAGTAATCAACCAATAAAAACACTGTTGGGTGGCAAAGGAACACAAATAATCACCATAATTATTCTACACTTCTAGAATAGTTTCACTCTGCCATGTTGTTTTTAATATGTAAACGACTTTTCCGACATTTAATATGGCAAAATTGAACTGAATCCTTGCTCTGCCGCAAGCTAAATGCAAAGGTCTTAATTAAAGTAATTCATTTTGAAGGAATATAAAGAATTTTCGTGTGAATTACGAACATATTAAATTAATTTAATTCTGAACCATCACGATGGCTCTAGTGTTTCAAAGGCCACTACCTCAAACAGAAATATTCCAATGATATCCTACTTATATAATAAATGAATAAGCCTGTGTGTATATTTGTTATCACTCAGCTCCGTAATGGCTGTACGGATTTTGATTAAGTTTGGTATGTAGGTACTTTAGGTCCTGGAATAGGACATAGGAACCTTTTTATCCCGGTAAATTGTACGCCGCGGGTCCTGTGGAAGAACAAAAAAACCTATGTCTGCAACGGCTGGGACCGTGACCAAAATATTTTTTTTTCCTCTGGTGTCAGAGTTTATCAGGCCACCCAAGGACCTCTGAGAGGGCTTAACGACTGCTATTAATCGATAACAACTGGGACCGAATATTTAATGTGCCCTCCGAGGCTCGGAAGCGGTCAGATGTTATGCCACTAAACGGTCACCCATCCAAATGTGTGCCGCTGGGAACGTTGCTTAACTTTGGTGATCGATTAAGATCCCTCAACCAAGCGCAAAAATTAGTACCTAGGTACACTTATTTCTAAAGGAACAACTTGATTAAACTGGCGTTTTTTATGTTCATACATCGATGCTAGCAAGCGGAAATGTGGTAACTACGTGATAGTTGCACATATACACCCCAAAAACAATACCCTAATTCTTGGATATCGGGTAAAAAATGTGTCCTTCCTTTCGGGTTGCTGTAATCAGTTAAAAACCTAAGCCAACATAGAATTATTTTATGATTAATTTTTTACTTAAATGAATTGTCTTTTCCCAAGTTATTTATTAATGTATCACTGTAAAATTCAATTGCACCCGGGCGAAGCCGGGCCGGTTCGCAAATGGTTAATATTTTCGGAAGCAGAGATAGTCTGCTAATTTGTATTGCCATCTGGATCAATTATTTTGTTTTTCTGGGAAAAGTCAAGTTATTCAGAGCGCAATTAAACTTCCAGATATTTTTGAAACACAGTCGCCCATTGTTGTCATTTCATAGTAGTAGCAACATTTTCTCCTAGAGTTCCTGTTTGTTTGTATATTTATTCTGTCACCCAAGTATTTTGGATACCTGATTGCTCTATCGCTAGGTGTACAAATAGTACACGTTACTTCCGATTGGTAACATCAAGTCTGTGTGTATTCCTACTTACAGTCTGGACGGGGCCGGGCAAAAGTAACTCGTCAGACTGCCTTCAATCGTTACTAAGGGGATTCTATTTTCCAGATCTCACACTGTTTTGTCTTATCAAGGAGTTAAAGGGGCAATAATTCTGATTTTCAATAAGCACAGAAATTCAGTACTCAATTTGGGCGATCGTGATTGTGCAGCTAGAGGTTGCACTCTACCCAGAAAATTCGTTACGCGTATTACAGCTGTCGCAACGTCATCCTCATATACAAAGAGGTGTACAGAACCCCTATCTCCCTTATTTTATTATTATTATTTTTCATTTACGTTTTGTGCATCGCATTGTTGTATGCTGTTGTACGTAATGAGTGCAAGGAAGTGGTCTTGTTTCATTACGTTTATCATGTCACATTACATCATTACATTTTCTATGAAGAATATACAGGCTGAGTTTGTTGGTGTTTTTTCTGAGACAGTCTGTACATAAATCAGAAAATGTTAATCCTACAGGAACGTTATTAATAGCATTCCGAGCAAATATTTTAAGAGTGATGGTCTTCCGTCGAGGAATTTCTTACGCTACAAGTTTTATATACCGTTGCAGCGTAAGATAATACGCCACATTAATGCATCTATTTGGAAAAATGTAAACTCACGAACTTGGCAAAAACCAATATCGCGGATTGCCTTTTCTTTGTTTATCTGCGTTGGCTTCCAAAATTCTTTGGGTTATCAATCAATGTATTTAGCAGTAGTTAATGCAGTACAATCTTATAGTATTAGCATTTAAATGTGGCTGAAATGTGTCCAGTAAATTTTAATTCCAAACTCGCTACAATTAAATAATTGTACATTTCCGTTTCTTCTGCGGATTCGCCTCGGTGTAAAAGTACATAATTTTGATTCCTGCGAAACTATGTTTAAAATTGTTATAAAAAATAAAATCAAAAACAAACAAAGCCGGATTAAACGCAGTATACAGCGTCGTCTGTGCAAGGAAATACTAGAATATAAACTGTGCGCTTTCGCTTGCTCTGCTTTCGTTGCACGAACGTCGCGCTGTTGACACAGACCATGAGTGAAACTTGGGAATATACTGAGACTTTGGTAGGGGAAATAAATAATGTAGTAGTAGATAACGTAAATATTGTTCTTGTTTTGTTTTGAATATTTACCTTTTCTGCCCACATATGAAACGTGCCTAACCAACCGCTTTTCGCCGATACAACTGCGACATTTGCGTGTTCTGAACTTTTTTTTTTCCCCCTAATTTACTAAAGTAGAAGAAAATAGTACCTCCTGCGCCAGTGGCATGGGGTATCGGAGTCGAAGCCGCCCAGCCGTTATGTTGTAACGTCACCCGGCGGCCATCTGGAATAACGTCAAGACCATCAAAATATCCCGATTGTTCCTAAAATCATTTTAAGAATAATTAATTTTGCACCAAATTTGCTTTTTTAAAATAAATCTTAAAAAGGTAAAAAATTTAAATTTAAAATTAAGATTATTCTTATAATTTTTTTCCCACACAAGTCTTAAAATCAGCAAGGCGGAATTCAGACTATTCCATGTAAAAGCAATAACTCTTCCAAGCAGCAAGGTGGACTGAAGGCAATGAGTCAACCCCAGTTAATCAGGAGGGACAGCGGCAGTACTTGTTTACATCAATGACCCTGTGTGCCATGTTTGTCCACATAAGGACCCTAACCATCATATTTGTTTAGATTATAGATCCCAAACACCATATTGGATATTTATAGCCTTGACCCTGTGTGACCTTGAACTCGAAAAATTGAGAAAAATTGGAAAATCATTCTATAAAATTAAAAAATTTAAAATTTAATATTTAAAATACTGAAAAAAAATGAATGCATGGTGTTTAGAGTTTGATTCTCGTAAAGATGGTGGAACACTCTCCCAGTACCGCGACTAGCAGATAACTTAACCCCCACCCCTCTAGTCCATTAGCTATCTAGTCGGGCGTCTTCCCAACTGCCCCCTTCAACGAGTTATTTGCTTCATGTTACACCCTACCCGCCCCCCACAACCCTTTCACACTTCCTTTTATATACTAATTATAAATCGACCGCCACCAGAACCACTAGACTGCGCCAGTGAATTAATTGTGATGTTAAAATGCTCGCTCTTGATTGGCTGTTGGTCACATGACATATTGACCTCTGCAGATAAATAAAGTAGCNGATGTTAAAATGCTCGCTCTTGATTGGCTGTTGGTCACATGACATATTGACCTCTGCAGATAAATAAAGTAGCCGCACCATGTAACAGTTTTTGGTGTAATGCGACGGGCGACATATCGCTCTCTTTTCATGACCTTTTCAGTATTCAGTCTAATAAGTTATTTTACCGTCGATTATTCCATCACATTTCGCAGGGGCACTATCGGCCATGCTCGAAATTATATATATGTACCACTAAAGTAAAAAGTCTGCTGAAATTACAAGTATCTGTTCGGACCAGAGAGTTACTGGAGTGTAGAGCTCAAAATANTATCTAGTCGGGCGTCTTCCCAACTGCCCCCTTCAACGAGTTATTTGCTTCATGTTACACCCTACCCGCCCCCCACTCCCCTTTCACACTTCCTTTTATATACTAATTATAAATTGACCGCCACCAGAACCACTAGACTGCGCTAGTGAATTAATGGTGATGTTAAAATGCTCGCTCTTGATTGGCTGTTGGTCACATGACATATTGACCTCTGCAGATAAATAAAGTAGCNGATGTTAAAATGCTCGCTCTTGATTGGCTGTTGGTCACATGACATATTGACCTCTGCAGATAAATAAAGTAGCCGCGCCATGTAACAGTTTTTGGTGTAATGCGACGGGCGACATGTCGCTCTCTTTTCATGACCTTTTCAGTATTCAGTCTAATAAGTTATTTTACCGTCGATTCTTCCATCACATTTCGCAGGGGCACTATCAGCCATGCTCGAAATTATATATATATGTACCACTAAAGTAAAAAGTCTGCTGAAATTACAAGTATCTGTTCGGACCAGAGAGTTACTGGAGTGTAGAGCTCAAAATATAATGTTCGTTTAATAGTGCACCGGTGATCCGCCTCCCAACTTCGTCATTGGTGGCATCGTCACTGACTCCAGCTGGACTGCCTGCTTTGGCAGCGATGCCATTCGCAAACCATTAGGGTTAGGACTTTGAAACTTGGAATATGAGGCCAACTCGAGTGATAGACAGTCTTAGGTCCCGTGCTCTTTATGGTCATCAATCTACTACTTCATCAATATTTCATTCTTGCAATCAATTTTTCAATCATTCAAACAATATTTCTATATTTCGTTCAATTTTTCACTAGCTAATGCAATATTTCAATCTTTTGATAACTATTTCATTCTTTCGATCAATCTTTCAATTTTCCAATCAATCATTCAAACATAATTTCCATATTTCTAGNATTTCAATTTTTTGATAACTATTTCATTCTTTCGATCAATCTTTCAATTTTCCAATCAATCATTCAAACATAATTTCAATATTTCTATCAATCTTTTAAACATTCGGTCTATCAATTCTTTGATCAGTAGTTCACGCAATCCGTCAATTTATCATCAATCCAGTAAGTCCATAGGTTTATGGTGTGTCCCGCATCAATTTTTATTGAGCATACAATTAATTCACAGACTGGCTACGGCGACTACGTTTATGTTTTGTATGCAGTCCCCTGTCTGTGTATTTAAGTATACTTAGTCATCATTAATAATCTGTATGGAGATCTTTATTCCAGTAGCCGATATTCACAGTACAACTTTAAATTTATGATAGGGAAAGAATATACGACACACAAAATGAAATAATAATATTTTATTTGAAGTATGTATCCTTATGTTGCACATTACATTCTCAGATGTATGCAGATCATGAACGTATGTAATGGTAAAATTTTTTATAACACCCATTATCCAGTTCACTGATGGTTAAATATATCTTCCTAATGTGCGAGAAATCTCTACCTTGTTGCAAAGTGACCAAAAGTCAGAGTTTTTAAACAAGATTATTGTGTCCTTCGGAAAATATGGTCGGCGTTCTTGTCATCCTCTATCTTCTTCGCGCCACTTGTCATAAGATGAGACGCCTGGTCAATGAGTGTGATAGGATAATTATCGCCCNTGTATTTAAGTATACTTAGTCATCATTAATAATCTGTATGGAGATCTTTATTCCAGTAGCCGATATTCACAGTACAGCTTTCAATTTATGATAGGGAAAGAATATACGACACACAAAATGAAATAATAATATTTTATTTGAAGTATGTATCCTTATGTTGCACATTACATTCTCAGATGTATGCAGATCATGAACGTATGTAATGGTAAAAAATTTTATAACACCCATTATCCAGTTCACTGATGGTTAAATATATCTTCCTAATGTGCGAGAAATCTCTACCTTGTTGCAAAGCGACCAAAAGTCAGAGTTTTTAAACAAGATTATTGTGTCCTTCGGAAAATATGGTCGGCGTTCTTGTCGTCCTCTATCTTCTTCGCGCCACTTGTCATAAGATGAGACGCCTGGTCAATGAGTGTGATAGGATAATTATCGCCCNATCCTCTATCTTCTTCGCGCCACTTGTCATAAGATGAGACGCCTGGTCAATGAGTGTGATAGGATAATTATCGCCCTCCTTATCAGTATCTTCAAAAACACTGTCTTCATGATCATGGTCCTTTATGCTGTCTTCATGATCGTCTTCCCCTCCTGTTTCGTCTTCGATATTACATTCAACAACAGTTAAACTACTCGCAACACGATGCGCTATAAACTTAAATAGTTTTTCAAAGTACATATGGCATGCTCAACTGAGAAATAATTCAATTTATTAAACCGATATGTGAATCAATTTCATAATGTTTACATTGATTCGTAACAGATACAATTTCCATATTTCAACAAAAATACATAAACGAAGACTTTGTGCGTCGTAATCAGAAGAACATCCTTTCTACAAGTGTCTCTCTTTTTGCCCTTCGAGTGACCCGTCGGAGGAGGGAGCAATAGGCGCGAATTTCTTTCAGGAAAAGAAGTTGTTTGGCGAGAAGGCAAGTTCGTGAAGTTGGCCCCCTCAGTATACCTCACATGAACTGTCTTACCGGTTCTCCCCCGCGAATACCATCCTCCTTCACCGTCCCGGCCCTAGCACGAGCTGCGAAGTGGCCGCTGGGCTGGATGTGTTTTCGGCGACATGCCTGGTCCCAAGTCCGCCACCCTCCCAGAACCAACCCCCAATAACCCACCCTCTTTCACTCTCCCCCCTTTGACCTTGTCCTTTTCCAGGTGCCCGGGTAATTGAATTCCGACCTTCGCGCTCGGTCGCAGGCAAGACAAACAACTTCGTTCGCTACCCACCCCCTCCCCCAAGGGGATTCATGGGAGACGGGACAAAGAGACGATTCTCGGAGGCGCTATATATAGCCTTGTGGATATTCTCGCTATATCAAACCCAGTTCACATGACAGGGATGTTCCAGGAAAACCATTTTTTACTGTCGCCAACTCTCTTTTGCCGGGCCTTTGCAGAGAGGTAAAGCTAACGAACGGGCGCACGCGTCAAATTTTGCTTTACAGGTGTTGGACCCCAAAAAATTAATTGTTTTATAATAATTGTACCTAACATTGTTCAACTCGTACGCATTGGATGTGATGACATTTTCCTCGAATAAAAAGATTTCACACTTAATATTTATTAAATAATTTGAATTCAAATAGAAGATGGTTCTGTTTTGTTGCAGCAATAACAACAAATACTAAGTTGTAGAAATGAAAAATTTTCTTTACATGTAAAATTTTTTTCATGTAGGTTTTTTGTTATTTGGGGATTGCATATGTGTTATGTGGTTGCCAATGGGTTAGTTTACTTTGTTAATATTTTCATCTCTACAACTTTAATAAAATTTGTTATTTCGGCTGCAAAAGAAAAACAGAAGGATTTTGTATTCGACATCATATTATTCAAAAAATGTAAAGTGTCATATTTTTTTATTCGAGGTAAATGTCTTCACATACAATGCGTACGACTTAAACAATGTTTGGTACAAATATAATATTATTAATTTTCGGGATCCAGCACGCATAAGCCCTGCCATCATATCCAGACGATCTTCCATGACTGTGTATGCGCATAATGAGCGCTGAATAAGTCGATACGTGAGAACAATAGTGTTACTACTCATAATATGTTTTTTTTTTCAGGAGGAATAATATTTTATGTATTAACAAAATATCTTGCCCAAGCGCGTTTTCATGCTACGTTTTCCCATGCTTACTGGCAGAATTTTAATTGTAAAATATTTACACGTTACAGAAATTTCTATACTACATTTATTAATGCAGTAAATTTAAAAAAATAAGATTTTTTATTTACAACACTTTTGTGCTGAGATATTGAAGTGTTCATTTGCATGAAAAAAATACTTAGTTGTGGTTAATATACTGTACGTACATTGGAAAACTGTAACAGTTCAACTGATCACATTTGAAAGTCTGCAGTACATTCATGTTCTATATGTATTACGTAAGATCAAACATCAAAATTAACATGGACCTAATGGCTTTTAGATATGCGCAAGGCATGTACAGCTGTGAAACAGTTACAGACAAACGCGTTTTTATCTCGTCAATTCCTAGGTTAATGCGAAAAAAAGAAAAAAAAATTGTCAAATTTTGTGGTTTATGATTTATACTTTTTTTTTATATAAGTTAACCTTTGCTATTCGTGTCTTGAACAATTTTGTACATGCAGAAGAGAAAATAAAATTTATGGCTTCTACTATGGGATCGAAGATTATAGGTAAATACTATCAGGGGGCTGATACCAATCCTTGATGGTTGAACATATACTCAAGCTTTTGCATTTGATATTGGTTACTGCCAACATTCCCTAGCACCACGGCAAGTTTTCGTTAGTTTAAGGGTCAAGGGCAGTTTGTGAGTTTCCAACCCGTAAAACCTACCACACATTTAGTTAATTTCCTAACTTCCCCTGATGTTTCCAGTTTTGGATGCAGAAGGGACAAGAAAAAATAACGAAAAATGTTTTCCCAATTTTCAAACATTAAAACAGTATACTGGCTACACAATGTTGTTAAAATTTATGCATTTGAGTGAAAATGTTTACCAAATATTAATTACAACAGCATTCGCACTAACGCAAGATTTTATTAAAACTAATTCGTGATAAGGAAGGGTGTTACGAAAACGATCAACGAGTAAAAATATAATATCATAAAGAGACGGAGTTTACAACAATAAAATATTTACAAATTAACTGCAGATCTCGCTGAGATGTCCTTTACTATTATAAAGGTTCCGAGTTCGAATTCATAATTATTCATTCATATAAAATTTTCCTTTCCCAGGCGTGGGTGTTAGTTAGTTATTTTATATATGAGAGATGCTCCCGTTTCAACTTCCAGGATGAAAGCGAAGAACCTTTTTAAAGGCAACTCCGTGTATGCTTAAAAGAATATGTTAAACAAAAAAATTGTTATAAAAATAATTTACGCCCGCCGTGCATGGAACGATTTTCCTTACGACATCGCATGCGCGCAGCCCTGCTTGCCGCTGGACGTGCTCGTCCGCTGTAAATATTGATGCCTACGTTCAGTTTTGCTGGCTAGTCTACTGTTTTCCGGTTATTGGAGTGGTGCTGTTTTCTCTACGTGTTTCTTTGCTAGTTTCCGATCTCAGCCAATGAGAGCAAAGAAACGTATCACGTACGTGACTTTATTTACANGGATAACAGCGATAACAGGTGCATAGAAGAAACATGTCTGTATACAGTTTTGAGGTCATCTGTGTACTTAATCCAATTCTTCTAAAAGCATTGCCAGTATACTCCAGTTTTCGTTCTTTAAGGATAACCATTACCTTCTCCGCGCCCGTTTATTTCGTCTACATTTTTATGTTCATGATCCAAAACTGAATAAGTGTAATTACAGCAATAATTCCTCGCCGTACACTGCTCATTGTTTATTATTGTCGCCAGCTGTCAAACATTGTTATGACCGCCTGCGTTCCTAGTTGGCAGAGTATAGCTCACAAGTAACCCCATACCGCGAGCGGGAAAACCAGCGAAAGGACTCCACGAGTAACCAAGTTGCATAGTTTTTGCCTAGCTCTCAAATAAAATCTTAGCGAAACTCGCAGGAAAAATTGTCCCGTGTGTGCCAGGCTTTACAAAATAGCAAATTTGAATCAACCACATATACTGAAATTTTTGACGTATCTTTCAGCGTCTTGGCGCCAACCTCGATCTATTCTGCACGTTGTGGCGGTGGTGATTGTGACGTTGTCACGCACGTAGCAGAAAGCTTCGTGGCCTTCACGTGCAGAGCACATTACTGGGTTGCGGTCTCACTGGCCTGTGGCGTACAACTGAATGACGCGAATTTATGATCTCGGCACTGTACGGTAAAGTGGTAGTGAAGGTGGAAAGGAGTACTTCATAAACATCGTGTACTTTGTAACGATTCTCTACTAATATTCTGAGCCAAAAAATAATCCGAAATCCCTCTCCTTGCCAATTCTAAGTTTAAATTTTTGGGGTGAATAACGGAGCTAAGCAAATTTTCTCTATATTTATTACGTATTTTTTAAAAAGTTAACTTTATTTTTTGGCACTAGCCATAGATTTTGTTAAAGAAAATATATAAATAAAAGCTGTATTTTTTAAGTTGTGCACACCATTTGGTGTATACCTGATCGAAGAAAAATACGGGACATGAAGGCAATGAGTACAGATAAACAATTTATAATACATTTGTATAATGTTTGTGTTTAATTACATGTGATTATGTTGTAAAAATGAGAACAGTCAAAGACTTTTTTTTTTCATCTCCATGCATTCTGAAGAAAATAAGAATCTCGAACGAAAATCTTTGATAAAGAGCAGCTGCATAAAGTGCGTACGCGCGCTTGTGACATACGAAGTGTAGTTACGTCACAATGTTTTGTTATTTAAGGGTTTCGCCTGCCTAGCACTTGAACTGCATTGCAGAGTGTTTATAATCCTGTGTTTTTAACGAAAATATTAAACGTGCCCCCAGTATGTTTACCTACGAAAATACGTCATACCCCAGACGAGGACGGAATGGTACTTTGAAGTTGCCACGCATGCTGTAAATATTATTTTGGAGCTCACCAATATAGTTAAAATAATGCTTTTCCAGACTACCTCATCTTCAAACATACTAGCCTGACACGAGTCAAACTATAGTTGGAAGTTGTATTCAACTTTGCTACAGATATTAAATCATTAAAATAACATGGTCACCGCTGAAAGTCCCATAGGAACACGCAGCATTACGAGAACACTGCGCGCTAGTTCAGAGCCCTGCGCGTAGCGTCGATGGCGCTCTTGTAGCGCGTACCAATGCAACCCTTATGTGCTTCTCGGCCAAAAAAGGAGAAAAATTATGCGGGCAGGCAGGACCCTTAATCTTCAAACTTTCTAGCTTCATGATTTTTTTTTGTGTAGCGCTTGGGCAACAATTACTATGTTGTAAGATGTATAATAAATACCAAATACACTTAACTAAAAATATACTGAAGTGCACGCACAGCGTCGAGGACAACTCAACGCGATAGCAGCTGAAGGCCGAATTGCATACAGTCCATTCATTTACTTCCAAAATTTCTAAAGCCCTGCTAAAGATATACTTCAAGGATATTCCTTCGCCTCATGTCATCAAAGCGTATCCGAGTCTAGAAAATTACACCAAAGGGACAACGCACCGCATTCGTGTGTACTCTGTGTAATAACATTTCCCACGAAACTAGTTCTTACTAGGCATTGCCAAACACATATTTTCGCATTGCTTTTATTTATATTAATTATAAATTAAATTAAATTATTTACGGGTTAATTTTAAATGAAATATAAATTTAACTCAATATAAGATACTTAATGTTAACACACGTAGAGGCGTTTGTAATACAAAGCATATTTAAGAAACAACCAAACACGTCAAACATGGTGTGAGTTTTAAAAGGTTCTATTCAAAAAGTATGAAGAAGCCGCGAATAGATCATAGAAACGCCCGACTCCAAAACTTCACTGTGCAGAGGTAAGATCGCGTATTTTGTGAAACAGGTGCCTCGGCTGCTGGCTCGTGATTGATGCACACAGTAAAGTTCGCTTTTTGCTTTACCGATCCTCTCTTCAGCCCTTCGTGACTTTCATTCCAGATTTTTTTATTTATTTATTCGCATGGCGGCGTACCTGTCTTGCACTCGGCACGTTTTGGGTTCGATATCGCCTCACTGCACTGATTGCGGAGGAAGGAACAAAATATATACATGGGGTTTTCCTTTCCAGTTTCTGACAAACACCGAAGTAGATCCTATACGTACACATTCCCAATTCATTGTCTTTAAAAATATTGACCTCTTATTGAAAGCACATAACACTTTAAATATACCTAAAAATTTAATTCGATAAATATTTTTCTTAGTTTTCAATATGTAAGTCCCGTGTTCCTTTTTTTGATTTCGTTAGCAAGACCGCCTATCTACATGGATTATATTTAATTACTTACGAATTCTGTATTATAAATAAGTACAAATGCGAATGAATTATTGAAATAATCTACATTCAGATCACATTTTTCTCAGTGTAGTTCCATTATTTTCTTCTTTCTGAGGTAATAACTTCTTCCACAGTTGCAGGATTCTTTCACTTGTCATTCTCGGAGGAAATAAATTGGTTACAACTCTGGTAACGAAATTCGAAGGATGTCAATTGCGCACCATACGATTGTATGACACAAAAGGGAAAATACCTGCCAGAAGCTTTCGTTACAGTTATCGAAAACGAAACATTTAACGAATTTCGTTACCAGGGTTGTAACCAATTTATTTATTACGAAAACGATACTTTCGTTTAAGCTACGTTTATCACATTTAACCTGACAATTATTGCTTACGAGACGTGAACAAGAGAGCAGCTAAAATATATACAGCTGAAAATGGAGTTGTAAAGCATATGCTTCATTAACAAGCACATGTTTGTTGACTTACACGTGATTAAAAACAAGTTTATGAGCAGAACGCACTAAATAAGGTACTGCGTTCTGTTGATCACCTGAAAATTTTCTCAATCACCATAATAAATCCAAACGTTTCTCATCATAACGTACGTAATTATCAAAGAAAAAGGAAAGTGGTTTAACTGTAGGACACATAAAAATTATTAAAACTTTGTTTTAAATGCATTACACATTTCCAATCCATATATATATATATATATATATAATACACATATAGGCATATATATACACATATATAATATTTTTCAACTATGTAATGACGTTATTNAGCACATGTTTGTTGACTTACACGTGATTAAAAACAAGTTTATGAGCAGAACGCACTAAATAAGGTACTGCGTTCTTTTGATCACCTGAAAATTTTCTCAATCACCATAATAAATCCAAACGTTTCTCATCATAACGTACGTAATTATCAAAGAAAAAGGAAAGTGGTTTAACTGTAGGACACATAAAAATTATTAAAACTTTGTTTTAAATGCATTACACATTTCCAATCCATATATATATATAATACACATATAGGCATATATATACACATATATAATATTTTTCAACTATGTAATGACGTTATTNCATATATATATATAATACACATATAGGCATATATATACACATATATAATATTTTTCAACTATGTAATGACGTTATTGTAGGATCTATGTTTATCGAGGCGTAGAATATTAATTTTATGATTTAAGGTTTACTTTTTGCGTTCAAATCCTATCCCCTCCATTTTTTTTTTCAAATTTATTGAAAATAAAATTTTTATATATGAAAACTATGCGTCATATTAAAACAATGTATTTTTCTTCGCTCTTACCTAAGTATTAAAATACAGTAATAACCATTTTCAGCATAAAATGACAACATTGTTAGACAATGTGGAATTTTCTTTGCAACGATTAAAGTTATCAGTGAAATATGCATTTAACAAAACCAATAGAAGAAACACATCTAGCATATCATTTTTGTCTATGTAAAAATCCTAACAGAATAGTTTTTTTGAAATTTTTATTAAATTGGTTTTTGAACCAGGCTGATGTATGTGCATAAGTTCAGTAACACAAAATCATTTTGTTGATATTTTTTTTTAATTTTATGCTAAAAATTATTAAATTGAAGAATAAATTAAGTATATAAATTTTATTTAAAACTTCTTAAGACTGCCTTTGGATCTCTCCAAACGAAAATACAGTCTTCAAACCGACACACACACACACACACACAGACAAACACAGCCAACACGCAAAGCATAAGTTTTATAACGGGTTTAAGGCCGGGATTACTATGACTTCACGTTTCACGTAACACGTAACGAGCAACACGCTCACGTGTACGTAAAACGTGGTCTTTTTTGGTAGTATATTATGACGCTTCGCGTAATCACGTAACCTTTGCGTAGTGAATAAAAATGTTGGGTATAAGTTTTGTTGCTTTTCAGATAGGAAACTCACGAAATTCTTGATGTACAGGCGTATTTTAATTTTAATATTAGTGAGGCATAAATAGGTTGCGAACATACGACGTTCGTGATTTATTATACAAACTTTGAAAACAACTAGGACATCGTCATAACCTCGAGAACGAAATGTGTCTGGGAGATGTATACACGTTTTTCGGAATAAATCGTATGGAATAAACTTTCATCTGCAGACAAAATTAAAATTTTGTTTAATGAAACAAGCCTACTAAAAATTTCAAACTTGACGGTACAGTAAATGTTGTGTATTTCACGCATACAATTTTACAATTCTGAGAAACATAATTAATAAAGCTTGGCAATATTTAACTACCTAAATTGTTAAGAATTAAAAAAATTAACTATTTTATTCTCTCTTCTTTACACTTTCGTCCTCATTCCCGGGAGAAAATTATATGCGCGGTATATGAATTAAAAACGTTAACAGACGATACCGCAAAAATAAAAACAAACCCCTTGAAAAGCAAAGATAACGCAACGCTCTATTGTGATTGGTCGGCGAGATCACGTGGTGTAGAGTCACGTATCACGTAGCAAGCCAAAGCTCGACATTGACAGTATTTTCCATCACGTGCACGTTACGTGAAATGATCGTAATATGTATTCTTGGAACACATTAGCCAAGGTGGTATCTGGCTTACGTGAACGTGTTACTTGTTACGTGTTACGTGACACGTGAAGTCTTCGTAATCCCGGCCTAACGTTTGGTAACAGTAACGTAAGAGCAAGCGTTACGCCATGTAAAACTATAATGGGTCTGGAAAAAAAATTTAAATTCTGCACACTTAAATTTCTTTGCAAAGTTTAACAGCTGAAAAACAAAGTTTTTATAATTTTTTGCGAAAAAGTTTTAAGATAAATCAAAAATTTAGCCTGAGTCACCAACTGAACTGAACTGAACCGTACTTTGCCATTTTATTCAAGTACTTTCAATTTACAATACCCAACATTTTACAACGCTACACACAGCGAACTTACTAATCATCATGAAGTGCAAGAGTTTCTTATGAAACTTATTTCTTTGGTTTCATTAATTTGGCTCTATTTGCCCTATAGTTTAAGTTTATCGTGCAAGATCATTGTCCAACACACATACTACTGCTTATTTACGGACTTCAGCAATACAACTCTAATCGAAACGTTACCGAGGAGTCTCGTATCCCTCGTAAAGGTAACGAGTTTGCTCAGTTCCCCTCATATATTCTTCAATTCAATTAAGAGTGACATAATGTATATTTTTCAGGAGTCGGGTCTATGCCAGCGACATACTCTTAAATAATCATGACGAGATATCAACGACTATGATGTTGAATGATTGAATGGTGCTTAGCTCTAACGCCGGTTTCAACGTTCAATGTGTATCAGACAGAAGGAATCTCCCTTTGTTTTTCGTTGCTTCTACCTTCTAAAATGTATGCATTAACACTAAGACAGTTTTCGAATTAGGGGAGGTGGTGAAAGGGGAAAGGGAATCTTCTACGTTAAAAAAATTTTGCAGACTTGCTCAGGAGTTTAAATAAGGACACACATCCCGATGATTGGACTGAATGATCGACAAATTCAAAATGTCTGAAAGCGTATAAAAACAAACAGCAAATGGCTCATTAGGAACTGCTCTGGTGCGGAAACTCATATTAATAATTTTCTTTTTACTTTATTTCTTTCTTAAATTTATACAACTGTGCCTTGATGTAATCTCTATCGTATTAATGTTTGCTGTTTTCTCCTTTAAAACTGCTGAATGTCGTTTTCAGTTATGATTAGATTTCCCACATCAATACTTGTTAAAATTACCATAAAAATTATCAATATATAAGAAGAATAAATACACTCGTCATAAAATTTTGTTCATCAAGCTGAGAACTTTTTAACTAAAAGAAAATTGTTTAGATTGAGGACACAGTCNACTCGTCATAAAATTTTGTTCATCAAGCTGAGAACTTTTTAACTAAAAGAAAATTGTTTAGATTGAGGACACAGTCAAAAAAAATATGTGCGTAAAATATCAATGTCTCAGGGCAGTATTACGCCCACATACGGCAAAAAAAAAAAAGTAATTCTTGAAGCTAGTTAGATCGTAGTATGATTGGATATACGCATCAACGCGATTGTACGTGAACGAAACGAAAACTATGTTTTTCAACAACAGATTTTCTTAGAATTGTTTTCCATTCTCCTCCAATTTATGAACGCTTCGTCGTACGGAAACCTAGAATTCCANACTCGTCATAAAATTTTGTTCATCAAGCTGAGAACTTTTTAACTAAAAGAAAATTGTTTAGATTGAGGACACAGTCGAAAAAAATATGTGCGTAAAATATCAATGTCTCAGGGCAGTATTACGCCCACATACGGCAAAAAAAAAAAGTAATTCTTGAAGCTAGTTAGATCGTAGTATGATTGGATATACGCATCAACGCGATTGTACGTGAACGAAACGAAAACTATGTTTTTCAACGACAGATTTTCTTAGAATTGTTTTCCATTCTCCTCCAATTTATGAACGCTTCGTCGTACGGAAACCTAGAATTCCANGACAGATTTTCTTAGAATTGTTTTCCATTCTCCTCCAATTTATGAACGCTTCGTCGTACGGAAACCTAGAATTCCAATCGGCCCCACAAATGTTCGATAGGTGACAAATCAGGCAACCCGTAACAGCCGCCAAAGTGTTCAGACATGTTGTAAACACTACTTGGGAACTAAATGTGTGTCGGGGAGAGTTTTCTTGTTGGGAACTGGATCCTTAGTACTCAGTCAGGGATGGTAGCACATTGCGCCAGAGGATGTCTTCATTCGTACCGTATTGCGTGCAATTAACCAGCTACGAATTACGGTAATATATAACGGCTCCTCAGGTTATCAAGCCTGTGGAAGGATGTGTGTGTGACTGTAATGTGAGAAACGTATCGCCACGCTCCCATCCAGCACTCCAGACTCTAACACGGTGTTTCGCAAAATCAGGAGCAAAACACAGGTTGCTCGCTGTTGACACTACTTTACCATCCAAGATGACGATGTTAAGGTATTAAGGCGCCCGTCTACTGGCGCTTGAACTGCGTTGCAGAGTGTTCGAAATACACGTTTTTCAATGAAACTATTCAGCGTGCGTCCAATGTACTTATATACGAAAAGAACACACACTTCAGACGAGAACTGTTAAGTACTTTCAAAATATCACGTACGTTAGAAACATCAATTCAGAGTACTCCAAAACAGCTAAAAAACGCTCTTTCCAAGGCGCTGTAGCTCAAAATGNTACGTTAGAAACATCAATTCAGAGTACTCCAAAACAGCTAAAAAACGCTCTTTCCAAGGCGCTGTAGCTCAAAATGACGCATCAGATACATACAAAATTACTATAGGCGCCTGCACTAAACCTTCCTAAAGACTTCCCACTAATAAAATAATATGGTCACCTCTGAAAGTCCCATAGGTACACGCAGCACGACGAGAACACTGCACGCCGGTTCAGAGCCTTGTGCTTAGCGGCGATGGCGTACTTGATGCGCGTGGCAGTGTCGCCCTTATCTCTCCGGCACTTCTCTGCCTAAACGCGGGAAAAAGTTCCAGGTAGACGGGTGCCTTAATGTCAGAACATGTATAGGTCGTCGGGCTTGCAGATTTATCCGTGTCTCAAGTCTGGAAAAGAATCTGGCAGAGGTATATGCTCTATTAAGGATTCAATGTGTCACTGAATGGTGTACAAGGAAGCCGCTGGCAATCGAAAGGTCGTGTCATCTGATGTTTTTTTTTTTGGTATTGTCCATGACCAGCTTGTATAGGTACATTGATGTGTCCATTCCTCAAGCGAAATGTGATTGTTGATTCCAAACGGTCCAAATGACAGGCGGTTCGTCGCGCCTCTCGCAGCCCATCATTCTGCGGGTCTCAACGGGTTTACGCGGTTTTCATGCACCTGCTCAGAATGCCTATCACTGAATCACGCCTCGTATGTAAAGAGGACTTCGCATTGGATGTGATATTCTAAATATTGTTTATAAACGTCACAGGGTGAGCGATGGCAGTGCCCTCGTACAACGTATGCATATGCTTATGCATAACGAAATTTCATTCACTTTGATATCATCAGTTCATGGCTACCAAATTATTTTACAAGGTGCGAAAATTTTTATGTCTATTAGTGTACACAAACATACATAGTTTGTTATATTTCTAATTATCGATTGGTTAATAGCGACTGGTTAATGCAATCGTACGATCACCTTGTTTGCTGTATTAATGTGGCATTTAAGCTAAAGAACTTTTCGGCAAGGTATTTAAAATAAGAAAAATAAACCAATATGTATTCCGATAAATCCCCCCCCCCCCTTTCCCCACATACACACACATTGTATCTCACAGTTTCTGCAAAAAAAGAAACTAAGGATTGGGTAAGGATGAGAAATTAATGTACATTCCCGACAAAGTTTCGCAACATGTGTTCCCTTTGCACATCCTACGACGTGGTTGCGCTGGTGATTTGTCAGGCCAAATTTCCATTCGTCAGTGTCAAAGTTTGGGTAATTTTTAACGTAAAGTGGTGTTGTATCACTACAAATATGTTAGTACTATACCAACAGTGCTTGCTTGTGTAATTTTACACTTCATGATATTTGACTGCAATAATTTTGTTAAAACTACAAGCGCGATGGTTTTATAATTATAATGTAATGTGGTGCTTTTTCACTACAAATATATTAATACTACACCAACAGTGGCTGTGTAATTTTACACTACATAATGGTATTTAACAACAGAAATAATATTGCAAGTTCATTGATGATGTTTCTGTAATTTTATTGTATGTGTAAGTATCCAAATACAGTGTGCAATGCAGAACTGCCGTCTCAGTGTCTGTGTAATTTTACACTTTTTGGTGTATTTTATTTAACCTCGTCCTTTATACTAATTTCACCAGTCCAAATATTTGTGTAAAAGTGTACATGCATTGGTGAAAACAGTGCTGCCATGTACAGTACGTGTAAAAAACACAATTTTTTTACAGTGATACTGGAAACCTTTATTTAGGTGATTGTTACGTTGAACTTGCTCGAACCAGCTGTCAAGCTATACTCTGGCATGATGGTGACTCAGTTATGAAACCTTTTGTCGTATAAATATCTAAGTCAAACCTTTCGCTCGTAATAAAATTGGGTGTCTTTGTTATTAAAATAAGTGAGAAAATATGTTAAAAGTTATTTTCGCATTAAATATGACAATTTTCATTGGCTGTAGCAAATAGACGGAAAGTTATACAAGCATACATTTTAAAAAAATGTAAAAGCTGCCTGAAACTGAAAAGTAAGTATCAAAATAGACAAAACTTCCCTTACGGTAGCCATATGATTCACAGGGTAGCACTCACTATCCTACGTATTTCCATATATAGGAATGGTAATTGAGCAAAGGTTCTGCATCCGCATCTCTATATAGCTATCAGAAAAAAAATTTTAATAAAAATAAAGAAATAGAAATTTGGCACACTTGAAAGGTAAGTTTGACAAACGTTCGTATATTTCCATGCACTTTGTAGTTCTTATATTGTTGTTTGCCTGTAAATCTTTTTTAGCTCTTATATTGTAACTAAGAGTTTTATATAGGTACTTGACAACTTAGCCGGCGATGCTAGTTCGGTGTTCATTTTCAGAGTTAAGAGATTTTGGGTGGCATCAATAGTATTTTGTGAGAGCCAGAGAGGATGAAATTGGGAAGGATGTGGAGCAACGCTGAAATGCAACGCCAAGGAAAACGAGACACTCCCTAGAAAATCCGCACAACGGAAGCATCTTCGAACACTATTTTCACGTTTAAAAATCCGAACGTAACCCCGTCGGGAGTTGAACCGAGATAGCCTGAATGAGAGATGAGAGCCCTGGCCACTATACTAATCACGGACCCACGGTTCGACTTGGAAAACACGACATTCGTCTACTTGTGTGTCAAATATTTGTAATTATTTCATTATTCATACATCAAATTACGCTTCAATAAATTCATTGTAACTAGTGGAAAATGTTTTTATGTTCAGTAGTCTGATAAACTACGGCAGAAAAAGTGTCCCTAAATATTCGTTCTTAGAAGAAAGCAAGGAATGCAGTCAACAGAATGAAAAACGTCAACAACCCAGTACTGCGAACAATCGCGCGAGCGATCTCTATGGATGTCTCAACCCTTCAGCCCAAGACTACCTCCTCGGGCCCGCCTAACGGACACGCCTGTCTTTGAGAGCAGACGGTACCTCCCCTTCTGCCAGCCATCCCATCTCTTCCCAGCCAGCACTCGGGGCGAGACGAGGATATGGTCTGTTTCATATAAGTTGGCGAGAAATTCACAGTCAGTAAGTGGCAATTTGCTGTATACGAAACAAACAAAGTGCCATTTACAAAATCCCGTATCAGCTGAGGCACGAACGAACAAAAGCTAATATTACATTGGCTATTCTAGGTGCACTGCCGACGCACATTAGACAAGCAGAAAATATGCGATAAGAAAGATTTCCTAGATTAATTAATACATTTTATTTTACGTGGTCACAAAACAGTGGTTGTTAGTTGTACAAACTAAACTTCGTGATAAAGTAGTAATGTATAGGTGTTCAAAATTAATTGCACAATAAAACGATTCGTATCCAAATGAAACGCAACTTCAAAACATTTTTCACGTCTCCAACCATGCTTTCCATACGGGCTTGATATTAATTCCAAAAGCATACTGTATAATATAGTTGATTTATTTTTATAATAATTTGACGAAATATATTTCAAATTCGTGTCGTTCCGAGCCAGTAGTACAAGAACAGTCAACTTTTAAAAAGACGGGATGACGAGGCAGGCCGTGATGCGATCTGTTGAGCAACACAAGTGCTCACGCCTCGCAGTGTCATGCTGTGCGCGTCATCTGTCCGCTCTTTCCTGAAGTATTACCAACCAGAAAAGAATAACTTTCGTGTGATATATAACAAATTTACGAACATATACCTATAGTTTTAGTTTTCCGCGAGCACTGCATAATTTTTAAAGTAACATATTTTGTGTACAGCGATTTTGAGTACCAGTAATTTTTATTCGGCCGGTAATCGTTCGTCTACATAAATTATACCCCATATTGTTCTCCCGAAAACCCATTTACTTGTCTCTGTGTTGTTACTATATTGTATTAATAAAACGAATAACGTGGGACGCGCGTGAATAGTTTTTAAGAAATTCTAACGTTATTCCACGTCACATATTTCCAACTCGAACTGTTTAGTATTAGTAATAGCAGAATTACTGCTTTGCAATAAATAGTCGTCGGCGAGTTGTTGGCGAATAAAAGTGCGTTGTCAATCAAGTTTCCCTAATTACTTTTAGTTCCAGTTATATTAACTATGACGTCCAAAGTGTGATAATAGCTACAACTACCGTCTCTCAAACGTTAACCCAAATTTGCTGTCTCGGAAAAATTAAAAAGGAGTTAGCAAATATTTCATTTTTTGCAAGGTTTTCTGTTTTTACTTTTGAAACCTACTCATTTTTTATACAGATGAGAGCCTATAAATACCTTAAAATTTGTTTAGCATTACAATGGAAAGTGGATTATCCGACAGCGTGTTAATAAAATAAATATACAGCCGCCACTCGACGCACCAGCTGTTGGCGAAAGGATACATAAACGAAAAGCAAACATTGGTGCTACTTTCATCGAACTGTCAAAGTCTCGCCAACTTAAATGAAACAGACCATAATTACGTAGCGAGTAGGCATCAGCACGAGACGTGCCTCAAAATGCCCAAAGCATACCTACAGTTTTAGTTCAATTTCATTCAATTCAATGCTGTTATAATACCTTTTTTTTTTTTGGCATGATTTTACTCAGAAAACTATAGCTGATTCCACTATTATTTTTGTTTCAAATGTTTCTTTCCAATTAACTGAAAATCAAGCGCAGAGTTAAGCAATTTCATAATTAAAAAAAATATATTTAACACCAATAGAATGGAAAAGTATACTCGAACAATTCAAGTTTTTACTTATACGAAATAAATGTTTCGTCTCCATGTCTTGAATAGTTCCAAAACAATCATTATTACAAAACTACTGTGTGTTTCTCACTTGAGATGGGACTACCACTCTTAAAATCGAAGTCCTGTGGGCTGATGAGGGTGAAGTGAGGTAAGTATGGAGCAACGCCGGAATGTATTGTTGGGGGGGAGGAGCATCGTCCGGCACGATTCCCACATTCCCACATGCGAAAAAACGACTCGCCTTGATGGGAGGCTAGTAGTCTAACCCCTACACTATCGCGGCCTCCAGTTAAGAAGAAAATTAGTTTATTCACATACAGTAAGTAGAGTTTATGTTTCTTTTTTTAATAAAATATTGTACATATTCATATAGGTATACATGCATGTATAGACATGTAAATACTATGAGCGTAAAACCTTAGTTTCTATGAACACCAAGCCTATTTCCTCCGCCAGCCCACAATCCAAGAAGGTTTCACTTCCGAAATGCTCGGTATCCGCGACCTACAGCGGGCTGCAAGGACGTCGGAAAGGCACGTGTAATCATGAGCTGAGGATGGGGGAAGCGTTGAAGGGCACACGAACGTCGACTCGCCGGCTCAGTTCCATGCAAATTGCTTTGCTTTTCCTTTCCCGTCGGTAATTAACTCGCCACTCACACGCCTCGTTACCCCGGGCGAGTTACAAATCCCTCCGCCAGGGGCGCGCGCGGGCGCCACATATTCAATACTCACTGTAGCGCGTCCGACCGCCCACCGTCCCCCTTCCCAACTTTCCGACCAACTCCCTTTCTCATGGGGCCTGCCCTCCCCTGCCCGATATAGTCCTACGTCATCACGGCCAAAAGTTGCAACCGGCACTGACTATAGGCTGTTCACAGTAAAGTGAGAACTTTTGAGGCCCTAGTTACTTTTCCCTTTCAGCTATTGTTTATCCATTACCGACCTTTCTAAATAAATATTTCCCTGTAAGTAATAAACAAAGTGTATTTATTCCACCGTACTTAGAAGTTAACGTCTAAAGCTAAAATAAAACATATTTATTGACTATTATTCCAAATAAGGGGGCTTTCAAAAGTGCTCACTTTACCGTGGACAGTAGGGTGGAGTGAACTTACTAGGCGAAAAAAAAAATTCCTCTAATCGAAATGGAATAGTTGCGAAAAGTTGTGTCTATAGTTGATATGAAAACATACCAAATTAGAGTTATTTGCGTGAAGGGATTGAGTTGCACCCGTTACCTGACATTTTGCAAAATTACTGATTTTCTGACCATTTATCAAAGGTGATTAAAAAATAAGTTTTTTAACATATTATAATGGAATATGTACAAAAATACCAGGAGAAATCTAAATATTAATTGAAAAGACAATAAGTAGCTTTAAGAAATATTTTTAAAGTGCCGCCAAGAGCCCCAAATTCCTAAAAATTTACATTAAACTCAATATTTTCTTTGTATTCTCTTAGGTGTCAACTAATTTTTATTCTGTGTTTAACATAATTTTACTGACAGTAAATAAATAAAACTGTAAATTAAAAGAAAAAACATATTTATTTACAAAAAAAAAGTGATACAATTCTAATTTCTCCGGAGTTGTCAGCAATAATAATGCTGTAATGTAATGCTAATTAAATTGAATATTCCTTTTTTGTTTCGAATGAAGGCATGTTCTTGTGCGACTCAAGTCTTCCTCTGATGAAACCGTCCCTTGCTTCCTGTCCGCAAACAGCTTCTGATGCCTCAGTCACCAACTTGATGCACCGCTCTACCGCTTGAGTGTGACAGGGTAACAAAGGAATATTATCGTCTGTACCGAAGCCATTCTCGACTATTTCTTTTAATCTTTCGGTCGAATAATTTGCGGTCAAAGGTGGCTCACAGACGTTTAAATTCTGCCAATCAATTAGATCAGTGTAGTCAGATGCCTCAAAATTAAATGGTGGTATCGCGAACTTCCGAATCCCCGGAAGTTTGGGCTGCGACCTTAGTTTTAATATCCGGCGATAAGCTAGTTCTCTGACGAACTTTTTGTTGTCACCTAGCATACATAACAGAATATTTTCAGGATGCCCAAAATAGCCATTCCTTTGGATTACTGGCTCGATCAATTTCTTTAAGTCTTCACTAAGATAACGACTCCTTTTGATCAGTATCCATAAGTGAAATGCTCCTTTCAGGCACGATGAATTCGACTTTATGTCAAACCAGGTTGGTCCATATACTGTCATTACAAATATTGCCAATGTTTTTAAATTTTGACAAGGATTTGTGGTAGCAACATATAAGCGTAAAATTCTATTCGCTGTTGTAAGCCACCTTGAATGCGAAAGTTGACCTGGTTGTCTGTTTGCTAAATCGAGGGAGCATTTTCCCGTCGCAGTTGCTTCCATCATGTGAAGGAGGTACTTTTGGTCCGTACTTAGATCATTTTCATTTGTAATTCTAGGCAATGTCTCAGGAATTACTACAAAGTCTACAACAGGAAGATTTTCGCAACATTGTAATTTCTTTCCTATTGGACCCGAGAAACAACGCGGACCCGTCGTCTGGCCATCTAAATGTTGAACTAAGTGCCGCAAAGGGAGTTCATTTGAATGCAACTGACAAATAAACCACTGTAGTGGTCTACTGAGCTCGACCTCCAAGCGATGAACTACCCCTCCTTTTGACCCAGTGTTGACGACAGTGCCATCGCAGCCAATAGCCGATAATTGAGACAGATTTTCTAATTTATCATTTAAACACTTTGTAATGCATGTTTTTATGTTTTCAGCCGCCCCTGAATCACATACTACATGGCCGTAATAATTATGTCCTGGTTCTGCTACAAGAACATAGTGCTCTTCCATCTTACTCCTCCGGTGATACTTAAATCCAATCTTTTCCTGTGATAAAGTTTTGTCCTTTCTACCGTCGAAATACAGCCCCACCAAAGGCTCCGGGCAATCTTTTTGTTGTAATTGACCCCGCATTTTAGTTCTTTCACGTCGAATTTTTGAACGGTCTATAACGCAGCTATTATCCTCTTTTTGAATTATTCCGACATCTTTTAGAACAGCAGATGCTATAATTGCAGCGGATCTATCAGAGACTCCAGTACGGTCACATGCCAGAGCAAGGGAAGGCAGCTGTACTCGCATTTGTTTTCGTTGAGGTTTAGAAATATCAAGATTTTCAGACTGTAGCTTCGCTGTGCATGGATTTACTATTGCCGCTTCTATTTCAGTCATCTCAGAGGAGGTATTTGGTTCTGATGAATCTGTTTCCATCACTTCTTCTAATAAAGGCAGAGGCTCATGATAAGAACATGAAGGCTGCTGTAAATCAGAATTCACCTGAGTTTGGGCATTTTCTCTTGCTTTTCTCTCTTTCTTTTTAGTCTGACTTTTTGTCACAGCCAAATCGACCGAACCGATAATCATTTTCCTCTTTGTTCTTTGATCTATCAAGAAACTTCTTTCTTGTTGTGGAACTCGGCGTTTTTTTTCACAGCTACAATTTTCAAAAAGCGTGCATTTGCAAGAACAAATATCAAATAGTTTGTTTGAATCTTCTTTAAATTTCTGAAGTTTGTATTTGTATTTTTCATTCGCCTGGCGTTTCAAGTACGGTTTCATGATGTTTCTATACTTATCATGATAAGAGCGAATGATCTGCAGCACTCGTTTATGTATCACTGTTGGGATGGATGCTTTAAGCCAAATTTCCTCAACTTTGGTGGCTACTATCTCAGAAATTTCTCCGACCGTCGGTTCTTTTGTTTTTGAGTTAGGTTTTAATTCGTTTTTGACCCACAGGTACTGCTTCATGACATCACAATAAGTCGGCAAAACACAATAATTACAATTTTCTGGCGTTCCAAAAACAGGACAAATCGTGGTCTTCCTCGTTCTTATTTGAGCCATGATCTTCAAACAATAGCGAGAAATAGATCGCAGACTAAAAACTTATAATTTGAAACACGCCAACGTACGTCCACTCGCTGCTGTTATTTTCCGAGAACTGAAGTAAGCGAGCGCTCGGTCACTCGCTGCAAGGCGTGTGCGGGTGGCTGAGGAAAAGGAGGGGGGGGGGTTGTTGTTTTGCTAAGCAACACAAAATACGGAGAACTAGAAAGCGCGGGAGAGGTATTTTTATTCGAAATAATAGCACATAACCCCAGATGAGAAAACTTAGAATTGATTGCTTTTACTGAGTTTTTTGTGCTACTGGGGCACCACAAGAAGAGTTTAAATAAATAAAGAAAAAAATGTGCTAGACATTAGGGCTATTTTCCTTAGTTATTCAAGCTATTCTATTAAAATTAAATTGCTATATTAGATTTTACAAATATTATAGTACCTGCTGATTTTAACAAAAAATCTGAAATTTCAAAATTCTTGGGGCACCTCTTAACCATAGACTAGAGAGAAAATATTTTACGCTATTACTTATGAAGCCTACCCACAAATTTCCCTGGGTATTCCATTACAATTGTCGAAAAATGATTTTTTCACTCCACCCTAGTGGACAGCCTATAAAGAGGTGTATACATACAATAAAAAACTTAAGTGTGTCTGATACCAAAAAATTAATGTTATTTTTTTACGTGGCATTGTTCAACTTGCATGCATTGTATGCCATGCAATTTTCCTTGAATAAAAAAATTTCACACTTTAAAAAANCGTGGCATTGTTCAACTTGCATGCATTGTATGCCATGCAATTTTCCTTGAATAAAAAAATTTCACACTTTAAAAAATTATTTTTTATAATTTGACGTCAAATCCGAATTTTTCGTAGTAGCAAATACTAAGTTGTACAAATGAAAATATTTACAAAGTTAACGTATGCTATTCGCTACCACGTAACGCATGAAATCAGCAAATAACAAACCATACGCATGAAAAAAAAACGTTAAATATATTCACATTTTAGCAAAGTTTTAACACCTTTTTTTTCCTTCAGAAATTCAGGAATTGTTATTTGGTGATTATGGTGGTATGTTAAGCGGTAGCCCACGGCATTAATTTACGTTGTAAATTTTTTCGTTTATACAACTTAGTTAGTATTTATTAACATGGCTGCAGCAAAACAAAAACAAAATTGGGGTTTGAAATTAAATATTTAAAAAATATAAAGTGTACATTTTTATTCGAGAAAAAATGCCATGGCATACAATGCGTACAAGCTGATCAATGTTTAGTACAAATATCAAATAATTAATTGTTTGATATCAAATGCCCTTAAGAGAGAGTGGTATGGGCTGTTCACGACTAACTGAGATCTTTCGGAACTAACCTGTGAAAAACATCACAACCCTTACCTGCAACACCAACTGACACGCGCGCGCAATNCTGAGATCTTTCGGAACTAACCTGTGAAAAACATCACAACCCTTACCTGCAACACCAACTGACACGCGCGCGCAATGAAGTTGGTAGCGACGGAAGGGAAGCAGTTATGTGTCTTTACCTTGAATTAAAAGTGCCTGGGTAATCATCTGTCACTAGTTAAATTATCTATTTCGCTTTCTCTTTTTAATGCACGTAAATGCGAGAAGAAGCAAATATGTTAAATAATTTTTTTTTGTAATAGTTTCACAGTTTTATCTGACCAACGCATGAGTAAAGTGATCACGCCCATGGCAATGTTAATTGTGCATTCGGTGGAAGAATACACAATGCACATACAAGTAGATCTTAAGCAGAGATTTCAAAAGCGCTCAGTTTACCGCGAACAGCAGATAAATGAATAACGCTGNCTGAGATCTTTCGGAACTAACCTGTGAAAAACATCACAACCCTTACCTGCAACACCAACTGACACGCGCGCGCAATAAAGTTGGTAGCGACGGAAGGGAAGCAGTTATGTGTATTTACCTTGAATTAAAAGTGCCTGGGTAATCATCTGTCACTAGTTAAATGATCTATTTCGCTTTCTCTTTTTAATGCACGTAAATGCGAGAAGAAGCAAATATGTTAAATAATTTTTTTTTTGTAATAGTTTCACAGTTTTATCTGACCAACGCATGAGTAAAGTGATCACGCCCATGGCAATGTTAATTGTGCATTCGGTGGAAGAATACACAATGCGCATACAAGTAGATCTTAAGCAGAGATTTCAAAAGCGCTCAGTTTACCGCGAACAGCATATAAATGAATAACGCTGNGCATACAAGTAGATCTTAAGCAGAGATTTCAAAAGCGCTCAGTTTACCGCGAACAGCATATAAATGAATAACGCTGAGCACGTTAATAGTTGTCTACAGGTTTCTTGACAGGTTTCGCATGCAAGAAAAACATATATTGCGATTATAATTAAATAAATATAACTGCGTAAAATATTTATATTTTCATTGTGTTAGAACCTACTTCGAGAATAAACTCTGTTCTTCGCACGGAGAGTGGAAATGTAACAAATCATGGGCAAATGTTGTTTAATATTCAGCCGTGAAACTGGATTTTGAAAACATCGTATTACACAATTACTTTATTTATGTACATGTGACAGTATGATTAAATTCGTTTTCATGATAGCTATCTTTACTTCACCTTAAATATGTAACATTTTAACTAACATAAGCTTATTTACAAAAGCTCGAAGCCAAAAATATATATATATACACACATTTTTAACTATTTGCAATTGTAAACACCACTGGAGGGCGTGCTTAATAGTTACAAAATAAAATTCATATTTAACATTTTGACACGGTTAAGTATATGTCATTATTCAAACGAAGCACTAATTTTTCCACACAAATAAACAGAATTTCTACTTTTTACGTTAGCTTATAAGTGAAGTATTTGGAACACTAGCGCACCTTGTGGCGGAAATTTACCCTATGGCAAACTTCCCAATAAAGAATCTCGTTTTGTTCCCAATCTGAGTAGAAAAAGGGAGTTTAAACAACCAAAAACTCAAGCAGTATACAGCAGGCACCAAAAATACATCTACACAATAGTACTTTTATTGCTAAAGTTCTACCCATAGAAACGCAACTTTGCAAGCGCTGTCTTCGATAAAACAGAAACAGGTATTTGTTTATACGTGTGTTTGTTTTCTCTGGTTTGGTTTTTCGAGCCAGGTAACAATAGATTAGTATCCCACTGCAGTATTTGAAATAAAAACTGTATAGGCTAATATGTTAATATTGAAATGCATGCTTTTCGTTGATTGGCTAAACATAATACTTCAAAATATTTCCGCTGCACTAAGGAGTAGCAACTCCACTGTCTTGGGTGAGTTTCGAGGCAGTGCGTTGGAAAATTTTCTACTGCTTGCTTCTTGCTGCTTAATGTCTACGTTTGTTATTGTGTAAACCCAGTAAGGTTCGGCTTCCCCTAATACACATAAATTATCGTTTTCGTGTCATTAATTCAGTTTCAGAGACATTATTGAAAATTTTGGCTAAAGAAAATGTATATTTTGCTAGTTGTTTAATTTCTTTGTGTCTAATTTTCACTGTGTTTTTTTTTTTTGCACGTTGCAAAATGGCTGTGACGTATTGATAAAATTCAAATACGTACCGGTATTTTTACAATTAGTAAATAACACGCGCAATGAAAATGAAGCACCAAAATATTAAATAACACTTACAATGCAAATTTTTATTACAAAACGTTGTTAACAGTTACACTAAAATCGAAATTATGCCATAAAAAAGAACAATTTCTGCGAGAAGTGAAGCCTAACGTTAAGGGTGTCGGACCCAAAAAAATTAATACTTTTAGGTATATCTGTGCCAATAATTGTTCAACTCGTACGCATTGTATGTGATAAAATTTCCTCGAGTAAAAAATGTTTACACTTTATATTTTTTCTGAATAATTTGATGTCAACTAAAAAATCTTCTTGTTTTGTTACAGCCGTGATAACAAATACTAACTGAATTGAACAGATGAAAATATTTGCAAAGTTAAACTAATGCGTTGGGTTACCGCTTGACACATATAAGCTCACCAAATAACAAACCATATATATAAAACAATTTAAATATAAAGAAGTTTTTGCATATTTTATCATCTTTTTTTAAAATGTATGAACTGTTATTATGTCAAGCAGTAGTCCACGGCATTAGCTTATGTTGTAATTCTTTTTTCATTTGTACAACTTAGTTAGTACTTATTATTATAGCTGCATAAAAACAGAAATGTTGTATTTGACATAAAATTATTCAATAAATATAAAGTGTAAGATTTTTTCTTTCAGGAAAATGTCATTACATGTTCGAGTTGAACAATGTTTGGTACAAATGTAAAATTGTTAATTTTTTGGGGTTCGACACCCTTAAACCATAGCAATACTCACTGTAGCGCAACCAATCTTTCACCCCTTCACCGCCTTACTGACCCATTGGTCCTCTTCCCCTCCGGTTGGAGGCCTTTCCACCCCACTCCTTTCCGAGCCGACGCTGCTGCTGCCCCTGCCCAAATGGCGAACGCTGCCCACAAAACAGGTCACGTGGCGGCTCCATTGCAGTGGAAGGGTTCGACGTGCCGCGAGAGAAAAATAATAGGGGTTGGCCACGTGCTCCTTTTTCTGCCCCCGGCCATTTTTTTCCCCTTGCAGCATGGGCAAGCAAACAAACAACGGAGGTAAGAAAAATGGGCTGGCAAGCTTCGTGGTCGGATTTATACTTTTCATATAAACCTGTAGCTAAAATATCGTGTTGTACAGCTTTCGGAAGCCTAGTTTCTCTTGTTGGCAGCACTGCTCCTAGAAGAGTAAAAGAGGGAAACGATCATCACGAATGATCATTACTATAGTACTAAATACCTGAAAGCATTCGATTCACCAGAACAAAAGTTTAAAAACATTGAGAACTATGCCCGAGTGTAGCTTGGAAAACGCCTGGGTAAAATGTCTTTAATTTTGAAGAAAAAATGTGTACATGTATATAGCACGGATATAGTTTTATTATATTGCCGGCATTTGCCAGTATTTCACTAGAGCACCACAGAGCGGTCTTTGAAGGTTTGCTTGCAATAGCAGTAAGGGACTAAATGAAAAATTACATCGGTCATACGACACTGCAAAGCTTTGGCGCCAATGAACACACAAAGGATGGTATTAAAAACATACACGAGAACAAACCAAGATATAATATTAACAGATATATAAATAACATAAAAATAATCCCACGATGATTTCAGTAAAGAGTTCCGCCAAACTAAATGAAACAAATCAAGACGAGAGAAAGACGAGTGAGCAAATAAAGACAAGCGCTGACACGAAGACAATTATGTAAGCTTAAAACCTTGCGACAAAACAAAGACAACACATAATACGAGGGTTATTCGGAAAGTAAGGTTCGATTTCTTATAAAACATAAACTATTACAGATTTTTTCAAAAAACTTTTTTTGTTTAATTCCTTACATGTTTCTCTATTTTTCTACATAGTTTCCATATTTGTTTAAACATTTGTCNAAAACTTTTTTTGTTTAATTCCTTACATGTTTCTCTATTTTTCTACATAGTTTCCATATTTGTTTAAACATTTGTCCTAACGTTCTACAAGCTTTTGTATGCCTAAGTCATAGACGTCTGCCGCCTGTGAGGATAACCACCAGTCTGTAACTGCTTCTTTCACCTTTCATCTACTCTAAAAATTGATCANACGTCTGCCGCCTGTGAGGATAACCACCAGTCTGTAACTGCTTCTTTCACCTTTCATCTACTCTAAAAATTGATCACCTTCCTTATGATATCGGTCCAAAAAGTCAAGAGCTCAGGCAATTCTTTTCATTTGGTGTTCCTCAGTAAGCAGCCTGGGAACACAACGTGCGCGCAATTTTTGAAATTGCAGATTTTCAAAGACAATTTTGTGCAAAGTTGATTTACCCACATTCGGAAATTCCAATGCTAAAGTTACAATTATGAATCCCCGGTCTTCACGAATCTTTTCGTCCACGGCTTTGACCAAATCATCTGTGATCACTGATGGTCGGCCTGATCGCGTTTCATCATGGACATTTTCCCGTCCGTCCTTGAAAGCTCTCACCCACTTACGCACTTTTCTGTCACTCATCGCATTGGGGCCATACACTTGACTTATCTGTCGATGAAATTCCGCTGCTGAAACGTTCCTTACTGTCAAAAACCGAATCACTGACCGTATTTCACAGTCGGCGGGCTGATCAATTGTTTTAAACATTTTGAACTGACACTGTAAACAGCACACTGCAACAATACCAATACAAATGGCGTCATTTGACGAGCAAGGCATGCCGTATGTCGGTGCGCATGCGCGTTACAATGTTCGCGCGACATTCGATTAGCTACAGCGATTCGGACCTTACTGTATATCCACACTACAGTCTATGAAAAAAATTCGCTAGTAAAAAATGAGCACTAAGTTTCATTTAATTTCCTGTTACACATAAAAAGAAACTTTAATTATGACACACTCAACACGATACTCAAATTAGCTGACATTCAGTCACTAACGTTACGCATTTCAACAAACGTGCCCATTGTAATGTGGGCCAATAGGACAACACAGAACGAGGTTGGGCAGTTGTAAACCACTGGAGTCGCAATCGGGGGGAACCGGATTCGATTCCCAGTTCAACCATAATAATTTCTGTTTTCCATGGTTTCACAAAATTACTGCAGGGGAATCGGTTTTTTCCTTCATGGCCGATTTCTTCCCCTTTCCTCTTTGTCTGAGCACCATGCCCCGTCTCTAATGACCTCGCTGTCAAAGAGATGTTAAGCCCTACCCATCTATTAGTAGGATCTGGTAAACACATAGGCAGATGCCACAACATATTTTCGTTGTCTTTTAAGTCTCTTCGTGAACTCTCAATAGTGTTACAATTTCTCAAAGGCAGTGGGCTGAACCAGAATCGTTAAGGGATTGAGGTCTTAATTAAATAATAGAGTTAATTATAATTTCTTGATTTTATTTAGAATAATTACAAACAGAATTTTCTCGACACATCTCACAATAAATTGATATCACTTTCTGTTTACAATTAATAAATTCAAATCAATACAATTTACAATTACCTCAAGAAAAAAGAGTAAATAACTAATTTAACATAAGTCCCAATAGACAGTGTATCAAAATCTATTAAATTATTGTATTAATTAGATGTCCATATTTCACAGTTCCAATATTTATAATAAAATCCGTATTACATGTTCATTCTTCTCACCACAGTTTAGTCCCGGTCCCACCTGTCAACAATTTTCTAGAGTTCTCCGAGCGCCTTCATGTGCAGTAGCCTTCACTCATCGGGTATCACGCCCTTTAGTCCGTTCACATCACTAACACCTCGTCCGCCGTCTCCTCGCAGTCTCCCGTCGTTGTCCGTCCCCTTTGCCGATGTGTCTTGCTGTGCCATGCGTCGCTATATTACCGCACTCAACCAATTGACTTCCACAAATAGACTACCTACCCTTGAACCGCTGCAGTATTTATAGGGTCGTAGGCCATCGCCCAGAAATTTCTCTAAATTCCGCGTTGCGCCGATGGTCCTAGTTCCCAGAATATTCTTGCGCATCCCTTAAACTCGTTGGCTTCTCCAGCATGGGAAGATAGGCTGTGACGTTAGCCAGGAGCTGGGCGAGTGACGTGGCAGACCGCCTGTGGGTAGAGAATGATCCGGGGGAGGGTCAGCCCTCCCACAGCGCCGGCCCGCGCGTAATGCGGACCGGGAGCTAGTGCGTGAGGCGAGAGGTCACGCGCGTAATAGGATAGTTAGTTGTGCGTGTAAATGCAGTGACCAACAAAACTAGCATTCTTGTAGTAGTGGATACAGGCAACTTACTTCTATAGTTCATTCATGGTTATTTCCAACTTTCCTGAAGCCCTGCTAAAATTATACTTTCAGGATATCCTTCCGCCACGTGTAAACCAAATTTTACCGAGTCAAGAATATTACACCAAAAGGACAAAGCACCGTATTTGTGCGCGCTCTGTTTAATAATATTTAGTATGAGAACTATTTCTTACTAGAAATTACCAACATACATGATTTATCCATTTTTATTCGTATTAATTATAAATCTGTTACTATAATGTATAAATAAAATATGAATAAAAGTCGAATTTAGCCAAACATAGGAGACTTTTAATGTAAAAAGAAGTATAAAATGCTTGTGATAGTGACATATTTAGGAAACAACCAAAGGTGTATTACATACTATAGGGTGATTTTTCAAATGTTTGATTCAAAAAGTGTAAAGACAGCGCGAATATACTGTAACTATTACTGAATGCTTGTAAATAGGTACCGACATCAAAGTGTTTACTTATTGGCCTTTTTGTTAAAGCCCCCCTTGATAGTCTACGTATCTTTCATCCAATATTCCATTTCCGCTCACGAAGCGACGTAGCAATATTTCTAGGACTACAGGTTCCCCGCCTTTCTGTCAAGGTAAAAAGCGCTTCCTTTCAGGCTCGTGTTGTGTGTCACTGGCCGTACAGAGTCACCATCTGTGATGAGCTGGCTTTACTCTAAGTGGACGTGGCAAGCGCGCGGAAGGAGTGTGAGACATGTATCACTCATATTGTGTTGCAGCGCAGTAACTTCAGTCCAGATGGTTACTTGCAGAGACAATTTTCTGAAGCCACACTCTTTCTTAAAACCCCATTATTTACACTTGGGTTAAATTTGATGGCAGCACAAGGCACTTGTAATTAAGTGTGCAATTATATACTTCAGTGTGTTAATAAAATTATATAGTTTCAAAAAAAAAACCTGGACGGTGCTTACATGTTGTGTTTTACGTAATATGTATATGAGGGGAAAAAATATTTACAATACTAGACTCAGCTTCTCTCTAAGTAATTTTCTTACAAATCAAACGGGATTATATTTTAGGATATGTGTTATACTTACTTACGATAATGACATAAAATTATTTGTGTCATTCGATGAACAAAGAAATAGTATGTTTTGTCATGAGGTTGGTATTGTTACGCGCTGCAGCTCGCACCGACCGCGAGCT
>NQII01003118.1:96123-170506 GCA_002778355.1 Clitarchus hookeri | reverse complement strand
ACCTATAAATATTGCAGCGGTCTAAGGGTTGGGAGTCTTTTTGTGGACGCCATCTGGCTGAGTGCGGGGGCGAAGTCAAGTGCGTTGAGGGACGGACGACGACGGGAGATTGCGAGACGACGGCGGACGAGATGTTCGTGGGGAGAATGGATGAGAGGGTGTGAAACCCTTAGAGTGAAGGCTACTGTGCGCGAGGGCGCTCGGATAATTCTAGAACTTTGCGGACTGGTGGGACATGGATTGAACTGAGGTGGGACTGGATGTACATGTAATACGGATATTACCGTAAATATTGGAACTGTCAAATATGGACACATGATTTATAAATAACTGAATATGCTTTGATACATTGTCTTTTGGGACTATTTTTTTCATTATTTAATTGCATTAAATGCATTGAGGTAATTGCAAATTGTATTGATTAATTTCATTAATTGAAAAAAAAACAACAAGAGATTTAAATTGATTGTGGGATTTGGGTAGAGAGAATTTTGTTTTTAGTTATTGTAAATAAAATTGGGAAANTTAAAAAAAACGACAAGAGATTTAAATTGATTGTGGGATTTGGGTAGAGAGAATTTTGTTTTTAGTTATTGTAAATAAAATTGGGAAAATAATAATTAAATATTTAATTTAATTAAGACTTCCATCTCATAATGAACCCAGTTTAACCCACTGACTTTGGGAGAAAATTATAACAGTATGCAAGACTTCTTGCACTCTCTACAACGTGGTTTATATTATGTAACTGTATGCACACAACGATTCCAGTGTACTTCTTGCATTGAGATTCCCATTTCAATCGAATAGTTTGTAAATCTCAGTTTAGAAACAAGGGATAAGCTACAAATGTGTCACCAATTAAGCCAGACTAAATTAAGCCATTAGATATCTAAATACTGTAAGTACTTAAACAGAAATTTAATTTTCTGAAAAATCAAAATGAAGGTAACTGTATTTAAGATACAGATTCGAATGTTTTTAATTTACATGTACAGCGAGGCACTTATCGAAAGAATTTATCGTGTGTCATTTCCTCGTGTTTACGCAGAATTTTGANGATAAGCTACAAATGTGTCACCAATTAAGCCAGACTAAATTAAGCCATTAGATATCTAAATACTGTAAGTACTTTAACAGAAATTTAATTTTCTGAAAAATCAAAATGAAGGTAAGTATTTAAGATACAGATTCGAATGTTTTCAATTTACATGTACAGCGAGGCACTTATCGAAAGAATTTATCGTGTGTCATTTCCTCGTGTTTACGCAGAATTTTGNCAATTTACATGTACAGCGAGGCACTTATCGAAAGAATTTATCGTGTGTCATTTCCTCGTGTTTACGCAGAATTTTGAATCAGAAACGACGCACGCAAACGAGGGAAAAATGAATGATTAATGCGATTTTAATACCTTTGGCCCAAATTCATTTTATCTCTTTCTTTTCTCAGCGGTATTTTTTCATGTATGCTACAATAGACCCGATGATTGATTTCTTTTCCGTGCTTTCGGAATTCTTTTAAGCTCTTTTTATTTCTCCGGGACGTTAAAATAAAATATTACTATTTAGATTTTTAGGTATTCACTGCCTATTTAGTAAATTCCTTTTTATTGGGTTTCACTTTAACTCTCGCCTAAATCAGTGCCCTATTATCAACAGTTTTGGCAGTCACAACTGCTTCTAAAACTATCTATTGCTGTGTAACACTCACAATTTTTCATTTAACCAAACTTGAAGCAACGTTTCTCTCTACGTGAAAACTACCTTATTGATTCCAAATCGTTGCCAAATAGCACACATATAGTTTTCTTTCTTGGTATGTAATGTTGTACTAGGACATTCTGTGGTACTTGCGTATTATAATAATTACCTGAAAAATTTAAAATGAAGCCTGTACACAATACCTTAATTGAGTGATTTCGGAAAACCACAAGAGATAAACACTCAACAATTATAATAATTCGTACTGATAGGGCTTAACGTCTAGTCAACAGCGAGGTCATTAGAGACTTAGCAAGTTGCTTAGAGAAGCAGTAACGGGGAAGAAATCGGACATTGCCTCTACTAAGCGTGCTGGTTTCCAAAAAAATCGTTTCTTCATATTTGTACGAAACACTGCGCAACTTAGGGACTTTTCTTACTTTAGTAAAATTTCCTCGTATAAATATTTTATATCGCATGTTGCATGGTGTCATGTCAAAATCACGATTTTGGTGTTTTCGAGACCAACAAATAATAACATTTAAAGAGCCGAAATTTAATAAATCTTTTAAAAATTATACCATGGATTACTTCAACAAATCTTCAAAATCACGTTAGGTAATGTTTGGCAATTTTTAAAAATTGCTAAAGACATGGAATTTTTTGCATTATTTGTTTATGTCTAAAATAAATTTTCCAAAGCATGCATTAAAATGAATAAGGCATCACTTTTTCCGTCATCCTTGTTAAATTTTCTGTAAATTTTTTTGTTTATTTTATTTATAGCTACATTTTAAAAGCACCAAAATTGTTATATTGTCAAGCACTAAATCTACACCATCTATTTTTTATGTGAGAAAAGAGTACCTACATGATGTCTACATGCTCAACGGTATTTCGTGCAAATATAAAATACTGCATTCTTTGGTGACCAGACCTCTTAGTGCAGGTCATGGCCGATTCCTTGCCCATTTCTGCTTGTCTAAGCAACTTGCTCCGTCTCTAATGACCTCGCTGTCGACGAGACGTTAAGCACTACTTACTCCTCAGTACGAATTATTATAAGTGAACAGTGATCGTTTTGCCGTGGTGGTTTAAGGTCCCGTCTACAATCAACATGGCGCACAAAACCTGTATTTGACATTGCAACGTCCACAACTAGTTTTTGGCGTGACTTACTTGGCGATATTCGCGTGGCTTGGCGTTAAGATGGTCATCTCTGAATAACTTACGCCAGGTTTTTAACGCCGGTCGATTATAATGTGAAACGACATAAAATCTGTTGTAATCAATATATAATATAGCCAACTTATACGTGTAGAATTTCTTGTGTTAGCAAAAATTGTTTCTTAATTGTTTGCTCTTTTCTGATTGGTCACATTTTTTTTTTTACGTAAAAGCCGATTGTGGACGGACGGTTTCGCTTGTTATGCTGTGTAAGTAATGTTATTTAGGGTCCCGCCTGCCTGCACTGTTTTTCTCCTTTTTTGGCCGAGAAGCGCAAGGCTCGGTGCACAGGAGCGTTTTGCGTTGGCGACGACGCCACGTCATTCTGCAGCGTGATTCAACAGTTCGCATGTTCTAATGTGACCATGCAAACGTCTGGCAGTGACACTGCGTCATTCTGCAGCGCGATTCAACAGCTCACATGTTCTAATGTGACCATGCAAACGTCTGGCAGCGACGCCACGCCACGTCACACAGTTGCGACATGGCTGCAAGTTTTCGCACGCCAATCACTGCTTCGAAGCCGCATCACGGCCGAATATAACGTCACAACAGTGTGTGAAACAGCATCAGGCAGTCCACACGCGCGTTGATAGTTGAGGAATGGACGCGACTGGATTCGATGTGGAACAATTTATAGAGGAAGTTAAGAAATGTCCTGAACTATGAAATACGTCTTGCTAATAATACCATTAACGGAATAAGAAAAAAAGCATTGGGTGAAGATTTGTGACGAATATAATGAAAAACCGGATAAAGAAAAAATAAATCGAAATCGGTATGTACTTCAAATACACTCTATCCGTGTAACTATAGTGAAAGTAGGTACAATAAAATAAAATACTTGATATCTTTGGCGTACGCAGGGGGGATAGGGAAGTATACTCCATATCCTGAAATGGAATATTAAAAAATGACAACTGCAATCAAGCTATCATAACAACTAATTTCATTATCGTGTCTTATGTCACAACTATTGTAATGCAAATAGTGTTGCACTGTGTCTTGAATTTACTGAGTTCAGTGTTTTTGTTTAAAATAATATACTTCCCTCCCCCTCCCCTTCCCCAAATTCCACCACCCCTGTTTTTTCCTTGCTTTCGTCCGCCCTTTTTACGCCTTCCTTTTTTTTTAAACATGTTACAATAAGTTTCGTGATTCATATTATGCCAACATCTTCCCAAAATATCAGAGTACACTTTGAAAACGACGTCAAGTATTTAGTTTTGCTGCCAATTCATCAAATCTCATACTAAAATAATTAAATAATTAGTTTTTTCATAGTTTCGTAAATCTTCATACAACGTCAATGACGCCCCCTTTAGCAGCCGGCTACTCACTAAAGCAAGAACTCAATGTTTTCTAGCTCGTTTCTTTACAATGTCACCGTAAACTAAGTACGCCAAGATTACTTGCTTTTATTATGGTTCACACTCATTGACGTTCACTCCTACAGTGATCACCTTCAACGCGCCACACGTTACGTGTGCACTGCCGTGACTTGAAGGCGCTGCAGAACCGGGTTACACTGACACGCTACCAGAACGCCAAAGTCGCTACGCGCAGGTCTCTGAACTGGCGTGCAGTGTTCTCGTAGTGCTGCGTCTACCAATGAGACTTTCAGCGGTGACCCTATCATTTTATTGATTTTAAGACTGTAGTAAAGTTGAATACAGGCTCCCATCGTAGTTTGACTCGTGTCCGGCCAGTATGTTTTAAGATACGGCAGTCTGAAAAGGCCGTTTTATAAGTATATATTGGAGGGCTCAAAATAATACTTACAGCATGCGTGGTAACTTGAAAGTACTATCTCGTCCTCGTCTGGGATACGATGTATTTTCGTAGGTAAACATATTGTAAGCGCGTTTCATAGTTTCGTAAAAAAAAAAAAAAAAACAGTATTTCAAACACTGTGCAACGCAGTTCAAGCGCCAGGTAGGCGGAACCCTTAGGCTTATGCTACATTGGGCTGATGCTGACTGCTGATACCCTGCCGATGCCGACTGTAGTGCCGATCGTCGCTCTCTGCATGCTACAACGAATTCTGATCCTCTGCTGACGAACGTAGTTCCATTGAAGTGCTATAGGTGGCAGGGCGATCACTTTATTTACCTTCGCTCGTTTTTTTTTTCCCCACGCATAAGATCACCGAATGACGGTTAAACATTTTAAGTAAGCCATACGTTATATTTATTACATATAGTATTATTGGTATTACATTATTACACTATATAAACAAAATCCTCGTTTATACCGCCTTTATTTGCGCCTGAGCAACTTGACCCGGCATTTCACTGGCTCGTTCGTCCGTGACGTATTTAATGATAGCTAATCACGCACACCCTGCCGTTCGGCTGCTGAACAGCTGCCGACCCCGAGTTAAAAGGTTTTTTTAACTTGGTCAGCGTTGCACTACACAGCACTGCTCTGCACATCGGCACTGACGTCACAGGTCACGTGAGCCAATCACATTTCAGAAATGCGTCGGCACTGCACTGCACTGCACGCCATCAGCCCAATGTAGCAGAGTCTTTAATATGGCCGCCTGGTTGAAGGAATTTTGCACGTCTGAAGCCTAAAGGCGTGGGAGCGCTAGGGGNTGTTGACATTCCGGCCGCCACGGCGCGCTCCAGGGCAGTGTTTGATCGATAAGGTCCGGCCACTCCGGGGGCCTGGAGCAGAGGTGGGCAAGTGCTCGGCGCTCGACTGTAACTTGACGTAACGGGGCGAGCGAGCTCATTGATTTCGCGCGCCAATCCGTCCGTCAATCCGATGTAAAGGCTGTTCACGATTAAGTAAGCACTTTTGAAATGAATCTTAGAAAAACGTCACTGCCCCTGTATGCATATATTTTATGGGCGCACCGCGTGGCATTTGCCCATTAAAGTTGATAACGATTGATGTAAAATTGTTCCATATCTTAACGCCGAATAAAAAGTGTTATTAAATNTTTGCCCATTAAAGTTGATAACGATTGATGTAAAATTGTTCCATATCTTAACGCCGAATAAAAAGTGTTATTAAATTATTTCTTTAGCTCTCTCTTTTTAATGCATTGAAGTGTAAAAATAAGCAGGTTTGTCAAATATTGATTTTCCTGATAATTTCATAGTTTTACTCGACCGAAGTATGAGTAAAGTGATGAGGTCCATGGCAATGTTAATTTTACGTAAGACGGAAGAATACACAACGTGCATACAAATAGATCGTAAGCAGGGCTTTCAAAAGTGCTCATTTTACCGTGAACTGCCTTCGAAGGGGTTTACAACATTTAAAAAAACTGCCTACCAGCCGGAAGCTGCGAAATCAAAATAGGAAATCCCACGTTAAGAAACTTTCGTCTCAGTGCATTAATTTTGAAGATAGGCATTTCATACAAAATGTATTCTTCGCGAATTTTTTAGGAGACGTTCCCTACAACGGAGATGTTTCTATTATATGTATAGCCTGCTTGCAAGGAATTTTTAAGATTTTTGTTTAACAAAAAAGTACATAGTGCCTATCTACATATATTGAAAATATGCGCACGTATGGATTTTCTCCTANATTTTTGTTTAACAAAAAAGTACATAGTGCCTATCTACATATATTGAAAATATGCGCACGTATGGATTTTCTCCTAAACCATTTCTGAAGAATACATTTTGTTTGGAACGCCTACCTTTAAACTTATAGTACTGAGGTGAAATTTCCTTAACATGAGACTTCCTATAGCAATTTTTCAGCTGCCAGTAGGTATGCAGTGCCCTTAAGAAGACTATGTAGCTAAGAGTTCAAGGTCAAGAAGCGAAGGGAACGATACGGGTGACACTAACATGCGCTTCTATCTCCTCATCGCTCCTACGCGCAAGGCGTGCAGTGTTTGAGTTTTGTGATGCTGTCCTGTGCAAATTAGATCTTTAACAGTGGGACTTGATTACACGCGATGACAGCCTACAGATTAAACTACGCGTGTATAATCGTACCTTTCTCTTACCGCTTAAGGAAACCGCATAGGAAAGCTTTAAAAATGCTCTATTTTACTATTTTCACGAATTTTTATCATCGTGTATACACTTAATATTATAAAAGTATAAAGATAAAGCCATAGATAATTGTTTTTTAGATTTTATAGCAAAAAGTTTTATTTCCATAACCTAGTTTACCGAGATGCGTGTATTCGCGCAAACAACGATTTTACAGAAAATGTTTCAGTACATAGTCCTCTTAAGGCGGTACCAAAAAGAAGCAAGCAGTACAAATTTCTCCAACACCTTGGCTCAAACCTAGTCCAAAACAATTGAATTGCTACTACTTCCTGCAGTAAAAATATTTTGAGAGTCTTAAGCATAGTCAATCACCAAAAGGCTCATTTTTAAATCAAAGTATATAATTTTTTTTCGTAGTATGCACAACAGTATTAATTTATACTTACACAAATGGATAACGCATAGTATTGATGCGCTTTCTTTTTAATAACATTTTGCATAAGAACTATTTCTTACTAGGCATTACCAACACACCTATTTTCTCACTGTTTTATTCATATAAGTAATAAACGTATTTATAGATAACATGTAAATAAAGTTTTAATTAAATTAAAAAATACGGTATTTTTATGTAAACACGAATATAAAACAATTGTAACATATGGCATACATACGAAATGCGTCATACATGGGGTGATTTTTCAAAGGTTTGAATCAAAAAGTGTGAAGAAACCGCGAATAGACTACACGGTAACATACGTGCAATTAAACAGGCAATGAATTTTTTCAATAGTTGATTTCAAAAGAGCTAACTATATCACGAACAACCGATAAAAACCGAGTGCGTATCAGAACAAATTAAGGTAATTTTACCAAATGTTCATGGTCATCGCGTACATGTTGTTTAGGAACAGCCTAGACATGTACAGTTCTTACAGTAAGTATAGTGGCAAATCTACAAAGCATTATATCGCCTCTTGTCCCCATAGATTTTTCAATAGCCATATCTGTCGTGTAATAGTGCTTATAAAATATGATATTTCGTTGTAAACCAGGAATCTATTTATTTATCCGCTTTATTTGTGGAAATTAATATATGTTTGTTACACACCCTGAGACCGCAGTTTTCTTAAGAGAAAATATTCATAACTTTTGATTGGTTAAAGTTAGATAAATTAAACCTATAGTACAAACTGAACATAACCAGAGGCATGGAAATAACACCATAAATTTCGTGCCAAAGTAGAAATAGTTTGATTTTTTTTTTTTTTTTTTTTTTGTGGTGAGAAGTGGGAAAAAAAATTGTCCATAATATATTTTCAATCCCACTGGGGTAGCAACTGTGTACTCACTTTAGTACAGTCTGTCAGAAGTCTCATTGAAGAAAATATTAAAGAAGCCTTCTTGAAGAAAGTATGATTTTCTTGTGACAAATAATGCTTCGTCACACAAAAAAATAACTAATTAATGTTTCTAAGTTCACGACGTCGAAACATTGCACTAGCCAGCTCTAAGTAAAGATTTTAATCCCGTAGTAAGTATGGCTACAAAACTGATGAAGTTTAAACTAAACAACCTCGCTGAATTGAAGTTCTATTTCACCGAGACCTGGACAAGCATTTTCAAGGAAAAAAAACTCATAAAACTCATTGGGGCAGATAATGTAGATGTGTGCAAGAAGGCTAGAGATGTGCCTATTAAATACTAATGTTATAATTGTAAGGACATTTTTTTGTAATTCAATTATACAAATATTTTCTGTATTTAATTACTTATATATTATTTTTCACTAATGTTCTCAAAAAAATTGCAACAAATACTGTAGATGTGTACGAAATAGCGATATTTTATTTCATTTCGTATACATAAGGCCGTTAGCTAGTAGAATTTCAACATAAATGAATGCTCCATTTCATTTATTTAAATATCTGTTTCTATAAAAAAAATTGGCAAATTTTTTTCTTTACACATTGTAATAGATCGGTATAAACTGACATAATTTTTAACTGGCCGAATCATTCTGATTGGGATTTAACTTTGACCAATAACATCCAAGAGCTGCCCACTTTCTTGCAGTGACCAGTCACAATTAATGAATGTCATGAAACGTATCTAAATTGCCAAGGCAGCTAGAAGGAAATAATTAATACCACTTACAGAATTATAATGTTCAGAACGAAAACGCCGTATGTGCCACTAAAAAAATTCACTCTACTGAAATTCGAGGTGTAATCAAGTGACGGTTAAACGGATCGAATGTTAAATTGGCTGAAAGTTCAATTGGCCGAGTGTTCAATTGACCGATTGTTCAATTGACCAAATGTTTACCCACCAAATGTTAAACTGACCGAATGTTAACCGGATCGAATGTTCAACTGATTGAACGATAAACTGATTGAATGTCTAACTGAACGATACAAATCGATAACTGCAATTGGTTGCCACTTTCAATCGACAGATCGTGCTGAGTAGTATAAAAAGGCCTAAGCTAATCCAAATTCAATTTGGAATCAAAATTACCACAATCCAATCTTGTGAGCATTTGCAGAATAATTTTGATTATTATTTTTTTGTATAATTTTTCTTTTAATTTTTTTTATTTAATTTATATTGAAATTATATTAATTGTTTTATTACAATTATCATTTTTAATTTTATCAAATTATTTTGAGTAATTAAATTGTTTCTTAATTTTTTTTACCTTGGATTCCGTCATTTTATATTGCAAATTGACTTTGGGTTCGCATGGCCTTTTTTTATACAACTGTGCTGAAACTTGAGTTCTTGCCTCCCATTACAGATAGCGCCCCAAACGAGATGGGAAGTTATAGAGACTCCGCTTGTCCGTGCCAGGAGTCCTGTGCAGGGAGTGTTTATCGCTCATATCCTCGTCTCTGAGACGCGTATTTTTAACTAAGCTATACAAATTTAGGGCCATAAAATGCAATTCGAAAACGACTTAAAGGATATATACATAATCTTTCCTAATGAAACTCCGACAAGTGGTAAACACAAACAGCTAATAAAGACATAAACATAGTTAGTAAAAATATTTTCATTTACAATTTGTAACTTCTTCCGAAAAATAATATGTCAGGGACTTCTAGACGCAGTCCGGAGGTCAACTGTCGGTTAGTGCAGTTGCCGACTATGTCTCTCGGTGCTACATGTATGAAAATCACAGATGAACTGACAAGGCCCAACTACTCTCTTTTATACCGTAAACGCGTTTTTTATAGGAAACAAAACATTTTTGAATTTATTTTTACATGAGGCAAAGTTATCTTACGTCATGTGCATTCCTTCGGGGAGGTAAAAAATTTTGACATTTTGCTGTTACGTCGTTGAAGTAAGTTTTATGGCACTAAACTGACCTAACGGGATGAGAGCCTAAATTGTAAATATAATACAATATATTATCTACTGTCAAATTAATAACTACATATCTGATTTCTGATAACGTAATATGCTGTTCTACTTAATCAGAGAAAGAATCAACAAACAAGCGGCTGAGAGAGATTTGGTAGTCACTCAGCAGCTTAAATCCCACGGTTCTTGGCTCCAGTGAAGGTGAAGTGATGTGAAGATGGAGAAACGACGGAATTCCTTGGCGGAGAAAACGGGAGCACCCCGAGAAATTTCACCGTCCTTCAGTACCGTCCCTATGTTTTTCATGCGAAAAATTCCGCGTAAACTCCAGATTGCCTTGGCGAACACCGAGCGCTTTAGCTGGTACAACCACCGCGTCCATTAACCAACAAAGGAAAAACAAATTTAAAACTTGTGTTATTTAGTGGTTTATTCGCTTTGTGTGAAGCCGAGTTTGAAGGTGTGTCCAAATGGATTAAACAAAATTACGTGGCAAATCTCATTGCAATAACTCCCATTTAAACAAAAATATGTATTTGCATCATTACAGTTTTCTTTGTGGGTCCTGGTAACGTATGGCGGTCAGACTGCTCGCCTCCTACCAAGGCGGACGTGGTTCGATTCCTAGCGGGGTCAATCCCGGATTTTCTCATAGTGTCTAACGACGCTGGTCAGTGGGTTTTCTCAGGGATATCTCGTTTCCCTATCCCTTTCATTCTGGTGCTGCTTAATCTTCACCTCACTTCGCCGTCGTTGGCTCTTAGAACCTTGTTAAGAGCCACACAATTATCTTCACACCACTCCACTTCATCATTTCCTTTTTGGTAAAGAAAGTGTTTTTTTAGTGAAAACATGTTCTTTGTAAACCTGTTAGGTTCAGTCCCTCATTTCTATTTTGTAATTTTATCCACCCTAAATGTAATTCATGAGTGAGTGAAGAGATTTTGGCGGATCTTAACAGCGCGGTCTTGAGAGCCGATGAGGGTGAATGAGGATGGGGTGAGTATGGAGCAGTGCCGGAATGAAAGGGCGGGGGAAACGGGGAGATCCCCAAGAAAACCCGGTGATCAGCGGCATCGTCTGGCACGATTCCCACTTGCTATAATCCGGGAGTGACCCGGCCGGGAATTGAACCCGTTTCACCTTGGTGGGAGGCGAACAGGCTAACCACTCAGCCACCGTGGCCCCAAGTCATTCGTAATTAGTATTCATAATGAAGGGAACATCGTGGTCTGACACGGCGGAACGAGAATCTACTCGTGAACCTCACACAGATATTCCATTTGCATCAACCGAGGGCCTTAGGCTACTATTATTTTTATACTGAGAGCCCGTAGGTTACTGGCAGCAGCAAGTCAGCTAGGAACGTCAGCAGCTAGTCAGTGGACTCAGTAACAGAATACTCGTCAGTGGTGCCACCGGAAGTAATAATGACGTCCGCTTTGCAAATGAGCTTATTGTTATTGTAGTAACAATGAATGTGTAATTCGATAGTGTGCATATTAATTTGCATAAATAATAGTATATACGTTCAGTTCAGGTGAAAATAACTGGATGTGTACCAGTTATTACTCTCTAAGTTTACAATTCCTTGGTTATATTTGTAATTCACCACCGCCATGAATTTTTGTCTGCTACTGCTGAGACCGTCGTCGTGCCATCTCAGCAGAAAGTGTGACCTGCGACTCAGACGCCAAAACGTCACTTGTTGAATCACCAGCAGTTTCAATAGATAGAAAAAATCTCGTCAGTAGTCTCACATGCTGACAGTACAAAAAGGAAGACTGCCTTAGTTGAATAGCTACGCTTGTCTGTAGCAAATGTAAAGTTAAAAGCTCAGCTTCACCCGTTATGCAGAAAATCTTCGTTTACCTGCAGTTCATATTTTAAGTTTCAGAGCAATTATTAATGATTTTAGATTATAAGAAATTTACATTTCACGAGGTGTATGATATTTTTTGTGCTTAATATTCCCTATTGTTATTTTCCAGCTGTAAAAAGTCTGGAGGTACTGATAAAATATCAATAGGTCAGAGGTTGTTGTTGTGGTGTGGCAGTGACACACTCAGTATACCTGTGATCCAAACTGCCAAGTTCCCGCCTACCTGCAGCTGCAGGACTATTTTGTAGTACAAACTTGCGAGCGCTGAGAGCATGTTAATCAAATTCCAAACCACGTCTGCAATCGAGACACTGAAATGGCTCTCAATGTTCTCGTCGAACAGTACGAATCATAGAATTTCAAGCGGCAGGCAGTGCCCATAAATATATTGCTATTGTTTTGATTGTAGACATGTGCGGTTACTTAAATAACATAAATTAACATATTTATAACGGATAAATTAATGTCTTTTGGAAGCATGTATTTTCAACATGCTGCAAAGCAGTTGGAAGTAAAATTTATTTGAGTAAAATCACGTTGGATAATTTTTTTTTTCCTATGTACCACAAACAAGCACCCCTATCTTCCCTAAAACAGCCAAGTAAATATTTTTTTTTTGTTTACTTCAGGCAAGTTACTCTTTATCAGATTTACGTTATGTTTGCTAATAATTCAAGAAATGATGCTGAAATTAAAATTATTTTTTGTAGTACTTAACGGGCTGCCTTCGCCGCCCCTCAACGAAATTCGAGTAGGAGTGAGTACATACCTGCCCTCTCCCCTCTACTATTTGTCACGCAACTGTTTAGGTGTTATAACAACAATATCACTTTTACTTAATTTCAAATTATTAAACTACAATTGTATACCTTGGCGTTATCGTTGCGTAGTTGTTGTCCTATTCCACTTGCTGATCTTGTGTTTGTGTTATACCGGCCGTTGTTTGCCGAAAACGTTGATTTGTCAATATCGTTTGTAAGGACATGAAAACTTGTGAGTAAAGTCGGCGTCACCAGTCTTCGCTGCATACCTAAAACAAAATTATTGTAATTCATGGGCTAACGCCATTTATGCCACAGCTCCAATCATGTAAAACGTAGACAATGTTGACCTCGGCGAAGATGAGTTCCTTTCTAAACGTTCAGTTTGCAGGATAGCCAATTTTCTGTATTTGATGTAAGTGGAGTAATTTCTGAGGGACTATGTGACCAAGCCATGCAGAATGTAAGCAGTAAATGCTCTTATATTGAAAAGTATTGTCCCAGCTGATGTGTCGTTGAGGGATATATACTGTGATGCGATACTCATGATGTCTGTAATAATATATAGTGCTGAAAATTACAATTTGTAATATAAAACTAGGATAGGAATTACAACGTTTATTGTTCAAATTGTGTTTTAAAAGGTTTTGAAATTTTTTGCTATAGTGAATTGATTTTAAAACAATTTAAACTATTATTATTGAGCATTCCAGACTAGTTACGGTTAGTGAAACCTTTCCACCTCTGTGATAGTGCATGTGTTCTTTTTAATGTTAACATCTTGCTGAATTTGCCATGATATTTCTATAATAGTAGAATGATTATGTTGGTTTTGGCACCATGCGTCGAAGCTCAGAGCTCTTCATGCTATGCCATTCAGGTCGGCCGGCGGCCTTCTTGTCCATCATATCATCGACAAAATGATTTGTTTCACCCCAAAAATCACTTCAGAAATCAATTATTTTACTCAAAAATACCTTCTTTCACCAAAAACGTTTTCAAATATTGGAAAAATGTCCCGATCGAGTCATTAAATGAGCAAAGCGTATTCTATGCTCCTATATTCGAGAGCCTAAAAATCCTAATAGGAGCAAGCGGATTCGGGGCTCTTAACGGAATGAGCCACTTAACCTTCAGAGTAGGAAAGGAGGACTCTAGGCCCCGAGCCAGGTCCAGCGGACCGGGCGGATCAGCGGACATGTCCCCTCCCCCTTCTTAACCACCATCCTGTACCTACCATATCCTCATCCCTCTACCTCCACCCCTCACCTATCGCCTAACTCACCTCACCCCATCCGCACTACCAACCACTCCAAATCATAAAAATAATATAAAAAACACAAAACTTGGATACAACATTTTTAAAATCAGGGATAAATTACATGATATACCCACAAAGCCATATTGGATGCTTACGATATTAACCTTGACCCTAGGTGGCATTTAACCCGAAAAATCTAGAAAAATCATAAAATATCGAAAACAAATCTCAAAAATCGGGGTAGAAATTATATTATTGACACCGAACACCGTCTAGGATTACCGCCACCTTGACCTTGACCACGAATTTGTGTCTTTGACTCCAAGACATTAAATAACCTCAAACCCAATGTTTTAGAAAAATTAAAAAAAAATTAAAATTAAAATTTAAAGAAATTGTTAATAACATTTAAAGACTTACATGAAGGATGTTTGGGACTCGATGGCGGGCAGAGAGATTAGCGACTAAGCTCCTAACATGAAAACCAGCAGACCGATTATTATTTACTGATTACTCGTATTTTTATTGGCACTCCTTGACCCACTCCACGGCTGCAATCACTGCCAGTTTGTATTAGCAGTTTAATAGTCCTCATTTCCCCCTCCCCCATTAGACTTTTATTGGATTTACATCACACCCGGTCCCCTCTCCCTCGGCACTCCCTCATCATTGACTTCCATTTTCGCTACACACATCCTCTCAACACTCAAGGTAACCACCTCGTCTCTCCACAAACAATTTTAACTTGTCCTTCATAGGTTATTTATTCTGTTGCCCCTCGCCACAACCACTATAGTCCGACCAATTGTTCGCCCTCGCTTAATCCCTTACCATTACGGCTCTTGGTTTCAACATTGTCCACCAGAGTATACTAATTTGGGGCAAGTAATTAATTTGAACAAAATCATTCCTCGGCACAGTTCTTCATCTGATGCGAAAGGTGAGAGATCGTACTCTCTTACCTGGCGTTTTCGGCATTCAGTCTGGTAAGTTATTTGTCCTTCCATCAAATTCTGCAAAGTATTATCAAACGTGCTCGCAAATACATATGCATTTCCCCCCTCAAAAATGAAAACTCTGCCTAAAATTTTGAATATCAGTTTGGACCAGTGAGCTGTTGGAGTGTAGATATAACAAATGTTATCTCATGTTACCGTGCTTACAACCAACATACCCATTTCATATATAGTGTTATAGTCGTTGACTCCAGCAGGACTGTCAGCTCTCAAGACCTCGCTGTTAAGAGCCGTCCAAATCTCTACACACACTCCAGCTGAACTGCCTATGTTGTCGATGCTATTCGCAAACAATTTGGGTAAAACCATTAAGACTTGGAATGTACGAGGGCAGCTCGGGTGATAGTCAGTCTTAACTTTCATGCTCTTCTCGACCATCAATGTCAGTCCAATCTATCCATTAGTCTTTGAATCTTTCGCCCAATCTTTCTATCCATCTCACAATATTTTCATCAATCATATTTTCGATCAATCTCGCAATATTTCAATAAATCTTTCATCCAAATTTTCGATCATCTCGCAATATTTTCATGAATATTTCACCCAATATTTCTAACAATCTCGCACTCTTTCCATCATTCTTTCAATCTTTCTGCTATTCCTCTAGTCTTTCCATCAATCTCGCAATAATTCCATCAATCTCCCAATCATTCTATCCATATTTCCATCAGTCCCGAAATCTTTCTATCAATCTTTCGATAAGTCTCGCAACCTTTCCATCGATCTTCCAATCCTCCAATTAATCTTCCTATATTTCATTAAATCTCCCAATCTTTTTAATCAATTTTTCACCCAATATTTTCATTAACAATCAGTTCATACATAATCAAACCGTCAGTTTTTTGTTTGTCACATAAAAAAAAAAAACCCAACAGTTGATGCAAATTTGTACTTGACTACTGCATCACTGTTTTGTATGCAGTCCATTAGTTATGCTTTTTTATACTTGGATTCTTAATTAATATTCTGAATGTAGATCTGCACTTTAGTAAACAAATGCTCATAGCACCACTTTAAATTTGTGAGGAAAGAAAATGATACTACACACAAATAAAGAAAACACTATCATTTTATTTTAAAAAATATTAGTATTTTGCAGATTACAATTTTAGAGGAAAGCAGTTAATCGTGCCATGCGATACAATCCCTGACATTCAGTTCACTGATGACTGATGACATCTCCTTAATGTGCGAGAAATCTCCACCTTGGAAAGCTATCCAATGTCGGAGTCTATCAACAAATTCATTAGGGTCTTTGGGAAAGAGGTAGCCAGTATTCTCAGCGTCTTCTGCCTTCTTCACGTCGCTCGTTGCAGTAAATGTGGTAGAGGGGTGTGTCAGTGCATCGAGAAAATCGTCATCGTCTTTAGCACCATCACTGTCTTCATGCTTATTTTCATCAATACTGCCTTCATGGTCACCTTCACCTCCTGTTTGGTATTCAGTATTAAGTTTACTTTTCTTTGTAGAAGAAGTTGTATGGTTATCAGCATGTAGAGCTGATGGCCGTTTATTATGAAGTTCGTCGATTTCACGAGAAAGTTTCCCAAGCTTGCATTCTTCACAAGCCGACTCTACCGCATGATACAGGTCACTCATTACATTATTAACTGTATCATCATGATCGCCTGCCAATTCAGTACCCTTCCATGCAGCAAGAGGTTTTGGTGGCAACACTTGCCGGCTCGCAAAAGACGAAGCCTTGCAGTTCTTTATGTGGTTCTTCAATGTATGTCCTTGCATAAACTGCATCTGACCACTCTTATAATGTTTCCTCGTTTGAAAAGGACTCTTCGTACAGGTGGTTCTCTCGAGTCACCGAGCATTTTGACTGAAGGTGAAAATTTCTATCGTAGAATCAGCATTGACAACAATCAGGCAGCGATGATGCAGGTTACAGCCCAATGTTCGTTGAGGTTAAAGGCACGCCTTCGTATTCACAATTCTTCTTCGTGGTATGACGAGAGAGCGCTTCCAAATTGATGTTCTGCACATGGTGTCAGAACGACAACTGCCATTTTTCTATACAAAAGTATTTCTTATTATACTAAAGAGCCTATATTATGCTCATGGAAGGCCCTCTACCATACATTTAAAATGTAAAACATAGAGGAACACTCAGAAACCTCACATACTCGTTCGCTCTAGAAGAAATCATGCAGAGACCATCACATATGTGTATACATATAAACATATAGATGTAAGATAGGAATACACATAATTATGTATAAATAAATTAAAAAATAACATATATATTTTTATATTTATGTATACATATGCCTGCAAACATACTAAAATAATATATATTTTAAGCAAGTATGTGCGTGTAAATTTTACTCGAAAAGGGCGAGAACTAGACAATTTTTGCAAAAGACATTTATGTTGCTAATTTTGCTGGCAATTCATAATCTCTAGTCAAAAATAGGGAATTTTTCCTGTAACATACTTTTTTTTTGCATAAATAAGGGTGTCAACACCGCCTTTCAGCATTATGGTGGTGGGTTACATGTAAACGACATTCACTTTATTAATTATTTTGGTTTAAATAATTAGTTACCATTACTTATTTCTGTCCCGCAAGCAATTTTCTAACTATGACAATAAATGGTAATTTTTTTCTCAAGCTTTGTAAGCATCTACCGCTCTTGCTATTTGACCTGAACCATAGGTATATATATAAACACATACACGCACTGTAAATTTTTTCCGGGAAGTTATCTACATTCTGTATTACAGTTTTATAGGGTCGATCGAAGATACTTACAATGGGCATACCAACATTTAAGACGGGGTTTGGGAGAATTATTGATACTGCACTGCACTTTGAATTGCACGGGAACTTACAAAAATGGTCTCCGAACCACATCGTTCCGGCTCGGTTCACAAATTTTGAGTCATGTAATTTAAGATTCTCGAGCCGTAACTGATTGAGGCTATTTCTTAAACAGGTGCGGCGCTTAGATGACTTCGGGCTTCGAGGACTCGATGATGTTTTGGTGTTGAGTGGTTGACGAAAGTGTAACCATTTAACCCAGGCCGAGAGGAATTGCCCAAGCATGGGACCATCTAAGTATCTTAAACTCGTGCACTCAAAACGCACAGTTCACTTTTTATAGCCACGGACAATAATAATAACGCTTATGGAGTGTAAGAATTACAGCAGAGGTATAAACCGTCAAATGACGTGGTTCTATGGTTGAACCCAAAAGTCATTTCATATTTGAAAGGTGGCACGAAATGAGACCCCAACAAGGGGCCGTGACCAAATGCAAGGTCAGGGTAAACTGGAGTGCCTGGAAAAACACTCTGGCCAAAGGCAACGTCCTTCTTTTTCGCACATCCAAAAATAGGGGTTTGATACGGCCGGGAACCAGACTCCAAATCTCTATGGTGCAAGGCCGGTGCACTGGCTACAGAAGCTCCATGGTCTGCTTGTTGGACTAACGTGACATTTTTGTAAACATGAGCTCTAAAACACTAAGAAATTTTGGTGTTCACCGAAACGTAAAAAGTTAATAGTCATAGACGAAACACTGCACCGACGTGAAAAAAAAAAACTAACAAATTATCAGCAAACTTGTTTGTAGTTACTACTTGTCATTCGTTCACAACTGTGTCAGCATCCGAAATGCACAGACCCTCGCCCCTCCTTCAACTGTATCCTAGAAGATTTTATATTACATGAAACTGAATTGCATCTTCTCGCTTGCATCAGCATCGCGACAAAGCCGTGCCGCTTGCTTTGCATAATTGTGTTTGCAGCGCAAAGTTGCCAAGTCGGTCCGTCTAGCCTCCGCGGCTGATGCTGGAGAAGGGACGCGCTAACAATAACGTCCTCCGCCCTTCCTCCCCTTTAGGAGTAATTTCTGCACGGCGCGCATGCGCTCAGCCCGCAAACGAACCGACGACCGTGTTCCTGATTCTGCCTTATTGTCCGTCTGTGTTGGCAGAGTTCCTCCCCCTCCTGCTCCGTCGTCCCCACCCTCCTTGGCAGAGGAAAACGTGTGCTGCTATCTGGCGGCGCAGCGCGGAACTTCACTATGTTTCAAACTTCGAGTTAGTGTTCGTTCGATTTTTGCACTGAGAAAAAATAATAGTTGAAGGAACCACCTATACTGTTAAAAGAGGGACAGCCATCCTAATGGGTTGTAGGAACCATCTGAATATTTTTCAAATATATGTTATTACCGACAAAAGTCTTTGTTGTATTCCCGTATGTGTTTTTATTTGCTATTGTACATATGGCAGCTACAAAACTACAAAACTGATAGTATCTGCAACAGAACAACGTCAATGATGTTTGTATTTTTCCCACAACACTCGAAATTATAGGGCCTAATGACCTTACTGAAAAGTTCTGCAATCGGGTTTAAGGGTAGCAGCAGCCAAATATTACGTTTGTTATTACAGTTCTGTTCCAAATAATGTTAAAGTGGTTATTTTGGAGGTACTATCTGTTTTTTAGTAGGAACACAGTGATATGTTGTAGAAACCATGTGTACAATAGCAAATACAATCACAGACGGGAATAAAACAAAAATCTATGTTGGCATTACTATCTATGTTGGTACCTACAACCCACCAGATGGTTGTCCCTATTTTAACAGTATAAATGGTTCCTACAACCATATATTTTTACTCTGTGTGATTTTTTAGAAATATTCGTATTCAAACTTTATGACCTGACATTAAAAATCAAAGCTTGATATGACATACAGGACTACTTAACACAATTTTTAGCCTACTTTCCGAAGGAAAGATAGGCTTATGTAATCACTTGGCTGCCTGACTAAAATGTATGCCCCCTCCCCCGTTTTATAACTTTTTAACCCGATAACCGAATTTAACCAAACTAGGTCTACATATAGAACTTTGTGAGACCATCAGACTTTTATAGTTTTCGATCACACCGGGTATTAATTTTCAAAATAGTGGAAATTTTTTAATTTATGCTAGTTTATTATATTTTGGGAACTAAATATTCTATTTCCACCAAATTTGGAACATCGACAGTGACAGTGCATTATATAATCATTTAATTTAGAAAGCGATAATAGTTATAATCCTCCATTTTGAAAGATAGCGCAAATTGAAAAATAAAAGCATTTCCATTATATCTCGAAAACCATTTAACCGATTTAAACTAAATTTGGTGCGCCGACAATGCACGATGTTAGCATAGAACAACGAAACCTTTAATAGTATTGGTCTGCCATTTTGTAAGGTGGTGCAAATTGAAAAATAAAACTTTTACATTATATATTCAGAACCATTGAACCGATTTGAACCAAATTTGGTACATTGATAGTGGATGATGTACTCATTGAATAGTGATAATATTATTAACCGGCCCTTTTGAAAAATAGTGCATCATAAAAGATAATGTTTTATGTAATATATCGGTAACTACACAACCGATTCCTACCAAATTTGGCAAATAAGTAATAATATTGTATACCATCTCCATATATTCAATTTAAATAGATAAGGCACTTTTTTTGGCGGCTGTATAAATATTTTAGTTTTTTTGCATTATCTACCACAATGTTTGTACAATTTCGACCAAATTTGCTATTCTGTAATTATATTTTGAGTCAATACAGAGCCTCTTTTTGACCCCATTTAGTAATACAGCTCCACATGAAAATAAAGTTTTAATGTTATATCTCGGGTATCAATGAACCGATTCCTACCAAATATGGAGCTCAAGTAATACAATGGCAGTTCATGTAAACTGACATGTTTTAGTGGGAAAGACTATAATTTTCAAAATATCGGTCGTACGAACCATTTAGAATACCATGCTATATATACGACACCATGTAACAAATGTCAACTTAACTTTGTATGCGGGCATATGCTGGCAGTATATATTACAATCATCAACTATGTGTACCCAGAGCCTGTTTTGTCCCCCATTTTGTAAGATAGTGCCTCACGACATGGTAAAGTTTTATCTCATCTCGGAAGAAAATCAACCGATTCCTTCCTAATTTGGCCGATAAATTGATAGGCTATGTTTTAAGAGGGCCGAGTGTTTTTTCTTTCTTTCAAAATAGCGCTTAACATTTTGGCATAGCATACTATATCTACGAAAAAATGTAAGCAATTTCAACCTAACTTTGTATGCTGACAGTATACTGTATATTAAATATTTCAGGCAATTATTTTCAAAATGACGGCCTTATATATATATTTTTTTTTTTGTTTTGATTTGCTATAATAACCACTTCATTTGAATAATTTCAGCGAACTTGGTATGCCAAAAATATAATTATTTTGCCTGTCATTTTGTAAGACAGCGCCACATTAAAAACAAAATTTTTAGATTATAACTCCGGGACAAATTTAACTCTTACTACTAAATTTTACGAACTGGTAGTACTAATGAGGTCATTTAAACAGGTATGTTTTATGTATCCAGTCACTTATAATCAAAATGGTGGCAATAAATAGATTTTTTTTTTGTTGGCTACACCTACCGTAGTATTTTTCCTTGGTAAGATATTACAATTATTTTTATATTGTTATATTTATTTTTATTTTTATTAATTTTTATATTTCTATTTATAATATTTAACAATATTAAAAACTTGGTAAGATGTAAGTGTCTATTACAAACAACAAACATGCCAATAAATATCATTATTTGGTCCGCCATTTTGTAATATAGCATCGCATTAAAAAATTTTGTATATTCATAATATCTCGGGAACAAATCAACTGATTTCTACCAAATTTGGCAAAACAATTGTACTATAGGATATCATGCAAATTGGTACGTTTTAAGTAAGTCAGACACTCATTTTCAAAAGATCAACCAATAAAATAATGTTCTGTTTATCTGCTTTACCTACCACACCATTTAACCGATTTAGACCAAACTTGGCGAGCTGTAAAATTCTTTTACTAACATTAAATATGCGAATAAATACAATTTTTTCCCCTCTATTTAATAAGGTAGCGCTGCATTGAAAAATGAAGATTTTATATAACAACTTGTGAACAACTCCACCAATTACTGCAAATTTTGCTAACTAGTAACACTATCGGAGGCAATGTGAATAGGTATGTTTTAACGTAAAAGAAACTATTTTCAAAAAGGCAGTTTTATAACTATTTAAGCACAATATGCTATATCTATGATAGTGCGCAGACAATTTCAACCTAACTTAGTATGCTAGCAGTATATATTACAAAAATTAAATGTGTCTACACACATCTTCTTTTTATTCACAATTTTGTACGATTGTGCCACATGATTATGGATTGAGTTTTTATTTCTTATATCATGGATCAATCAACCGATTCGTACTAAGTTTTGCTCACAAGTGGGACTACCATAGGGCATGTAAACTTTTATGTTTTAATATACTGAGATACTTGATTTTCAATATAACTGCCCTATATATATTTCAGTTTGGTTAACCCTGCCTATCAAATAATAGACTTATTACAACCGAAGTTGATGCTCCTAATCCTCTCTTTGTAATGCAATTGCTTGCATGCCAGCTTACAGTACAGAAGGTTCNACAACCGAAGTTGATGCTCCTAATCCTCTCTTTGTAATGCAATTGCTTGCATGCCAGCTTACAGTACAGAAGGTTCTGGGTTTGAGTTCCAGGTAAGGTACATGTGAAATTTTTTAATTGTCTCACTAATATTTCATATGATTCTGGTTCCATCTCTAATTATATTTCTGTCAGCAATACGTTAAGACCTACCTACCTACAATCGATGCTTTTAANCATTCTGGTTCCATCTCTAATTATATTTCTGTCAGCAATACGTTAAGACCTACCTACCTACAATCGATGCTTTTAAAGAACTTCTTCAATACTCTTTGAATACATGTAGAGGAAAGTAGGCTCATTAATTATATCGGTAATTTCTTGTTTTTATTTCCGCAAGCATTTATCAATTCTTCCGAATTGAAGCCCTTTCATGAGTTTTGTACAATGCTACCGTGTAAACTTTCGTGCTCACCCTGTATAATGATACGATTTTCAGCTAATGTATAATTGTTGTGGTAGATTTTGGAAGTTTACGTTGAAAAACACATTAAGCACATGCGTTTTCATGCGTTTTCAGAAAAACGCAATTTAATAGTGGGGATGCTGAATGAAGCCTCGATGTTTTCTTTGGGAGCACACAGGCTTTACTGTGTGATGACTGATGATATAGGTATGATTTTGCAGGCCTCCTTTGTGACGTGCTGTCACTTCATTTCTGACACTTTCTGCTGTAATGAATGACAGAGCAGTTATTCTTATCTTTCCCGCTTCCCCTTCTTGATTTATGTTTTTCCATGCTATATTTCATATTACCCTCTACCTTTTCTCTTCTTTTCCCTTTTNGCTTCCCCTTCTTGATTTATGTTTTTCCATGCTATATTTCATATTACCCTCTACCTTTTCTCTTCTTTTCCCTTTTTCACATCACTTTCTGATTAAAACAACCTAAGTTAAATTTATTTTGCTGTTAATATGTGTCTCTATTATCGCAATCATCACCTAAGATACACTTACATGATTTTAAGTTAGAATATATATTGTAAATATTATTATTTGGAACGTGAGAAAAGTTGCAACAAATTTAAAAAAATTAAAACCCCAAATTCAATNTATATTGTAAATATTATTATTTGGAACGTGAGAAAAGTTGCAACAAATTTAAAAAAATTAAAACCCCAAATTCAATGCGGTTTACACTCATTTTATTTGCCATTATTATGTAATTTGCAACAGTAATGTAAATAATTAAAAAAAAACCTTCCTAACTTACACATTAAAACATTTTAGACGATTTTACATTTATTTCAAAGATAGTTCATATTCTTACATTCCTTATATTTTATTAACATTTCGTTTGCCAATTAAATATTTTGAAATTACAATGACTTGTATGTTTTGTATTGCAATGTTAAATTTGTCAAATAATTTTTAATGCTTTTATCAAACTCATGTCAAACGAATAAAAATAATGTATTTGTACGTCCGCCACATTTGTAACTTCTTACAACTATACTTATACACACTAGTTTATTTATTGAATTAAAAGAAACTGGCAAAAAATGTTTAATAAAGAGCTAATTCAAATATGTATAAGAACATTACAATTCAAGATGACTGACTGAAATTACATAACTATAAATTTTTCCCTTCCTCAACAACAGAAAAACTATCAACAAAAATACTGCATGTTTTTTATTATAAATCTTAAGAGGAATTTACATTTTTGTAACAGAAGAATTTAAAAAAAATTAAGTAAATTTGAAATTACTTCGATTATGTTTGTAGAGTTGGTTTATAAAATAATATTTCATAAGCAACAAATCAGATAGCATGGATTATAGCCCCGATTAAACAACTGCCTCAATTTTTATTAGGTAAGAATGTTTCATTTTTATATGCTGCTTGTGGTTTGAGTTTGGCAACGGAATAGTCGTCGTGCTCATTTCAGTAAGTATCAGCAAGTTCGAAAAACGAAAAAATTCTTTCTTCCAGAACCCTTAGATACGCATCCGTGCGTGAATGTATAACAGATGGGTGGAAAACATGCAGGTACCCTCATCAATACATAACCATATTTTAATATATTATATAAATATACTTGTAGGCATATATGATATACATACAGGATAAGGCATCTAGGGCAGGCTACATGAATAACACAGCCAATTTCAGTGGTAGAAGAAAATGTTTCAGACAAATGTTGCTTGGGTCCAAGGCGCTAATAACGTGATAGTGATAATTTACCCATACGTGGAAGGGTAAAGAAGATACAAAGGTTAACATCGTTAATTTAAATGGAATGATAAATTTTATTAAAACCCCTCGACAGTGCATATGAAGATGTAATAAATACGATGACATTTGCTGGTCTTTCAAGATCGCAGAAGGTCAATGACGCAGCAAACTGCGCCGCTGCACGGAACAATGGGCCATTGGTATGTGGTGTGATGTTGTAGCGATCAGACAACTTCCTCGTGACGTTATTCGAACTGGTACAATGGACACGAGAGCCGAAAGAGTTGAATGGTTCGCGAAGAGATAGTGTGTTCTCCAGCGTCCATTCGTCTGCCTCGATAACTTGCCTGTCAATACCTTTTCAAGCAGCACCGAAACAAAGACGAAACAAAGACGAGGGCCTTCAAACGGTTGATGTGCGTCACGAGTCACAACAATGTGATAAAATATCTTTACATTTATGTGTAAGTGGAATAATCATTACCTAGACGTTAGTTGTTATTCAGCTAGTAAACGAGCTAGGTCTCGTCAGGAGTAAATCTCGCCAGGAGTAAGCCAACAGTAATCAGCTTGCAGGATTCAGTCAGCAGGAGTTATCGTGCAGGAGTGTCCTCACGATTCAGTCAGGCATGAGTCGATCTCGGTAGGATTCGATCTCGGCAGGAGTCACGCATCACCAGTCTGCAGCACTCCACATTGCTCTGCCCTGGCACCATTGTAAACTTAGCCGCCGCCGTAGCAGAGTTAATGGTGGTACACGTAATGAGCGCTGGTATCGCCAAATCGCATCCGCTAGGCTTTCGGAAACGGTCCGTGGGCACAAAGATGCCCCAACACTGATGGCCATTATCGTGGGGCTGGTCGCCATGAAATCCCTCCGCTCCTTGCACACGATCCGTCGGTCCTCTCAACTGGTAGCTGACCTCGTCCGTCTTGGCCCAGTCCTCGGTGCGTGGGCGCCTTCATGTATCCACTGCTGCCAATAGCATTGGTCAGTTCTGGTCTGAACGATCCGCATGATAGGCTATAGGACGATTACGACCACCCTGCGGTTTTCAGCTCGGTCGTAAGTCCTCTCCCGAAGTCCTCAAATTGCCTAAAGCGACGTCTTTGGTGTTTTCCCGGCATCCTTCGCCACTCTGTAAGCTTGCTTGGTATCGTCTGATGTTTCTCGCGTTAGTGCGGCTTCGGCTACGCGCCATTGTAGGTGGTCGGTGCTTGCAACGCCACTGCCGGGTGTGCGGTAAATTGCAAACGCACCAGTATGGGTTCATGTGCATACCAGACCGTANTGCTTGCAACGCCACTGCCGGGTGTGCGGTAAATTGCAAACGCACCAGTATGGGTTCATGTGCATACCAGACCGTAATATTTCTATTTAGATAACTACTTCGCTGTCTCGTGGTTCTTCGTGGTGTGCTATGGGAGATGCAATTAACGCTAGGAGCAGCACCGTCGCGTCCAGCAGACGGCCGGAATGGTGATAAACATTTGTTTACCTACTTTGCTCTGTGGCATTCAGTGCCGCTTTCCACGTGTTAGGCAATAGAAAATGCGTTGGTAGGTTTTTTTTCAGTGATTTTGTTGGATTTCATTCTATACATAGCTCTTGAGTGTAGAACATATATTCAAATGGGAAACTGTCTTGTAAGAAGCACATAATATGCATTTATTTACAGCAAACTTCGAAGTCCATAATGCGTGTATTCCTGGCATTACATTACAGATGCTGTTACGAGAAGTAATTGTGTAATAAATAATTAATTTTCATAAGGTACTTTTTTAATAGTAAAACAATCTATTAGTACGCTGCACAGCATTTTTTTTAATGTTCAGGAAGCAAAATTGGCCCATCTATAATATGGTGACAATAAACTATGAGCGTGATAATACTGCTTCCCTGAAAATATATCCCAAAAAACATCTGAAATAGTTATGTTAAAACACAATTTTAGCAGCCAAGTAAGCACTAATTTTATTTTTGTTTAATTATTTATTANGTTATGTTAAAACACAATTTTAGCAGCCAAGTAAGCACTAATTTTATTTTTGTTTAATTATTTATTACAGATTTTTTGCTTTAACCTAGATTTTCTGAGTTCGTTGTAAGTATATAGCACAACCAAGTAATTTTTTGAGTGAATCGAACGTTTCCCATGCGGATTTACACTTAAATTTAACAGAGATAACAGTCAAGCACTGGGTTTTCAATAAGTTGTAACCTATTGGATAAGCTATAATTTTCATCTTTAACACAAAATGCAATTGCCTTTTAATTGTTTAGAATGCCCATTATCAAGTTTATGTTAGGTAATTAAAATGTAAGTTTTTATTCTACCTGAAATATTGCAAATTTAGTATATTAATATAAACATACCATATAGTCTACGAACATACCCTTTACGCTAATTCTTATGGAAGCTATGAAAGGTAGCTAATACACGTGAAATCTATTTTTAAAAGCAAGAATCGCTTTATAATTTTTTAAATCTATATGACAATGGTGTCACATCTAGGACAAAATTAAATTTTGTATAATAATTATAAGAGTTCTACATCTTCCTAAACCGGCGAGCTTTAGGCCTAACCTGCTGCTCTTCGTTATTCACGGGTTGTTACCGCGGTGCTAAACTATAATTACTTCGGTGTGGCAATGAAATATGTGAATTTTGGAATTTTATGTTTTGTACAGCAAGTTTTGTGGAAGTTTCTGCGTATAAAATTGATGGCAATACTTCATAATTTTATGTCCAGACGCCATTATTTTCGGGTAATGTGTGGATTTGTTGGAATTAAATATTTTTTTATGTGAGTGTTTAAAAATAGGGAAACTCAGCAATACCGTCTCCAGTTTATTTTTAATGTAAAAAAAACTTACTTCCGTTGCACACGTTGAACTTAAAGTCGTGCGGTATATAACCATCCGCGGGTTCTGAAATCCATTACTAGATGTCAGCCACTTTGCTTTGCATCTGCCATATTTAATGTACGGCAGTGTATTATTTAAGATTACCACGTTTTTGAGAGGTTTTTTTTTTTCGTATTGTCTTCCAAGGACTACTGGTTCATCCCGAAACACGATTAACGTGAGCTACAATAGAATGGTGCATCAAGTGATTTACGAAATAATATTTAATGATTGTTACATGCACATCATAAATGTTATAGGCTGCTCATGGTATAGAGATAATTTTAAGTCAATGTATAAAAAATATCAGTGTCTGTTACTGTGTGTATTTCGACGGACACACCTACTGACAAACTGCCTGTAAAGTTGGCAAGGAGGCAGGGAAAATAATCCCATGTGCTGACTTTGGATTAGAAGTGCGACGTTTAAATTTATGAACTGTGGATTTATGTAATCCAGTGTCTTCTGGTTTCATAGATAGAAGTGTAGGAATTAGGGTATTAGTAACACATTTACACTACTAACGATTTCATAGGTACACTTGACTAACGCATGAGTAAAGTGATGTGGTCTATGTCAATGTTAATTTTACTTTTACACATGGTGGAAAAATTCAAAAAGGGGAAGAAAAGTATGTCCTAAGCAGGGCTTTCAGAATTGCTTACTTTACCGTGAACAGCCTATACATATTTTCAACACGAGAAAGAGAGTGTACGAATTCCTATACAAAATAGTTTATTGCATACACTCAGTACTTAAAAAAGTATAAGTCTAATTTATATTCTGGGGAAAGACGAGTAGTTCAAACATATGAACAATGGTATAATAAGTGTGCAAGTGCATACCATCTGCTTGTGAAGCTTATCTTCGCTGTTTATGTATCACTGGCTGTCAAAAAATCTGTCTAGATCACGAATATTACTACACAGGAATTAGCGGCCCCATGTCACTCGTGGGTGCTCGGTGACCGTGATTGTTAAAGGCCATTTCAAACAATCAAATCTCACTTCGAAATGTATACAATTTTTATTGAATTCAATTTCTTAAACAATATCTGACGTCACTCCGACATCACAAACGCGGCCACTTTACCGTACAAAAAAGTTAATGGTTCAATTTGCTTCAAAAAGTTTTATTTTAGTAATATTCTTTATTTTTTGGATTTGCGTTTTTATCCACCAATCCTAATGGTTTTCGGCGAAATGTGCTAACATAAAGAACTCATATAAGATATTTTATTACACACTAAAAAACGAAAAAAATGTATATATATTTTTTGGGTACAGTAAAAACACAGAATATTTTAATGGTAATGCGAATAGTACAGTGCACTTGTACAATAGTTATATATTTCAAATATATATTTTTTATTTTATGTTTCTTGGAAAAAAGATTGCCAATTTTTAAAAACTGTTGCAATGTAATGGGTAGTTTTTCTATAAATTTTGTGTCTGAAATTATTTAACTCTTTTTAGACTTTTTTGTTCGGTTAACATGAATTTCCTCTTATTGTGCATCGTTTCATGAGAATTAATATCCTTATTTATAAAGTAAGTTAGAATTTATTATGATTCTGTGGAGAAATTAATATATTTATATCAAAGGTGGAACCGCTTTTATGTGGTTTCCTCGCCGGAGTATAGGAATAAACAATTAGCTAAGCTTTACAATAAATCAGCATTAGATTATCTGAAATACCCCATTACGTCTCAAGCAACTGTAGCCTGTAAATTATTTATTTTCCTTCGCTTCCTGTCCATTGCATTTTATTATCGTGCACTGGTTTTTCTATTAATAAATTAATTATTACATATTAAATAGTCTGTTGTTTTCAAAATTTTCTTCACTATGATTTTTGTAATGAGAAAATTAAAGGTTTATTTTAAAGTGTGAAATGTTTGTCGAAGCTTCCATGTATTTCATTGGATTTTTAACGAATGAATTTGTCTCATGTACGTGCGAAACGATTTCTGCACTTGAATTAAATTTTTTTTAATCGTATCAAATATTTGACCTTGTGAAAGGGCATGAAAGCTTCATGCTCATGAGGCAAGGGTCGATGGTTCGATCCCAACCCTTAGTACGACCCATTTTAATTTATTATCACTGAGTTGGTACTCTCAAGTGTTCGGAGTTCGCTGTAATCTTTCTCATATGCCCCCGGAAGGCCGTGCTGTCACGATACCAGGAACCGAAGTTCCCATACCTCGTTTAGTGGGTTTGCAATCTAGTTTCCAGCGTGACAGACATGAGTCAAATCATTGATCCGGCGGCGAGCTGCAGTGTCTATGTTTTAGCTGGGCTCCGGGCCCGTAATTATAGCTGTTAACAATGATTGATATCTTAATAAATTTACGTGTAGATGTTAGCTATAATCTTAGAATTTCCATAGCCTTAAGCATTTCTGCGCGTAATTTTGCGACGTAAAATCTTATATTCATCATTTCACTTACGCAGTGCATTATAAAGCACCGTTTATTTATACATGTTTTGTCATGAGCAGTGTTTTCTAACATTTAACACCACAGTGATACAAAAAACTCGCTGATTTTTTACAGGATTTGTGGTATTTCGGCTGTACTATTATTAGGCACAACCTGTAGGAAGAAAAATGTACCCCTTTTGGCCTGTCTTCACGCTCTGTAACCGACAACGCTATCTGTTTAGTGTCTAGATGTCTTACGTATGGTGCTATCTGTGCGTGAAATATTAACCATAAAGTAAAGATAAAGTCGATTTACATTTTCACGACACATCGACCACAAAATTAGTGAAAAGCCACCAACGTTTAGCCTAAAATCGTTTAGCCTAATAAGCGTTTAGTATAAAATTTCACGACCATTGCCAGTTTCTCATCCAGACGTTTTGCCTACAGACTTTTAGCCTAAAAGACGTTTCGCCTACAGGCTCTTAGCCTAACAGTCGTTCTGCCTAAAAGGTGTTTAGCCTAAAAATTCTCGAACATGCTTAAATTCCCAGACAGGCGCTTTGCCTAAAGTCATTTAGCCTAAAAGGCGCTTTGCTTAAAGGCGTTTTGCTTAAATTCGTTTAGCCTAAAGACATTTTGCCTAAAAATTACGAGCATCGCCAAATATCCAGACAATCGTTTTGCGTGAAGTTATTTAGCCTAACAGGCGTTCTGCCTAAGATATGTTTTGCCTAAAAATCGTTTCGCCTACAATAGTTTTGCCTACCAGGCGTTTTGCCTATCATGCGTTTTGCCTAATGTCGTTTAGCCTACGTTTTAGTCTTTCGATTTTAGGCTAAATTATGGGTACCCCTGAACTGGCGTCGATAACGCGCCTCTCTGAGACTTTCAGTGGAGATCATACCATTTATGACGTAATAATAAAAATAAAGGTTTGATGCAAGTAACTGTTCCTTTTTAAATGTTTTGTACCGAAACGTTCATACCTAAATATGACCATGAAAACACCGGTTTAGCCAATTTTACTATCACAAAAACATGCTTTAGAGAGAAATGGAGGAACTGAATAACGTATACAAACGCGTAACGTTTCTTATGTGCCATTCGTGAGAAGACCTAACTGAGACACGTTGGAAGGTTTTTTAATAAAACTTTTTCTGCTGGAGCACTGCACACCGTTCGGCGGCCTACCAAGGCGGCCACCTTAAGTGACTACTGCTGATATTGGAGTGTATTTTAATACATGCGTCTCAAATACTGGTCAACGTGTGTAAATAAACATTTCAAGGTTTACAACTTTACTTTTTTGTGTCCGGTTGAACCAATATGAAGCATCAGCAAATGTACTAACAAATGCTGTTAAAAACGCTAATTGTCACAAGAAATACAAACATACTCTCGAGCTTTATTTTCGAACGAAGGCAATGACATCAGCGGCCAAACAAATGCATCATACAGTTGATTCAACTAAATATTTTGTTGCATCTATGTTAAATTAACAAAATTAATTTTGTTGCTTTTCAGTTTTTGTTTTCTCAACCAAATATTTTGTTGTAGCAACTGAAGATGTTTTTGGGCCTAAACAAACAAGGATTTTGTTAGCCGAAACGAACATTTATCTCAGTGCATACGCAGTTATGGGTAGTGATTGGTTTTATAATGTTTATTTCAAAAGTGCTTACTTTACCATTTACAGGCTATAGTGACCCCATGGTGGCAGGATACTTACAGTGAAGTGCGAGGTGCGATGTTCGATAGCAGGAGAAGGTTTGTATTCGGAAATGAAAAGGCTGGATATTTTGTCGGATTGCCCGTGAAACTCAGCACATGGTGCGAGAAAATCAGCCCTTCCGGCCGGCGCGTTGCGGCGTTGCCACGCATCCTACCTTGCTTGGGATCTATACATTTCTTCTAATTTTGTAGTATCTTTCCGTCGTGTGTAAAATTAACATTGTCATGTGCCTTATCATTTTACTTATGCATCATCCAAATGAAACTGTGTAGGTAATTTTTAAGAACGTAAATGTGTATCCAATACGCTAATTCATACTTTAATAACTATAAATCTAGAAACGTCGATTTCGGGGGCCTTAAATTTAAGCAATACAAACTTAATTTAACTTATAAAGTCTTAGGAATATTCCCATAGTCTACTTCCGGTTACTTCCACATTTCCTGAAGCCCTGACAAAATTCTACTTCCATGATATTCCTCCACCCCATGCCAACAAAGCTTAGTTAATTCAAGAAAATAACACCAGAGGGACAATGCCCCGTATTCGTGTGCACACAGTGTAATAATATTTTGCATGAGATATATTTCTTACTAGGCATTACCACCACACCTATTTACTCTCTGTTTTATTCTTATTATTTATAAATAAAATAATATAATTTATTGATAAAATATAAATAAAAGTAAAATTTAACCAAAAATTAGGTTTTATTTAACACTAGTGTAAAATGTGTGTGATGCATGGCAAAATTGGGAAAAACAAAACACAGGTTCTATTCAAATTGTGAAAAGAAACTGCGAATACACTACGTTTTGTCAACTTAACTGGGAGCATGAATTCCAGTGTGCACTTCAACATATGTAGGTACGTACGTAGTCGTGGGGTGTGTTTATTAAACGTTGGTTTCAAAAGTATTTACCTTGAAAATACCACAGCTACCCAATGCAGACAGGATTCATAGAGCGCGCGCCGCGTAGCTTCGATAGTAGTAGGAGATGCAGTATTCGGGGACGAACGAGGTTGGGGTATTTTGACGGATTATCCGCGGAACGCGGTGCGGGAAGAAGGAGCACTTCCGGCCGGCGCGTTACGGCGTTGCCACGTCTACTACGATGGTAACAAGTGTTGGGGGAGGGGGGTGGATGAAAAGCGACTGTCGCACTCCATCATGCCCGCTGTCCCTCCGCACCGTGGTTGGGGTTCTTTTCATCTGCCATCGTCCACGCTCGCCATCGCGCCGCGGGGGAAGAGTGCGCGGAATGCGCGAGCGAGAACCCTCAGTCCGCCAGATGTATATTTCACCGGGCGCGAGTGAAATCGACTGTCCGACGGCGTGGCCCGGCCGAAAATGGGACTGGAGGATGAGGAAGTGGAACCAACTCCATCTCCCCCTCAAAGTTCCCTTACAATTTTTGAAGTCGAGGGGTCATTAATCAAGGACGGTGGCACATGTGAATGCGGGGCGTCGTCCGAATAGGACGCGTCTCGTTTCGCGGTTTTTTTTTATTCCATCCCCTGTGATATTCCGATGGCTACCCCAGATAAAAAGGAAAACTACTCCAACAAGCACGCAAATGTATCGGGACCAGCAAGTCAGATATGAGGAAATTTACAAAAGCAGATTCACTCTCAGAACTCGAACCACAGACACGACTGTTTTTAAAAATGTCGGCTCAGTATACAATTTTTTACCAAGAAGATCTAATTATCTAACATTCGTAATGTATTCCGAAATAGTCTGGCTCCCTTCCTGTGTCTTGTCAATCTTTCTCGATTCCAGAACGGATATTCCCTCAAAGGTTTTTCGATTAATCTAAAGTCACTATTTCACATTTATGTACCCCATGAATAGATACAAGTAATACGGGCAACATAGGAGTATATTTACAGGGGAAAGGCTGGTTTAGAGCAAGCGTAAACACTTTCACTTTCTTGAAATAATATTTTTTTTACGTGACTACATGACTAAAAACACATGCAGGAAGTTAGTAATTACTTTTATTTACTGAAGAGCAAAATAATTAATAAATTTTTGCTGATAGATAACCCACTATTATTATAAATGCGAATGACTGTGTGTGTATGTTTGTTACCACTCAGCTCCATAACGGCTAAACGGGTGTTGATGAAATTTGGTATGAAGGTACTTTAGGTCCTGGAATAGGACATAGGATACTTTTTATCCCGGAAAATGGTACGGTTCCTGTGGAATAACAACAAAACATAATTCTGCAATGGCTGGGAACGTGACCAAAATATTTTTTTCCTCTGGTGTCAGAGTTTATCAGGCGGCCCAAGGACCTCTGAAATGGCTTAACGACTGCTAGTAACCGACAACAACCGGGACCGAATATTTAACGTGCCCTCCGAAGCCCGGAAGGGCTCAGAAGTTATGCCACTAAACGGTCACCCATCCAAATAAGTGCCGCTGGGAACGTTGCTTAAATTTCGTGATCGATTAAGATCCCTCAACCAAGCGCAAAAAGTAGTACCTAGGTACACTTATTTCTAAAGCTACAACTTGATAAGTCTCACGTTTTGATTTTCATACATCGATGCTAGCAAGTGGAAATGTGGTAACTACGCGATAGTTGCACAGATACACTCCAAAAACAATACTCTACTTCTTGGCTATCGGGTAAAAAATATTTCCTTCGTTTTGGGTTGCCATAATCAGTTAGAAACCTAGGACAACATAGTATAATTTTATAGTTCGGTTTTCACATAAATGAATTGTCTTTTCCCAATTTATTTATTAGTGTATCACTGTGAAACTCAATTGTACCCGGACGAAGCGCGGTTCGCTAGTTAAAAATAATTTCAGTAACTACAATAATTCTGTAATGCATTTAACACTTATGATTATGTCTTAATATCAGAAACATATGTAGGATGTATTTGTTTTTAGATCTGGATGAGAATTAAGTGGTCCATTGAAATCTTTCTGTCTTTATAAGTGGGTGCCTACCTGGAACGCAACCTTTTTGTTTGCAGTACCAATGATGTCCGCATGAACTGGTAAGTGATTAATGCCAATAGTTTTACATAGCTATCTTAAAATAAAATTTTCCCCTCATTCATTTTGTTCTGAAACATTGCTTAGAGCTGATATTCTGTTGAGCGAGATTAGGAAAATTGTCCTGTTTCTGATACACACAGCATGATTCCGCTGCGTATCGATCTGTCTCATATGTTTGTTGTTCAAACAAACCAAAATGCAAAATGTACCCACCTAGAAGGTTCCATGAGTTAAATATCGCATGGTGAAAGCCAAGTATCCTAGATAGTACCATATAGTTTTTGCATAATAATTTTCTTGATTGCAGTTAGGCCGCAGTCTTCTTGAAGGAGTCTCAAATGGACAGTGTTCTCGTTCTCTAAAGAGCAGCTCCTTGGTATTTCAGGTGTTTGTTGCGTAAGGAGCAATTATTTTCATATTAATTACGCATTTTATCATGGGCAATCTTATTATTAATTTGTAAGCAAAAAACTTTAACTGGCTATTGTATATATTAACCAGTAACTCTCTGGAGATGATTAAGTGTACTGACAAATTTTTCCAGTGCCCCACATAGATTTATTTGATCCACATATACAAGTTTTCTGTTACGAGTTCAAGATAAATCAAATATATAAATTCCAAGCAACTAAGTGCTAATACGAATCCTTGTGTGATATCATAATCCGGAGTTTTCTCATCGCTGATAATTCACTTTTTCACATTTTTACACGGAGCTTTCTATTATTGAACACGTTGTAAATGAGCCTGCCAAATTTCTTACATTATATTACTGGAACAAGTTTACATATAAATCCTTGTTTCGTAACATTATCATATTATGCAGTTAGGCCCAAAAAATTAAGGAGGGCTTCAAGTGTTTGTTTTTTTTTTTTTTAATACGGCTTCTACATGTCTAGACAATGACAAGATCTGCCCTATGAGATTTGGACTGAACCCTACTTGCTAAAGGGCATATATTTTCAAATGTCTGAGGGCCTGCGCATATACGCGCATTATGACTAGCTGACGGCGTGTGCTATGGGTCCGAATATAAAGCACGAGCAAAGTGTACGCTCAGAACTTCAGTCACAGGTATTTCACAGTGCTCGTGGGTTTTGACGATGTTGGTTTGCTGTCTGATGTCTAGTATGGGTAACAGAAAGTCCCATAGATAAATTCTTGACGACTTTACTCGAGGCCGAAACACTGGGAAGTTGCAAAAATGTTGAAGTGTTCCTAGTGTGGCCGAGGAGTTCGAGATAGCACATAACATCGTGTCACGAGCTTGGGCGGTTTTTTCAAACGACAGGAACAACTGTATGAAAGTTTAGTAGTAGTCATCAATGAGCAACCACTGTGACGAATGATCGGTGGCCTACATTGTCCTACAGGCGAGGAGAGATCGATGGCAGACAGTGGGTGAAATCGCAATGGACACTTATGGACGCCTAATATTGCCCTTTACCGTGACAAGGATACCACGCATGTGTGGTTTGTTTGCTCGGCAACCAGCACTGTGTACCATTGACGCCTACCCATCAGAGGTGGCGTTTGATGTGGTACAGGGAACATATGGACTAGAAAGCTCAGCAATTAGATGGAGTGCTCTATACGGATGGGTGCCACAATTCCGGATGGAGTGGGGAACCCCTTCAACATCGTCGAAAGGCACCGGTTTGCAAGGTGACAGATGTTACGAGTTGTGGTAAGGCCCTTAGCTGAGCGGCCTGCCTGATCACACCTTCACTTATTTATCCAGGAAACGGGACGTGATCGCTGAAATTAGTTATGAAATAGCAAACGACAGGAATCCCCTCCACCGGCCAGTAAACGAGGACAACGCAGCCGATATAGGGCAGTGTAGTCCGTGGGCGGTGTCTTTTGTCGTCGGGCCATTGGAAAGAGAAGACCACTGCAGTAGGGTGTGTCCGGCCATCGACTTGCACCATCTTAATCAGCCTCCGGAATCATGAACAAGGTGGGGACTCTCCAATTAGGCTTTACTCAGAATGTGGCAGGTTAAACCTTTATAATATAATATAATTTAATATTTCAGTATATTAGTATAGCTCCCCCGTTCATATTCAATCATATTTATATTGAAATAATATTGTACAACCTTAATGTTAAATAAACCTCTTTTATATAGTGTTCATTACATTACTCTTATAAATAACTTGTTATACCCCTATATCCTCGTTAAGGATAAATATCAACAAATCATCAAAATCATAACACAGAGTTCTCATTAAGAAATTCATAATGCTTGGTGGTTGTGCGAAATTTTACATCTTCCAAAGAGGTTCAGTCACCAGTGACAGCAATTGTACCGAGGTTCGCCTTCCTCACGTGCGCCTTTTCTGGGGAGCTGTGGACCTGACACTTCAATGGTGACAACGCTACACCTCACTGTACAACGACGGTTCTGAGCTGTTGGAGAGTGAATATATCCACCCAATATAACACGTATGGGCCATTGTCGGGAGACGCCTGTCAGAATGTTGCAGGGAATCAGCAACGACTCAGCAGCTGCGATCGGCGCTACGAGATTAATGTGCGTGAATGAGTGAATAGATTTGGGCGGATCTTAACAGCGAGGTCTTGAGAGCCGATGAGGCGGATTGAGGTGAGTATGGAACAGTGCTGGAATGAAAGGGCGGGGAAAATGGGATATCCCCAAGAAAACCCGCCGAAGAGCGGCAGCGTCCAGCACGATTCCCACATGCGAAAATTCGGGAGCGGCCCGGTCGGGAATTGAACCCGGTTTGCCTTGGCTTGGTGGGATGCGAGCAGGCCTACCGCTCAGCCACCGTGGCCCCTACGAGAGTAATGGTTAATGATACCGTAAGAACTCAACAATCTCATACTGAGCATGAACAGACGGTGGACATTCTGCATCGTAGTAGTCAAGGGTGATTAAGTCCCCTACTGAGGACTGCACTTTTCTTGCCTGCCGTCTGTTACGTGGACGTTTCTATCGTCTGTCCCGCTGTGCTCGTTGCCCACTTTTGAATAAAGACAGTTTTCATCCTTCGGGTTTCTTTTCTTTGTCAGTTTTACCTTTCCCGTACTCTTACCATCTCGACGATGTTACTGTACGTTTTGTACCTATTTTAAACTCTGCTGTAGGATATTACTGTACGTCCTCAATTTGTTCACATTGCGACGCTAGCGCTTGTCGCGCTAGTCATCTTCGTCAGCTCCAGTCTATGTGCGGTGGTATGCTCTATGCTCGGCTTGGATCCCCTCCCTTTTCCACCCCTGTTCGCCCTCCCATGATTTCCCCTCCTCTCGTGCCTCATCATTTTTTTTATCAGGCGAGTTTACATAAGTCGTTTCAAGGCTCGCGCTCTTGCTATTCTACGCCCTGTCATCGCCTGCACGTGTTCATGAAGATCTCCTACAATTAATTAGATTGCCAATTTGTCGTCCAACGGACTTATTGCCGTGATGAGGAGTTTTGTATTTTGTTTCGTCGCCTGAGCCACTGAGCGAATGAGCTATTCTAAACTGTGAGTCGTGGACCATGAGTTTGTGTGTTAGGTGGGTTTTTTAATTGTTTTAAAGTATTGTGTGGCGTAGATGTCTTGTCTTGGGTATGCAGTANTTTTTTTTTTTTTTTTTTTTTTTTTTTCAAGATTGTGGCCTCGGTTGCCAGTCAAAACATGGCTTTAACTAAAACCTGGAGTTGCTGTGTTTATCCTGTTTTAACTTTTTGTGCTTAGTCTTGTTTGCTGTCCAAGAATAAATTCATTTTTAAAATGCTTCATGTCCACTACTCTCGCGTTGGGCGTAGTCCATTTTTTTATTGTCTTCGTTCATTGATATTTTATTTGATAGCTCATTTGACTGCCTTCTCCAAAACTTCAATTTTATATGGTATTTTTTAATAAATATCATAACGTGTTGGTTTCATGGAAATGGGGGCTTTAGTGGGCTCATAAAGCTGTCCTCCTATTTTAGTTGCTCGTATTGTCAGTCTGTTCATATATATATATATATATATATATATATATATAATTTTTTTTATTGCATTCTGCAAATAATACTTGTTTTAAAATAATATTTAATAAACAGAGCAATTTATTGTATTCATGTCACGTTTTAATCTTTGTGTGGATCTGAAACAAAAGATATTATAATTGTCAACACTAGTTATTAATTGCCAAGTTGCTATGATCACAATCAAGGGTGCTGTTTTATTTTAAGGTATATTTTATTGGTAAATATTTGCATTACAACTGAATTTTGTACGTATATTATTTGTATTTGTACATCTTACACATATTTAATAGTTTATTAAAATGTCTGTCAAACAGTTTTTTATTTTGTGAAGTAGTTCATCGAATTTCCCTTGGAATGTGCAAAATTAGGTATGATTATTTATGCAAGAAATGTGAGGCTATCTTCACGTAGGTATGTCCACTTTGCAGCACTGCTTGCTGGTTCGTCAGAGCATAATGAGCGTTAGTGACGCCGTTAAATTTCTAACTTTCTTTTTTTGCTTTTGCAAGCGATGCAAACTGTATGTACTTGTAAAAAAATCTTATCAGAACACGGATTAACAATCTGCTTTGACCTATCTGTTACTACAGGATGGAAACGCACATACGCCGTAAATTGAAGTTCGTGTTCTACTTCCAACAGTTGAGGGCAAACTTCTCCCTAGTGCAAAGGGCTATGAAGCACTTGCTTAACGAATCAGTGATCAGAAAGTTTTGAATTATTAACACGTTATGTTCGAACCGTCGCTTGCCCGGGATCCTGGCCATGCGGATATTACGCCTCAGCAAACGTAGAGGCTGGCCGAAAGTGATATGACAACTTTTTATTTACTACTTCCTATCTTTTAAATACGGTCACATTTGCCAAGTGGCATAATGAACCCTTTTTACCGAAATTTTACTGATGTTGGCTGCCGATTTTCTTAGCAGCGTCGGCTCCTAGCTTTCTCTAAGTCTCTGTCACTCATTTTTTCTAAAGAATGATATCATAAAACACCTTGTGATAGATGGCACCACAAAAATTTAGACACTTAAGGTTTAAGAAATTATAGCACGTAATTCATGATTATATATATGACCTATAGACGGTTAATAAAGAATTAAAAGTTGTTCGCTGTTAAGTGAGAACTGTAAATAAAATTGGAGGAAGGCACTGCTTATAACTGCGTATATTTTAGTTTACGAATTAATCGAAATATCCATTTTATAGTTGGGTCGTGAATTACGAAATATAGTTCAATGTTTTAGCGTCGTTTTAAAAGTGTGATTTTTAAATTCCTGCAGAATATATGTTATTTTAGAGGTAAAGGCTGTTCAAAGTAAAGTGAACACTTTTGAAAGCCCTGCTAATTTACTACATTCAGCCCATTGGCGTGGTTTTCTGCATTTCTAAACAAACATTGCCATATAACTTTCAAATGTTGTTTACATCAGCTGCTTGTATTTCCATAAATAAAAATCATAAAGTAATACATATCGTAATGAAAACTATAAACATATACGCGATAATTTCTGTAAATAATATTGGTTGTGAATGCTGATTTATCTATGATTCGTTTTGTGTTTAGATACAAATTAAATGTGGTCAACACTTCCGTGGGCATAAGAAAATACGTTTTGGTTTATGTTACCAACAGAATAGCAGAAGAGATAAATATGGTTCTTTCTGCCATTATAAAATCAACCCGAAGCCGTTTCAAACGTTCCTTTTTAAAAAGTGTGGACAGCTGTAATGCTCGGCTGTTATATGCATCACACTCCTTAGAAAGGCACATTTTTTGAGAATACGGTGTATTTGTTCTTTCATACAGAAGGCGGCGTATCTTGAACCATCATTAAATTACTTAAGAACTATGTTACATAACATTTACAAATAGAATTAAAGAAAGTTGTTTGCTAGTTTCAATGTTTTGAAATAAAGTGCGTTCGGGTTTTCCTCTTCACTAGAATATTTTAAAATGTTACGTTTACTCGGTATACATTGAGATTGTCAACATATTTGCACATGTGTCAAAATTCCTACTGAACTAACCTACGACTTTTTTCACAAATACTACAAAATCAAATTGCAATACAAAATTACGTACAAGCTAATGTCGGGAGTTATGTAACATTACGAATTACGAAAATAATTGTTATTTAATTTAATGGCTAATCTGAATGGGTCCAAATTTTAATAGCATACTTCTACGGCAATATTTATTACTCGGTGAAAGTTTCGTAAACACTCGTCCAGCCATGCAGTTTTTAAAGCACAGCACACTAACATTTGCTTAGGCATTACGCGTACGAAAATAATAACATTTCCCTTACAACATTTTTATGCCTACCCTGAAATGAGGCTAGCTACACCATAATAATAATAACACAATACCTAGCTGACTACAATATATTTCATGAAACTGCACCCACGCTTTTAATGCAGAGTCTGATTTTTTCCTCCAAATATCCTATCGTGAAGGTTAGACGTGCAAGCTATATTGATATATATTGATAATATATATCGGCTCAAAAAATTTAAACCATTTGGCCAGATGTTATAGCACTGTTTTAACGTATTTCTACCACTCACGGAATGTTTTACGTGCAGTATAAAACCTTTTAATTGCCGTATAGTTTTAAAACATTTTCAACTTATCTGTGAGTATTGTGGCTATTACTCACGTTAAAATACAGGTTGTCCGGAAAGTCTTTCCTTGATTGCAAACATTATTTATACCCGCTATATGTAAGATAGAGATGTGAAACAGGTGCAAAAATGTTGGGGAACTAACCAAGTGTTTTTGCAGGTTTCAGTAAAGTTCCTGAAATTTAGCAGTTGTAGTGTCCAGGAAACCGGGCATTTTCACAAATCAGGAAAAAACTCAGTGTGTCCTCTGGTCTCCTGAGACCCGGTCACCAATAACAATAAAGAGGAACATTCATACAACTATAGAAAGATGCCGCCCGATGTAAAGAGCATTAAGTCGTGGCATGACAAGTTCAAGATCACAGAACATGTTGCTGACTTGCCGATAACTGGTCGACCATCAACCCGAGCTGAAGGGTGAAATCCATGAGACAGTATTTCGTGCGAAATCACAAGAAATAGGTGCGTAGGGCCTCGCGTGGATTACAGAGTCCAAAATGTTCTCTTCGTGATATATTACACAGACGTTTATTGTTTTGTGTGTACACAGTTCAGATTTTTCAGGCTTTGCTGCCCAATGACACCACGCGTCGGTATGACTTTGCAGTCGACATGTTATCACGCATTGATAACATTGATTATCTTAAACGTGTTGCTTTTCTCTGATGAGGCAACCTTTTTGCCAGTGGTGTAGTGAACCGGTATAACGTGCGTATTTGGGGTTCAGAGCCACCTGGTGAGGTGTGAGTGTACCAGAGGCAGCCCAGAGGTGAATGGTGCATGGCAAAATGATCAGAACTCCCGTATCAGATCTTGCAACTCTGCAACAACGGATATCCACAGTCATTGCATAGATCCCTTCTGTGATGTTGGCTAATTTAAGGACAGAAATTGAATATGGACTAGATATACTACATGCTACCAGGTGTGCTTACGTGTAAACTTACTGTTGTGTTGTCCTGTTGCAACAAGACTTGGTTAGTTTGCCAACATTTTGGCACCAGTTTCACACCTATTTCTTAAACATAGCAGATATAAATAAAGTTTACAATCAAGGAAAGACTTTTCGGACACTCTTTGTATGGAGTTACGGGCAGTGATTTTTTTTTTCAAAGGTTGATTAAAAAAAATACATACTGCGACGGTAGCGCCACCGGGGGCATCGTTTTTGGATTCACTGCTCTGTAAAGCGGCCTGCTCCTTGGCCGACTCGGCTCCCCTCCTGTTTTCTCCCCTCATTTCCCTCCTATGATTACCCCTCCTTGTACTTCAGCTTTTTTTTAATTCAGGGGCTAGTTTATATAAGTGGTTACACGCCTTGTGCAGCATTTTTTCTACTCCTCATTCTACGCCTGTGAAGAATATCGTCGGGTTGACGGCTGCTTGATCAAATTTGAATTGTAATATGAGTTAAAATTGTCAGTTTACCCGTATTTGAACGAGGGTGCTATGAGACGCCGTTGAAATAATGTAGTTGCGTGAGCGGCTGATTATGCTGGAGCTTGTAAAACGGTGAGTTGTGGTCGCTGCTTTTCATTTGTGGGTCAGTTTAGTGTCTTTGAAATAATTGCTTGGCGTAGTGTTTTCTTGCTTCTATGTATAGTTCCAGTTGATTGACGATTGTGTATAGTTTTTGTCTACTGCCAAATCATATACTTAAAGTTTAATTGTCGCTACCGTGCTACCACGACTTACGTGTTGGGCGTAGTCTGTTGAAGTGTTGTAATTGTCGTCGTCGATTATTTTATTCGATGGAGCTATGTTTAGTGTCTATGTTATGCCTACATCGATTCACTATTTTAATGTAACATTTTATTTCAAATTTAAGCTTCTCTTTATTTGTAAAGGACGTTTACCTGGGCCTGAAGCGCTGCACTCCTTTAGTCAAAATGCTCCACTAAATACCTTGAATTTATCTAGTCATCAATGTAACTATTTATATTTTTAGAAACGCTTATTAAAACTCTGAACGTTTTTTAAATTAAATATTTATTATATATTTTGAAGTAACGTAATACTTTTTAATAAGCAACTGCGCAGTAATTTGATATTTTGTACGAGTAATTGAAGTATTTCTAGTCAACAGAGTTACTTTTTTTATATTTTTGAAACGTTTTTCACTACTTGGCTTGTTTGCCAGTTAATTATTTATTTTACTTTATAGCTATGCAAATACTTTGAAAGAGTAATTTAATATATTTGCATTAGTATTTTAATATATATTTTTTGCATTGCGAGTTTTTGGCGTTTAGAATTTTGCATCTCATAATTTTTGTAATTGTTTAATGCAAATGTTCAATCCTAAGGTGCTGCTAGCGTGTAAAATATTCTGAAATTACAGAGCTTGAAATTGTCATCGTCTTTTTATTATTTGTGCTATCGCACAATACTTTGTAGGGAACAACCTCTAGGTAATTTTAAGTTGTCCGGAAACGTTTGTTTCACACGTAACGTTATCTTTATTGCCATATTATTTTTTTGTGGATATATCACAATGGAAGCTAAACGTTCAAAGCAAGTCACGAATTGAGAATTTTCCTTTAAATGATAAGTATTGCCTACATCATAAGTATGTTGTTTCTTGGTGAAATAACATTTACTTTGTTAGCATGTGTATCTAACACCACTCGCCGTGTTCACAGCTGGTTTCGAATCACAGTTGTTGAAAGTGTGAGATCAGAAAGGCAACAAAGAATTTTGGAGCATGAATTAGGCAAAATAAACAACTCCCATTTTAATGATTACGATAAAAATTTTCTGCTGATGCATAAAATATGGCTAGAAAATCAAGTGTATACTCCGCATTGGTGTTTATGCCTGTTACTAGTATACTTAAAGTTTTGTTTATATTTCTGGTGAAACCAACTTACTATTTGAATTATTTAATTTAATATGGATTTCTTTAAAATTTAAAATTTGCAAACATTATATTTATAATTTTTATATTAGGATTACTGGCTATATTATTAAATGTCTTGTTGTTATTCTATAAACGCTGTAATGCCTTTGCAAGAGAAATAAGCATTTTCTGAATCATTAACAGTTCAAAAACTTGCAAATTGCGATGATAAACCTCCAAGGTTTTGTTCAAAGTGGTTATTATTACGAAATATTTATATTTTATTATACTCCCTGCTTAAAAACTTTTACACTACCAGCGAGTATAGTTGTAAGATAAATAAGCTATTAACTTGCAGACCATTAACAACTGTTCCAAAATAGCTGGATGAAATATGTTAATCACCTAGCAATTAAAACAAAGTTGTTTGTCTTGTGCCTTCACACCGTATTACAATCGCGAACTATAATAAAGTGTTATTTCTGAAGGAAGATGCTGTCTTCTATAAAGTTTTAAAATTAAATAAATCGAGACTTTGCATAATTTGATTACCGTATCGTAGTCATAATGCATTTGTGTTATTACGGTTTCGAACAATGGAATGAACCCTCCTCGATATTTTAAGTTTACCATTTTCCTGTCCCATTCTTATGCAAGTCTTAATTGAACTTAAAAGCGTTGGCGGTGAAGAAGTTTCCAACCAAATTCAGTCGAGATGCAGATAGTCATCTTCTTCATCTTGATCTAGAGGAGAGGAATTCTCAAAAATATTATCCTCTGCGAATGAAGACGGTCGTCTTTAACCACAAGCAGGTCGATTAAAGTTTTAAAGTTGGCGCTCTATTTGTAATTCTTATACCGCTTCCTCTTTAGCATCGCGATCATTTTCCTTGTGCCGTGATTCTTTAGGCATTTTTTATTCTAATGCGATTCATGTGCCAAAAGAAAGAAACATTTCTATACGCAAAAATCATAAACGAAAGCGATGTATTGTAAGGGAAATTGCATGTGACAGTTTTCCAAATTTAATAGGCTTAGTTCATCAACAAAACTGTTAGTTTTTTTTCGTTAATGTTAAAAATATAATTATAATAATAATTTATTTTTAAATATATTATTATAAATTTTTATAATTGTATGTATTTATAAATATTCATATAAAAATAAAATTTCAATAAATTTAAATAAAAAGTATAAATAATTTCTTAAGAAGTTGTTTGATGTATTTATTTCTAAATAAATCCTATGAAAAAAGAAAGCGATGATCATTCAATATCTAAGGAACCATGGAACATTATTAAGCCAATATTTTTTAAAAAGTGAAAGTAAAATTGCGTTGCCAATTTTTGTGAAGGAGTAAATGTCCACACTACGGTTTATTTAAGTTATCCTAATGTAATTAAAGGAAATCGCACATATATTCATCATCGACTTGAATGATGATTTGCAAAATATGAAAATTGAAAAAATCAAAGAAAAATACAAGGAACAGAAAGAGGATAAGATATGTCAACAATGTTGAAGCTGCTGGAGACTTTTTACTAGTGAAGTCATTTTAAAAACAGAGTTCCTGATTTAAATAGTTACAACAGCAAAATTTATCTCTTTCGAACCTTCAGTCAGAGCTTAATTTTTATACCTTGTATAAGAAAATTGTATTTTTCATTCACTCAAATAAAATTGTGATGATAGCACAGATGTATAAAGCATGCAAGTTTGTTCCTTACAGAAATTCCCTCCTCCCTTCCACGCAAAAAAAAATGCACAGACACGCCAAAACTCACATGAACAATGACGAGCGTGTTAAGTTTTTTAAGAGTAAGCTTATAAATGAAATTATATTTAAATATAACCCTATTTGTATTGAAATTATTTTATTTTTGGCATTCCTCACACGCAAATTACAACTAAACACTTAGCAAGTAAAATATTGTTAACCAAATTTTCTGAAATGAGATCACCGCCAATTGTGTTTTTTTTTTTTTTATTATATCTAGGATTCAGCTGCCATAAGTTAACTTATTGATTGCTAACAAACCCATATGTCCTATCAGTTACATCCTCGGTTACATTTTTCTGTCTCTGAGTTATTTTACACAACTACCCCGTTATAAAAAGAGAGCATTTATTACGTTATCAATTAAGCATTAAAGCATTATCTAGAATATTGTGAAATATTAGGCGATACAGATGGGAACTCCAAAGCACTATTCTTCATTTCAATTCTGGAATATGGCACGTTCAGTTATTGGAATGAGTTTAATACATTTACAAGTCATCACCTGAAAGATATTTGCTTGTTATTCTACGAACTTTAAAAAGTTCAGCATATCATAACATATAAAATATAACTAGAAATAATCGGAAGGGGTGGCGGTGGCGTATAAGTTAAATTGGTAGTCTCCCACCGACGTGAAACGGGTTCGATTCCCGGTGGGGTAGTACGGATTTTCGTATATGGGAAACGTGGCAGATGTTGCCGTTGATCGGCTGGTTTTCTAAGGGCACTCCCACTTCCCCCACCCTTGCATGCCCTCGCTTCTTCATCTTCACCTCCTTTCACCTTCGCCGGCGATATTAAGCCTCAAGAAAAACTTCTTAACTAAATATCCTAAACTTATCCAACTTGTCGTACTGGCTTACAATCGCTAACGTATTCATAAAGTACACAACGAAGTAGAAAAAAAATTGTTGATATTATTTTTTGTCAGAACGTAAAAACATTACGTTACTCTTTGTACCGAATGTCAAAGTGATCATTTTTATATCAATCCTGAAGTGCACCTAAACATTTACCTGTAACATTCAGTGTCGTATAATCGGTCTTTATAACTGGGGGTTTTAGACTTTGTTTACTTTTCACTGCAGTCTGTTCACGGTAAAATGAGTACTTTGGAAATCCCCGCTTAAAATTTACTTGTATGCACGTTGTGTCTTCTTCCGCCTTATGTAAAATTAACATTGCTATAGGCATCATCACTTTATTCATGCGTCGGTCAAGTGAAACTATGAAATTGTTAGAAAATAAATATGTTACAAATCTGCTCATTTTTCCACTTCGATGCATAAAAAAACGGAAAGTGAAAGAAATAATTTAAGCTATCACAAATGGTTACCTAACACTTTCATTCGACGTTAAGACATGGAACTACTTTCCATCCTTAGTTAACAACTTTGCTGGGCGCATGTCACTCAGTGAGCCCGTTAAAATGTATACAGGCAGGGGCAGTGAATTTTTTCTGAGGTTGATGTCAAAAATGCTCACTTTATCGTGAACAGTCTTTAGCTTTTTAAATTTTAACACACACAACTCGGAGAAAGAAAAAATTAACAGGAGAAATGTTTAAATATCTGTTTCAGTGATAATATTCTAGTGCATTCCAGTGTTATGGCAATTTCAGTCAACCGAATTAATGTATTTATTTTAGCGACGCACGGTGCTGAGCAGTAAAGACAACTATGCACTTAATTCACATAAACACATATTTTTTAAATTTGTGTTGTCAATGAAAACAATTGCTCTGTATTAATCTCAGAAGAAATTATTCAAAACTTGTTCTTGGAGTGTTTATCCTACGACGTCTAACAGATTAATGTACACACACGCTAGTGTAGAGAATTCGACTGACATTTGGCAAGTGTGCGTTTTAACAAACCTCGCAGCTGTTCATAATAAGGCTTTTTTTTATTGCATTGTAGATCAGCACGTTAACCACCCACTTTAATGGCTTCGTGGAGTAATGCAAGCTAAGTTAATAAACAATAGAGTAATTAGGTAAATTGTTGCGTACTTCAAAACTGTTTCGAGTTCACTCTCTCTCTCTCTCTCTGAAAACCGGATTTCGAAGAGGTCTCTCAGACTTCAAACACTGTGCTTGTTGCTTTCCGTCTACGAGAGCTTTCTAGTAGTAATTACAATGCGAGTTCGCAATAGGGTAAGCACACGGGTGGCAGAGGCTTTCAAAATAAATAAAAACAAGTGAGACGCGGGGATTTGTTCAGCCTACCCCCTCGAATAAGAAATCTTGCAGTGCGGTTTGAGAGGAAGGGGACAGGGGTTGGNACTGGCGCTCGCGTTAAGCTCCGGAGCGAGGCTGGCTCATTACTAATGCATCTGGGCGTTTCCTCGCGGTTGGCCAATAATTGAGGAGTTGGAAACTGGAGGGGAGAGGTGCGAGCGGCGGTAGGTGGGTCGAAGGGAGGGCAAGCAACCCTTAACTCACTCCACAAGAGCTCACGTACGCGCGAAGAGACGAGCGCGCTCGCATGCACGCAGGCGTCCGGCCTGTACCAGCACTGTGCGATACCCACATTTCTGTAACGTTTCAGTACACGCTAAGCGTATCGATATCTTTATCATACGCAGCTTTCATTAAATATTGAAGCTTTATGGCAACTTACCGCAAATATCGCTCACGTTGACTTTGTAAATAACACGTTTACAATACCATACACATCTACAATACCGATATCAGTTTGGACTCCGGCAAATCGTAATATCTGAATTGCAGATATGCAGACATCGCGAATAACGGAATAGCTCCTATAACTATGCGAGGTCGCTGATGCCTCTACTTTGAAAGAAAAATTTGTTTGATCCAATCATATTCCTATATGTATACAACAAAACAAATATGTAGTTGCTTTTACCGATGATTATGTTGACTAAAAACTTTCGGATCGATTGAAAATAAAATACTCTCGAATACTCTTACACGTTTGTTGGCCTTATACGAACAAATACTTGGTTCTCTCAAACAAAGTTCACCTCAGCTTTTATCAGAAACACTAGTAATATCGCAAATATCTCAATATCGAACATACTGTTCTTTAACTAATTGGCAACGGGTGCCACTGCAAAGCAATGTTGTCAAAAGAAAGCCAGAATTAGACAAAAATCACAAAAATTAAGCCAAGAGTAGCTGCTGCCAATATTTTATACATACCCCAACAAGTGTAATTAACTTTCCCATATCTACAGCGTAATCACATCTTAAACGACATAGAAGAACCACTGCGCTGACATGTCGTCTTCAGTTTTCGTGCATATCTGCGACTTTATCTCTGTGTTTGTGTTCTCTTCGTTGTGTTTTCAGTTTTTTTTTTTTCCTATTATCTTTGTCTTCCTGTCTGTGTTAAGTGTTGTCTTTGTTGCGTCGTCTTGAATTGTTTGCATACATCTATATTCTACTTCCTCCTTTCGTTATCTGTTTTATTATTTGTTTCAGTATTTTACTAATATCTTTCACTCTGGAATTACATTTTTGATTCTATCTGCATAGTTATACGTATATAAATTTATTAAACAAAGTATGTGTTGAAAGCAGGTAACTCTTTGCCTTATTTTGATATTCTGTTCTTTTAATTTATTTTTGTGTGTTTCATGTGATGTTTTAAATTTCCTACTGTATATGTCCATTGCAAAAATTTTTACTTACAGCAATTAACTGTTTTAAATTTTTGAAACACTTCACCATATCCGATATACTGCAATAATTACAGATGTAACCTTCGCCGGCGCATAAAGCCGGGGTTGTGACTGCACCCTTATACGCCAGTTGCCAGAAAATATATCCGGGAAGGAAATACCGGGGGAAATTGCAATGAAATTATTTTCTTCAGCGGTCGATTGGAAAGCCTGGAGAACTGGTAATCAGTCCGTACTTGTTTCTTGATTGAATTGTGCTTTCTCTTGGAATCAATACGTTTCTATTTCGGTAAAAGCAGCAATCCACCAACCGAAGATGAAATTTTAAAGGCTTAGTCACGAAAAAGGATGAAATTCATACTTGGAATGACGGGAAAAATATTACTCTAGAAAAAAAAGAAGACAAAAATTACCAAATAAACTAATATTTTAAAGAAATATTCTTGCAATGTTATTGAGAGAAAAAAAATTAAGAGAGAATAAAAGAAATTATACATATTACGTTATTCTACTATATAATCTCTTATCTAGAAAAATTATAAATTTTAATGGGTTTGAAAAATATGTGTTAATAATATTACCAAATTCTATTTTTTAAACATTATATCTACTGAGCTGACAAATTAAAAAACAACGCGTCCTCGTTTCTTCATACCGAAGAAATATTTTTCCCCAGCTACGAAAAATTAATGGCCTTGGTAAGGTCATATTCTTACTTGGGCAACCAGTAATTTCTACGAAGAGTCATAATATCACATTTTGTAACCAGAAGGATAATAAACGGATACGTTGCGTAAAACACTAGGAAAAATAGAGCAGGAAACATAACTGGAGAAAATATACCAAGGAGAACATTAAGAGAGTATGGAAATATAAGAAGCAGTNAAATAGAGCAGGAAACATAACTGGAGAAAATATACCAAGGAGAACATTAAGAGAGTATGGAAATATAAGAAGCAGTATGTTTATGGTAATTCACGGCCATTGTATATTAAATGGGAGCTGTGCGACTGGGCGGCTGGGAGGCTTCGACTCGACTCGGACGAGTTCGGCAGTCTTCGGCTCGACTCAGGGGATGCTTGGAANACTGGGCGGCTGGGAGGCTTCGACTCGACTCGGACGAGTTCGGCAGTCTTCGGCTCGACTCAGGGGATGCTTGGAAGCCGTCAACTCTGGTTTCTCGAATGTACCCGAAGGTTCTCGGCAGTTACACCACTAATTCTTCAAGAATATGTTTGTTTCTGGTAGCCATATTAGTTTTAGCCATATTGGTATATCAAATCGTAAATTCTGTATAAATTATGCGATTTAAAAAAAATGCTTTTAATTTTATATATATACTTTTTTTTTTCATTGTACCAAAAGTATACATAGGCTATTGCGGAAACATGCAAAATTCTCTCACTCAATTACTACATTTCCAGTCCCCTCTCTTGAAGAATGATTAATACACGATGCCAGAATCTGCAAATTATTCACTACCTTGACTGTTTTGTAGGTATAAGTATTCTACCCAGATTTTTTTCATCTACGTATATATGATTGAACCAAGCCCATCATATTAATAGCGACCACATGCCCGAGTATGTTATAATCATGGTATAGATCAGCATCTANGATTGAACCAAGCCCATCATATTAATAGCGACCACATGCCCGAGTATGTTATAATCATGGTATAGATCAGCATCTACCAACACTTTGATAGGCTTAATTGGCGTTAATTTGAATGCCAATACTGCCAGGGCCTGGAGACTTGGAATGCATGAGGGTAGTAAACAAGTCTTAACTTTCGTGATCTTCTTAACCATCAATCCGTCGATAGTCAAATTATTCTATCGCTATTTGGATCAATTCATTAATCTTCTAATATTTCCATCAATCTTACACAATCTTCGTCAATCTGCAAACAATTCACAGTATTATTTCCATCATTTTTTCGCAATCTTTCAATCTTCCCATTAATATTTCGCAATCTTTCCATTAGTCTTTCGCAATCTTTCCATCAGTCTTTCGCAATCTTTCCATCAGTCTTTCGCAATCTTTCCATCAATCAGCACCGCTATCCTCACCCTAATGCGCACCGCAATGTGCTCCACAATCTTCGCCAATCTTCACCAAACTTTCAATCTTTCCATCAAACTTTCAATATTCCAATCAATACTTCGCAATCTTTCCATCAATCTTTCGCAATCTTCCATCAATCTTTCGTAATCTTCCATCAATCTTTCGCAGCCTTTCCATCAATCTTTCACAATATTTCCATCAATCTTCCGTAATCTTTCCATCAACCTTTCACAAACTTTCCATTAGTCTTTCGCAATCTTTCCATCAATCATCAATCCATTTTCATTCCATGGGTTTCTCGTCTGTAACTATCCATACATACTAATAAAAACGATCCACCAACAGTCTCCAAAATTTGTACACAATGACAGACTTAATGCTTTGTATACTGTTCACTATCCATGCATTGTTATACTAAAATCTTTATTATAATTCTACGTATATGCAGATATTTCCTTTAATAGTTGAGTGCTCATAACCCCACTTTAAACTTATGAGGGAGAAAAGGACGCGACACATAAAAATAAAGAAAAACTATTGTTTTATATTACTAATTTATTATTATTTTGTAATTACAATTTCATAAGAGGGCAGTTCATCACATCGTATGATATAACCCCTCCCCTTAAATTCTCTAATGATTGATGATATTTCAACAATGCGTGAGAAATCCCCCCGTTTTCACAGGTCATTCAAATACCTGAGTCTATCAACAAGTTAATTGAGGTCTTCGGGAAATATGTAACGAGCGTTCTTGGCATTTTGTGCTTTCTTCATGTCGCTTGTTGCAGCAAATGTGGAGGAGGGGTTTGTAAGTACGTCGAGAAAATCATCATCGTCTTCATCAACACTGTTGTCATAGTCATTATCATCAATGCTATCTTCATGATCATCTTCACATCCTGTTTCATACTAAATATCAAGTTTACTTTTCTTTGTAGGAGTCTCATGGTCACCATCAGTATTTAAAGCCAAAAACGGTTTATTATGAAGTTCATCGATTTCACGTGGAAGTACATTCCACACAAACAGACTCTACTACACTCATTCCGTCTNCGTTTATTATGAAGTTCATCGATTTCACGTGGAAGTACATTCCACACAAACAGACTCTACTACACTCATTCCGTCTTCAGCACTAACTGTCTCGTTACAATCGTCTGTGAAATCAGTACCCACCGATGTAGCAGGGGGTATGGACGACATCACTTGCTGGCTCTCAAAAGACGAATCGTTACAGTTCTTGTTGTGGTTCTTCAATGTATCACCTTGCATAAACTGTGTGTGGCCATTGTCGCAATTCTTCCTCATGCGAAAATGACTTTTCGGACAGGTTATTCTTTCATGTCGACGAGCATTTTGACGGAAGGTAAAAACCAGTGGCGTGTGGTGAAATGNCTTTTCGGACAGGTTATTCTTTCATGTCGACGAGCATTTTGACGGAAGGTAAAAACCAGTGGCGTGTGGTGAAATGCTGCAAGGTAAGCTGGCACTTGCTCAGTTCTGTACACAATCGGCGCACGCAGCAGGAACCAGTAACATGAGTGGGACTGGGAGAAACTGAATGTATTGCGGCCACTTATGAGAGAGCGGCGAAGTACCCATTACACACATGTTGTGNGTGGGACTGGGAGAAACTGAATGTATTGCGGCCACTTATGAGAGAGCGGCGAAGTACCCATTACACACATGTTGTGACGTCAAGTGCATTATTAAGTTTAAATGGTCAGTGTGTAAACTAGCAAACAATTATGTATAGCGCGGAGCAAAACACAGCTGACCTTGCAACAGTTCACCACACGCCGCTGGTAAAAACTTAATCGCAGAATTGGCACAGTCGGCAATCAGGCAGCGATCATGCAGGTCGTGGCTCCATGTTCGATGAAGTCAAATGCAGACCTTCGTATTCACAATTCATGTGCTCTATATAAACATGCTCCTATCACTCGGAAAAATCACCAGATTGTTCTAAGTTCACGAGAAAATAAATATTTTTTACCATTTCAGGCTTTCAACTCATGGCCATACGCCATACATCACCTTCGTAAATTGCTTAAAAATTTGTGCGAACATCGCTAAAAATGCTTCAAAAACTTAGGTCGTTAATCGAATTGCAAACCACTTATCTTATCCTGATGCCCATATCCGATAGCTAAAACAATCGTTTCGCCTTTATTTATGAGTTCCTCAAACAGTCTCTGAATTTTTTTTAAGTCCGAAAGTGAATTCATGATTATTTTTTAAGTTTTTTCGGGTCTCAAACTCAAGTCCCTTAACCGTACCTNTTTAAGTCCGAAAGTGAATTCATGATTATTTTTTAAGTTTTTTCGGGTCTCAAACTCAAGTCCCTTAACCGTACCTCACCTTTGGAGATGACTTCTATCCATATATCAGGTGCGCATGAATACTAAATAGTAAAAAAGTAATATACAAAAATCGCTAAAAAAAATATTAAAAAATACGTGCGTGTACTTAAGTACGCGCGTTAGATGTTATACTTCTTTGGCGTGACTAAAATAAAATTTTATTACGTATTTTACCATTGCACGCTTATATTCATTCAGATCTTGTCCCATATCATAATTGAATTCAAACTATATAAATGAAATGTTAATCAATTTTCTTATTACATGAACTGATTTTCTGTCGGTTTTAAATGTAATCACGTGCTATGTTGTGTATCTTGCGTATTTGAGGTTAATTTTAATTTAACTAACATCAAATACTTTAAAACACTTTCATAATTTTACTACACAATTTTGGTTACTAACAAATTTTTCACGGCACAATGTATGTAAAATTCATTAATAAAATAAATATATATATATATTAACAATGAATTACTAATATAAATGGAATGTTTTTCATTAAATGAACTGATTTTCTGTTGGTTTTAAATATAACCACGTGCTATGTTGTGTACCTTGCGTTTGTATATAGCTATACTATCCGCGCATGCGCGTTGGGTTATACCCCTACCACATTCACTGTCGAATTTCGTTACACTTTGCGCGAGCAACTTCTATTGCACACTAAACTTTTACCCTCAACGCGCCAAAAAAGTATAGCATAAAAAAAAGGGCTCAAAAGCTAATTCTATTGTCTCACACTGATTCCTTCATCCGATGGCTAAAACTTTCGTTTCACCTTTAATACCAGCCAGAGTTTTGGATCATTTTTAACGAACTTTGTATGTGATTTTCTGTCTGTCTACGTGCTTATACCTACTTGATATAATAATTTATGTAATCTCAAAAATTGAGGTGTGATATATGGACTTCAGTTCAAGACCCGAAATTATAAAAAATATTAATTTTCTATCCGACTTAGCAAAAATTGTGGTACTTTTTCCCAGTGTTCGCTGAATATTATAGGAATTTTTATTAAAGGAAAAATTATTTTATTTAATAAATAAACTTACTCATATGTGAATTCGTTGCGTCGAGATTCGTCTGCAGACACGTTACATGGCATGCTTTAANTAATAAATAAACTTACTCATATGTGAATTCGTTGCGTCGAGATTCGTCTGCAGACACGTTACATGGCATGCTTTAAAAAAAATTACCAATGTAAAACAAATATATTTTAAAAAACTAAATCTCATAAATGAAATAATAGCCGAGCGGTCTAAGGCTTCCGTATATCAAAACAAAGTCTGGCAGTTCGAGGCTGCTTGCTTCCACAAGGAATTACCCAAGTTCTGAAAAAAAGTAGAGATAGCAGCGCATCCTATGAGCCAACGAGGGAATTACAATAGACCACACAAGTTGGTTACGGCTACCATGCCGCTCAGTAAAGGCAACAGAGCATATACACTGAAGAGCCAAAAAAAACTGGTACACCTGCCTAATATCGTGCCTAATATCGAGCACGCAGAAGTGCCGCAAGACGACGTGGCATGGACTCGACTAATGTCTGAAGGTATGCAGGAGGCAATTCACACCATGAATCCTGCAGGGCAGTCCACAAATCCAATCTGCGCCAATTTGAGAAAGGGTTGCACGTCTGTCACGTTTAATGATTCTCGTCAGTCGTCGTTTGTCCCGTTCTTTCACGATCTTTTTCCGGCCGCAGCGATGTCGAAGATGTGATGTTTTACCGGATTCCCGATATTCACGGTACACTCGTGAAATGGTCGTACGCGAACATCCAAATGTTATCACTACCTCGGAGATGCTATGTCCCATCTCTCGTGCGCCGACTATAACACCACGTTCAAATTCACTTAAATCTTGATAACCTGCCATTGTAGCAGCAGTAACCGATCTAGCTGCCGACCGCATCGCGTTACTCTGATTGGTTCCATACCTCTGTTATTTGCATACGCACGCCTATACCAGTTTTTTTGGCTCTTCAGTGTATTTAGGATTACCATAATTACACTTTTGCTGGGGCCACCATGCTGCTCAGTGAAGGCGACAGAACAGATAGTCAGGATTACTATATGTTACTGCTGGGTGCACAATCAGCTCTGTAGAGGCATCAGAGCAGCATTATAGGGAAAACCATACTGGATTGTAGTCCGAACCCTACTCGTTTGTAATCGCAACATTCTATTCTATAGAAAGTACTGACGTCACAGATATGTAACGCACTGACATTTTACAATACGTTATGTTGGCGTTACCATATACCTTTATCAATATTCGTAGGGTAGCCACAATCAAACAGACTGTTGTCCTTATTTTAAAAATATTGGAGTGTAACGGCTACAGAATTATGGTTCCTACAACTACATTTTTATTTCAGTGCGTGCAAATTTTTGTTTGTTTCTGTATGCTGTCCTCAAAACCATCGGGCAATTGAAATATTTCACTGGTGTTACTTAATTGAAACTACGAATTCTCTGTTAAACGAATTCCCGTTTGTGCCCTCGCATCGTTTAGCAGCTATCGACTACAGACTACGAGCTAAATTATGCAGATTAGCCTGCATTTAAAAATGACTCACAAAGCCANTTTAGCAGCTATCGACTACAGACTACGAGCTAAATTATGCAGATTAGCCTGCATTTAAAAATGACTCACAAAGCCATGCCTACCAGGGATTGTAACCTAGAACCTTGTGCTTCTTAGATAGGATTCCATTGATTTCTCTCAAGAAGGTCACCTATCTAGTATGGTAACAACACGTACGATATCATTGCCCCTTCCGTTGGATATCATGCNATCTCTCAAGAAGGTCACCTATCTAGTATGGTAACAACACGTACGATATCATTGCCCCTTCCGTTGGATATCATGCCTCTTATCCGGCCTTACAATGACCGCTATTGACACAAAGTTGGCTGTTTACAATATTATTTATTTCGACTCAATGTTATGTCGATGACGGGTGGTTTACATTTTGCTCAGCACCAAAATAATTTCCGAACAGCTCATAACAAATGTGTATATAAAGTTCCTAATTATTACATGTTCATAATTTTTTGGCACCTTAAAATAAATTAAATTATAAAGGTATTCATTTTAAATAATTTAACTAACGACCGATTGATTGGGCTAATATAGGTGGAATACATATATAAGAAGTAAATTGCAGGAAGGCACCCATGTATCATTTTTTGATTGAGCAAACATTAATCCAACCTTTACTTGAAGGTTGAGTCAACGTTGAAAGAAATAACGTTGGTTGAACTTCAAAACGACCCGCGAGCTTACATTGGCCAAACGATTGGCTATTGTAGGCCAACCAATGTCCAGCCATTTACCAACCGAAGGTTTACTGATTTTTACAAAATTGGTAGCGTGTTGACAAGACATGTTGTTACATACACATTGCCGACAAATAAACAATGTTTTCCAGCACTGGTTAGTGATATTTCAGATAAATTCAAGCAATATTTGAAAATTAAAAGAATACTTGTGCTTACCATTTTTATAGAATAGTATATGTTTGTTTCGTTAACATGGAAAAGCTTCCATTAGAATTAACCTTCTGAAAATCTACTTACCGGGAGGAGGGCGCGAGATCACACCCTTTGTGCTATCAACATCGTGTTCTATGCACTACGTTACTTTGACTCTAGACCATCAATGAAGTAATATTAAATATTACGTGCCATGTCAGTTCACTATGCTGTGTTACATTCTTTTAAGTATCAATACGTCACTTCTTTTTCTTTTTTAAAACTCTATTTAACTATAATGCAATGTAAAATAGCTAATGTAGTCATCGTTACTCTTTACAAACTTTCCAGTATGGAGAATATTACTTTTTAACACTTTTTTTTAAATTTAAAAATTGCTATGTATAAAAATACGAGCACCGTCAACTTTATTATTTATATCATATTAATAATATCCGATGTTGACATAATGCTTGTAATGTAATATTGACCCCACATGACAAATAGTACCANTATATCATATTAATAATATCCGATGTTGACATAATGCTTGTAATGTAATATTGACCCCACATGACAAATAGTACCAATCACCAAATTTCATGTTCAAAATATTACCTCAACACCAACACTGAACAAAATGTAAAAGGAAATAATGTTTGGAATGATTTCATATTGCTGCAAACATTACTATTTTTTACTTTTAAAACAATGTTTTATATTGTAACTTTGGGATTGTTGTATAGTGTTGGCCCAACTAAAGTATACATATCAAATGCCGACAGTACAGGTTTTCTAACAAGTAACCAACACATAACAACAAAAGTAAATTTTAAATAAAACTGTGATTCTGTGTTAAAAAAACCATAATTTTAAGAAAACATAAGAAATTTCAATTTCTAATCCTTATAAATATAGCAGTTCCCATTTTCAGCATTGTGTTTGTTAAACAATGTTGTCCCAACTTAAAAAAACGTACCAAATACCAATTGTTGTTTTTCCAGCATTGACAAAACATATAATTAAATATATATATTTCAAAGAAAGAGGCTTTCTTATCTTGGAAAACGATCGTATTTCATAACATACATAAAAGGCATATTGTTGTAAGTTCTTCATACGCTGCGAAAATTAACATTTCTTACATATAAAACTTGTTTTCTATTAATGACGATGGTCGTACAACAATGCCACAACAGAAGAATCTACCAACCAGTTTAATGTAAAAAAAATATTACACTTACTGTATGTTCTGGAATATTTTAATATTGTGATGTCATTGACTGACAGGCGCTAAATAATTTCGAAACATTTTCGTGGTAGCTAATTTTTGTTGGCATATTAAGTTGGATCAATTTTGTATTAAGTGCGCGTTCCTGCCCAACACATAACCAACTTTCCCAACCAAACGTCAACCGTTTAGCCAACGTATGTTGCAACTGGGGATTTTAAAACGGAAAACATACAATAATTCCATGATTATTTAATTTTGCTCTCAGTGTAGAGAGAAGTTATTTACCTTTGTTTTATCACACTACCGACTATCTTTCTTGCAGATAAACAGTGTTACGTACTATTTTAAGGTGTGGTTATCGTGCGCTTCATTTGACTNTACCGACTATCTTTCTTGCAGATAAACAGTGTTACGTACTATTTTAAGGTGTGGTTATCGTGCGCTTCATTTGACTGCGTGATATGAAACACTAATAGATATATGATGGGATTATAAAACGTGGTTTTAAAAATCACCGACAAACTCGAGCAAGTTATTTCTGACGAAAATATAAAAAGAAAATTAATGTAACACTTTTCCTTAAAAATTGACTTTTAGGAGAGCTAAGCGCCCTCAAAAATCTAGTTTTGAAATTATTTTCTTTTAAAATATCAGGAACTACTTGAGAATAGGCAACAAATTGGAGAGTAGTGTTTTTAGAAAGCAGATCATATACCTGTGAAAATGTGGTTGGTAATATCATCCCCACTCATGAGGAAAATGGGGATGCTGATTAGTAACAAACCCCTATTTTACTGATGAAGGGGAATTATATTACCAACCGCATTTTCACAGATGTAAGNCCTCAAAAATCTAGTTTTGAAATTATTTTCTTTTAAAATATCAGGAACTACTTGAGAATAGGCAACAAATTGGAGAATAATGATTTTAGAAAGCAGATCATATACCTGTGAAAATGTGGTTGGTAATATCATCCCCACTCATGAGGAAAATGGGGGTGCTGATTAGTAACAAACCCCTATTTTACTGATGAAGGGGAATTATATTACCAACCGCATTTTCACAGATGTAAGNGTGCTGATTAGTAACAAACCCCTATTTTACTGATGAAGGGGAATTATATTACCAACCGCATTTTCACAGATGTAAGATCTCCATTCTACCAAACACTATTCGCCGATATGTTGCTTAATCTCAAGTCTAGGATTTTCACGGTAAAGTGAGCACTTTTCAGGCCCTAGTTACTTTTTCCTTTCAGCCATTTCTCATCCTTTAACTGCCATTGTAAATAAATATTGCCATGTAAGTAATAAACACGGTGAATTTATTCTACTGCACTCGGAAGTTAATGTCCGAGTCTAAAATAAAATATATTTATTGACTATTATTCTCAATGAGAAAGATTTAAAAGTGCTCACTTTACTGGGAATAGCTTATAGTTCGTGATAGATATTTGTGACGAAAATCATCTCAAAACTCGATTTTTTATTTTGCATAGTTCCCTTACTAATCACGTTAAGGAAATGTGGTGCCTACATTTTCTTATTTGTTTTTCGTTAGGATTAACCTGCCGGATTTTATCGGTGATTTTTAATATTGCGTTGTAGATATTATGGATTTCATGCTGAAGAACTATCCACTGGAACTGAATAAAAACTGCATTTAAAAACGAGACATACATAAACGACTTAACTTGAATTCAAATCCAGAAACTCAAAGTTTAATGTTACCGCCTTAGGGATCTCAGCCACCGAAGTTGCCTATGTTGTCACTAATAATTACAATAAAATCGAACTCGGATTTTTTGTTGTGTGACGGAAAAATGGCACAGTACAGTGTGTTGTAACCTTTATCTCCACAGCGAGAGTCAAAAGTCACTGGAAGTACCTAACTTTTATTTCTACGCATGCGCGTTTGGTGCGTTTGATCTTATCAGCCGTTCCAAATTATTATTCTCACTGTGGCGGGCAAAACTTCCCCATTAACACATGTGGGTTACCATTTGGTTTTTAGATATCCCAGTGGAGTTTGCATTAAAATGCTGCGAAGGAACCAACTTGCATAGACTACTAGCTTAAGTTGGGTGTTATATTACACGGCTTAAAACAGTAAAAGTGATCATTTGTAGGGCAGAAAATTTCGCAAATTCATTTAGGATAATTATAATTCAAACATTTAATGAACTGCTTCTTTTTTTATATATATTTGGTAATTTATTCTTTNAGTGATCATTTGTAGGGCAGAAAATTTCGCAAATTCATTTAGGATAATTATAATTCAAACATTTAATGAACTGCTTCTTTTTTTATATATATTTGGTAATTTATTCTTTAGATTGATATAAGAGTTGATGACTGAGATAATTATGTAACCAAATAACATTATATATTATTTTGAACTATTATCATTAATTCAGCAAAGCTATACGTACAGAATTTACAACGATGTTTTGTTAAAGTAACAGAATAAAATACATTACAGCTAAACTACATCAAATGTCATACATTTGTGCCATGGTCCGAAACGAAATTGTAGTTGATAGGTGACACGTCGTTTTTATGCCGAAGGCTGAGTTGTATATGAAGTTCACGGCAGCAGACACCTGCATTCGTTGGTCCCACCTAGAACATCTCCTCAGTCTGTCGTCATGTAGAAAACAATACCCTGCTATGGATGAGCGAATAGTAACGATTCGTTATTTTAGTATTTGTTACTGCGCTGGATCCGAAGTAACGAGTACCGATTCTCGGAAATACACGTTACTCTAGTGCTGTCTCGGGATTCCTGCCGAAGAACGAAGCTAAGGGGCGCAGNTACCGATTCTCGGAAATACACGTTACTCTAGTGCTGTCTCGGGATTCCTGCCGAAGAACGAAGCTAAGGGGCGCAGCAGAAAAGTAACGAGTTCCTCTCCTCCACTATGCGTGGATGATGGGCGGAAACAGCCGCTATACCTAGGAGAGGGACGTGATGTGACAAATCCTTCGTTTTGATCTGGCGTCTTTAAAACCTCAGTTTGATGCGTCAAGAAAGTATTGACTTTGGTAATATTATTATTTTGATTTATGGGTGCTCTGAATATCTTTAACCAGTCCAAAAGGAACGAGAAATAATTTGTAGTAAGTATTACAAAATTGTGATATTAATGAAAAAAAATTACTTTTTCAAAATATAAGTGTCATAATAAGGTGGTTAATGAAAGTGTAGTTTAATGACAACTGAGGTGAATAAAACAAAACAGAACAACGAGGAGCCGATAGACGATTCTGTTAGAAATTAGAACATAGTAAAAATCTTATTATAAGTTTCTCAGCTCCCAATAAAATGCTTAAAAATTTTATATAAATTATGTGTACATTAACTTGTCTACGGCTTGTTATATTAAGCNTAGTAAGTATTACAAAATTGTGATATTAATGAAAAAAAATTACTTTTTCAAAATATAAGTGTCATAATAAGGTGGTTTATGAAAGTGTAGTTTAATGACAACTGAGGTGAATAAAAACAAAACAGAACAACGAGGAGCCGATAGACGATTCTGTTAGAAATTAGAACATAGTAAAAATCTTATTATAAGTTTCTCAGCTCCCAATAAAATGCTTAAAAATTTTATATAAATTATGTGTACATTAACTTGTCTACGGCTTGTTATATTAAGCAAAAAGTATGCGTTGCGCGAGTCTGCTATAAAACCATATATTTAATCTTGGTGGAAGAACGTGCTAAGTTTACGAATCTTTTAGCATGGAGTCACTGGAGTAACTGTTTCTCAATTCACAACCAGTCCGGTAAAGCGTAACTACATAGAAACTTTGTAACAAGTAAAAAGTAACGAGTCTTCGATTGTGAAGTAACGAGTATTAACGAATACCCGAATGTAACGAAACGACACATTTCTAGACCCCGCTCGAGGTACTTCGGTGGTGTATATCGTCGGAACACTCGATATTCTCCGTGTATTTGACAAATAAATACGCTTCCCGTTAAAAAAAAAAACTGATGTCTTCGGGTAACACAGGTAAACGTAACGCTTCATAATAGAGAAGTGAAAAAAATGTTCATGGGCGTATTTCATTAACGTGCAGGAGTTTTTATTCTATCTTATATTATTTCGGGACAATAAGTTGCGGAAAAATGTGTATGCATATGTATAAATCAATTTTTATAAGATGAGAATCGTTTTAAAAAATGATTACCTAAATATTTTTATTGTTTACAATTAAATTTTGTATTCACTGGTTGACCAAAACCTTCCCTTATAAGACTCATTTTCCATCTGTGTAGATTTAGGAAGGCTGCATTTTTTAAAGATCCGTAAATCTGGTTAAGTAACTCTTAAAGATTTATTACTCTGCAGTTTTGTCGAGACATTAACAACGTACTTGTAAATTACTTATAATTTTGGTTTTTNACTTGTAAATTACTTATAATTTTTGTGTTTGTAATGGATTAAATTCGCTCACGTTCAGCATTTATAGTGAGTGCAGAGTAGACATATGGTGGGCGACATGTGTATCTTTCGGCAACTGGCTGTGAGCGACATTGGGCCTACACCTGCCAAAGGCACACGGAGGGTAACAAGTTATTTTTTACCGCGTGTGAACTGGGAGACAGGCCAGATCGGAGGATATCGCCGTGGTCGCGATAAAGAGCAGTAAAGTGCTCTCGAAAATGTTCGGAAGCAGTTATCGGCTCCGACGTTCCGTGAACAGGTCAGGAACCCGGGAGACGCCAGGGTGATTAATCTCTCATCCTCACCTTCAAGAAGAGCTTCTCCCACCCGTCTCCACCCTCCCATCTCACCCCTTAGTCTCAAGGTCAGAACAAATGAAGAGCGGAAGGCCGAATATCGAGCAGGATCCACAGGGAAGTGGGTGAAGAATAAGAAGAGGAGGGCGACGGACGCCCTTCTGTTGGCGGGAGCGAGGAGGGAAAAGAGTCTGGCTCGTGGTAAGTGTTGGCCACATTGGAAATTCAGAATAGCATTCCCCTATTCCTCACCTCCGCCGGGTCTAGCAAAGCGAAGAGGTGCCGCGACCGTTAGTTCACGAGTCTTATCTGCATAAATGTAAATGACTTGGAAGGCTGTGGGTTACGCGTTTTCGGGGCAAAGCGCTTGCAGTCGCGACTGTCTGTGACCCCCTCTACTTTCGGTCATCTGAACCTCGGATAGAAATACAGCGACAGAAATACTCATTCGTGTGACGGTGGGTTGAGTGTTAAAAGTCCTCCGTACTTTTCGTTATTACCATGCCAAAATTCTCTCCAGATTTCCGCATAAACTTCTGTAAAGTGTAATCAAAAGAGATATTTTTGCTTTTAANACCATGCCAAAATTCTCTCCAGATTTCCGCATAAACTTCTGTAAAGTGTAATCAAAAGAGATATTTTTGCTTTTAACGATGACAGAGACTGCATTGTAATGCCTTCTGTGGGCATCAGCTACCACGGCGATTCCCAGAAACGAGTTAGTGTGTTTGGAAATGGGAAAAAAANACTATGCCAAAATTCTCTCCAGATTTCCGCATAAACTTCTGTAAAGTGTAATCAAAAGAGATATTTTTGCTTTTAATGATGATGGAGACTGCATTTTAATGCCTTCTGTGGGCATCAGCTACCACGGCGATTCCCAGAAACGAGTTAGTGTGTTTGGAAATGGGAAAAAAATNTAATGCCTTCTGTGGGCATCAGCTACCACGGCGATTCCCAGAAACGAGTTAGTGTGTTTGGAAATGGGAAAAAAATCTTACGTATCTTTATTCCCTTAAAGTTATAGTTATCTTTTATGAACCACTAGAGATTTTGTTCGAAAACGCATCTTTTTTTTTATGGTTTCTTTTCCGTCTCATCATTCTTAAGATGAATAATTATAATTTGAATAATTAGGTTTCGGTCACAAAGAGAGTCCGTGTTATTTATACATTTCACTTGCTTTTTATTATATCCTACTAGCTAACCCTGCCACGCGTTGCTGTGGCATAAAAGATTTTGGTTCAATTCATTTCTGTGAAATGAATTGAAAGAAGTATATATATTTTCAAAATCTTTATAATTGGAGTACCTGTCTGTATACAATGTTTTTAGTTTTACCATCTTCCACGCGTATGAATAAGTTGTGTGGTTTTCCTACTCTAGAANTGTATACAATGTTTTTAGTTTTACCATCTTCCACGCGTATGAATAAGTTGTGTGGTTTTCCTACTCTAGAACACGAACACGACACATACAATTGGCCGTGCGAAAACATTCTGTTTCTAAATCTATTTCGCACATTTGCAATCNAGAACACGAACACGACACATACAATTGGCCGTGCGAAAACATTCTGTTTCTAAATCTATTTCGCACATTTGCAATCCTGCCCTTGAGCTTTATTTATTGTCATTGCAAATGCCAATCTGACTGGAAACTGTGTTCTTTTAAAGTGAAAGGGAATTTATGATGGAATAAATGGAATTCTGGGAAGAAGTACATCTCCTCCTTTGAAAGCACCTTTCAAGATGGCAGCTTCTGTAGTATTGTCCATCAATTTTTTTATTGCAAGGCGTGTGCCGTTGCAAAGTTTTGGTGGATTGATGTTACGAAGTAAAATGACTGGCACTCCTATTTTCAATTTTAATATATTTGGAGGCAATCCTGGAACATGAAGTGAATTTAGAAATTCTGGCGGATAATTTACCGCTTCATTTTCGTGTAATGTTACATCCACAGATTTGTGACANGAAGTGAATTTAGAAATTCTGGCGGATAATTTACCGCTTCATTTTCGTGTAATGTTACATCCACAGATTTGTGACATGTTCGCTTGTCGATACGTATCGACATATATAAGTATCGATATATCGAGCATTGAGGAACTTATAAGTATCGATATATCGTTATATCTATAGGAATCGTTATATCGATAAGTATCGTTTTATTGACATATCATTTTTATATAGATAGATAGATATGTTGCTAAGTTGCGACTTTACATTGTTGACATTGCATTGTTGATATCGTTTTTATATAGATAGATAGATCTGTTGGTAGGTTACGACTTTACATTGTTGACATTGCATTGTTGACGTTGCATTGTTGACTAAGGCGCTTCCTGACGCGAAAGCATGGTAAAAATGAGCTTTTTGCAGATTTTATTTCCTTTGCAGGTAATACAGACACACTCGTGGGAACGAAAGGAAGGTTTATAAAAAGCAGAATGAAAATCGGTTGATTTTTCGGAAGTTACACGCGTCCGAACAAACGACAATAGACTTTGCACTCTATTTGANCAGAATGAAAATCGGTTGATTTTTCGGAAGTTACACGCGTCCGAACAAACGACAATAGACTTTGCACTCTATTTGAAACTCACAATTCAGAAACTTCCAGGGCACATTTCAGATTTGAGATTTCTGGCCGCAGTGTTATAAACGCTGCTTGAATTTTTTTTTTTATTTTTTTTTTTTTTGAGATGTGACTTAGTTTGCATAATTTGGTAAATTAAAAAAGCTTGTGTGTTTATTATGTATATACATATATATATTTTTTAATTGTGTTTATTTTCATTTTTATCACAACTATAGCACACTTTGTAAACCATTACTTTGGCATATATTCATAACTAAATAATAATTATTCAATTATAGTCATCTTCAGTATTAACTTATTGTAAACATTTTCAAACGCCCGGTTTGGAAACGCAACACGTAAACATTTATTTAATTTAAATTGTAGCTTCTAAATTAATCGTCGTTTCAGGATCTGTATTATCATCAGCAGTAACAACAAAAATTACCCTCCAGATAAAACTGATGTTACAGTTATCACAGATTACTATACAGTAAGTAGTTTTAGTTAAAGTTGCATCCATGACAAGTCTAACATATGAATCACTACACAGTGCTGTTGCTATGAAATAAATCAAACAGTTTGGCATTGTTTTCAGAGTCGTATCCATCTATGTGTACTGGAAGTTTCTAAATTATGAGTGCCAAATAGAGAGTACAAAGTAAGATTTAAAAAGCAAGTAAAATGTATACACAACCCGGCGGATGACCGAAGAATAAATTCTTGAATTCCGCACACACTTGTTTGCACGTTTCAGAAGACGCAAACAAACTCTTTAATTCTTGCAATTTGTGATTACCGACTTATATCTATAGAAGTGGGTAAGTTTTATCACATATGTAATCACGTGCCACTACAGTGGTTACAATACGAAAACAGAAATGTAAATATTTGAGGGTTGCAAATACGTCTGGGTGCAGTAGACTTCGATACGACTTACTTTACATTGTCGGTTTTTCAGTAATGCGTTAAAAAAATTACTGTTTCATATCAGATGACTTATAAATATCTTAATTTTGTAAANTGTCGGTTTTTCAGTAATGCGTTAAAAAAATTACTGTTTCATATCAGATGACTTATAAATATCTTAATTTTGTAAACTTTTTATAATACATAACGTTTAACATTTTGTAATCTTTAATAAACGTGGGAATACATGTTCATGTTGATATAGTAAAATCCAGTGACGTAATCTATTTTCCAGCTGTTCGTCAGAGTGGAGAGGTTTGGGCGGCCAAATCGAGGNTGTCGGTTTTTCAGTAATGCGTTAAAAAAATTACTGTTTCATATCAGATGACTTATAAATATCTTAATTTTGTAAAATTTTTATAATACATAACGTTTAACATTTTGTAATCTTTAATAAACGTGGGAATACATGTTCATGTTGACATAGTAAAATCCAGTGACGTAATCTATTTTCCAGCTGTTCGTCAGAGTGGAGAGGTTTGGGCGGCCAAATCGAGGTCTTGAGAGCCAATGAGGTCTTGAGAGATGACTGGGGAGCAACATCTGAATACAATGACAAGGGATGGGTACGTGAAAAAAGGGGGGGGGGGGAGGTTATTCCAGACAAAACCCGCTGAGCAGTCACATCTCCCGGCACGATTCGTGAGCAACCTAGCCAGGAATCAAACCCGGTTTGCCTTGGTGGGAGGCGACCGCTAGTATGTAAGACAAAGCATTATNTGAGCAACCTAGCCAGGAATCAAACCCGGTTTGCCTTGGTGGGAGGCGACCGCTAGTATGTAAGACAAAGCATTATTATTTCAGTCAAAATAACGCGATTTTCAGTGTATGCGATGTTACACTTGTTACTAGCTCCTTAAACTTGACAAATAGCCACTTCTCCTATTCTCAGATAATATTTCGGAGTGTTTTGTGAATTCCGTAATAGTGCAGCACCTAAACTTTACTTATTCATGCAGCCCGGTAATTTGATAGAAAAAAAACTTATAGTTCAAGGGTGAATCAAAAACGTTCCGTTTAAGGAAACTCGCGTGACCTGAAACATGTTTTTACATTTTTTAAAGAATGACATGCGTATTTATAATATATTGTGAAATACGCCTGTGCTACAAGTGTAAGTCAAATAACAAGATTAATTCTGAAACAATAAAGAGTATACTGTAAAATCAGTTGAAAAAAAATACAACAAAAATCAATTTGTACGATTTTGTAGTCTACGGTGCCAACTGGCTACGTAAAGATAAGTTATATATTTATTTTATTCTTTGATCATTAAACTCATTNTTGTAGTCTACGGTGCCAACTGGCTACGTAAAGATAAGTTATATATTTATTTTATTCTTTGATCATTAAACTCATTCCTCAGAGAATTAAATGCAGTTGATCTGACCAATATGCATGTGAGATCAGTGCTGATGTTAGCGGTTTAATTTCATCTACCGTTATTTTCATTTTGTAGCCCAGATGATCATGTGAGCAAACACTCAATAGTTCAAGTGCAAAAGATGCCATTTATATTTAATTTAAAACATGCAAATTTAGAAAGGGAAAATCAGCGACACGTAAAATACAAAATAGTTTTCTGTCTAGAACCTTCCGTCCGATGCTAGTTACGGAAGAAAATTATTCAGGCCTGCGCTGGAAGATTAAAAAGAAGCAACAATTTCAGTAAGTACATTGCTCAAATTGTTTGTTCTGTAAAACGTCATAATAAGAGCTGGAGTTGAAACAATGCTAAGGGATTCTGATACCTATTGTTTGTAAAGTAAAATTATTAATTATTGTAGCGTAAGCAAGGAAAGGATAAGTTTTATTAGGGTCTTCAGTAAAAAGGTTATAAGATATTTCAAAATCATTTACTTCCGTCTATATTTAACTTGACCAGATGGTCATTGTATCGTTGTGTGTTATTGCATAATTTTTATTAAAAATACAGTATTTCAATCATTTTTACACTGGTGGAAAACGAAAAATTAACACCACTAATGTGGTGACGTAGAAACACCATATGTGCATGGGGCAGTGCATGCAATGATTAACAGTGCTGTGCAGTGGACGGAGTAGGAAATGCTTACTAGGCATAACACCGGTGAGCCCAATACAACTGTAGTTGACGCGGTGAAAGAGTAATCTATTTTTTCAATCATCGACCTGTGTGTAGTAAGCGTTGTAGACATGCCACGACGACATAGACGACCACACTTCGTGCAATTAACGGACTTTGAACGAGGTCGTATTAAGGNTTGTAGTCTACGGTGCCAACTGGCTACGTAAAGATAAGTTATATATTTATTTTATTCTTTGATCATTAAACTCATTTCTCAGAGAATTAAATGCAGTTGATCTGACCAATATGCCTGTGAGATAAGTGCTGATGTTAGCGGTTTAATTTCATCTACCGTTATTTTCATTTTGTAGCCCAGATGATCATGTGAGCAAACACTCAATAGTTCAAGTGCAAAAGATGCAATTTATATTTAATTTAAAACATGCAAATTTAGAAAGGCAAAATCAGCGACATGTAAAATACAAAAGAGTTTTGTGTCTAGCTAGAACCTTCCGTCCGATGCTAGTTACGGAAGAACATTATTCAGGCCTGCGCTGCGCTGGAAGATTAAAAAGAAGCAACAATTTCAGTAAGTACATTGCTCAAATTGTTTGTTCTATAAAACATCATAATAAGAGCTGGAGTTGAAACAATGCTAAGGGATGCTGATACCTATTGTTTGTAAAGTAAAATTATTAATCATTGTAGCGTAAGCAAGGAAAGGATAAGTTTTATTAGGGTCTTCAGTAAAAAGGTTATAAGATATTTCAAAATCATTTACTTCCATCTATATTTAACTTGACCAGATGGTCATTGTATCGTTGTGTGTTATTGCATAATTTTTATTAAAAATACAGTATTTCAATTATTTTTACACTGGTGGAAAACGAAAAATTAACACCACTAAGGTGGTGACGTAGAAACACCATATGTGCATGGGGCAGTGCATGCAATGATTAACAGTGCTGTGCTGTGGACGGAGTAGGAAATGCTTACTAGGCATAACACCGCTGAGCCCAATACAACTGTAGTTGACCCGGTGAAAGAGTAATCTATTTTTTAAATCATCGACCTGCGTGTAGTAAGCGTTGAAGACATGCCACGATGACATAGACGACCACACTTCGTGCAATTAACGGACTTTGAACGAAGTCGTGTTAAGGGCCTGAGGGAGGTTGTATGGTCCTTCCGAAGAATTTCCCAACGCGTAGGACGTGAAGTGTCTGCTGTGCATCGTTGGTGGTGCCGGTGGTCCAACTATGGTGCACATTCTCGTCAACCTGGTTCCGAACGGAGCGGCATACGAATTCCCGCCTGGACCGCCACATCAGACGAGCAGCCACTGCTGATCGCATGGCAACCGCCGCACAGATTAGGGCCACTGTTGCACCCAGGGTTTCAGCTAGGACCATCACCAAATGTTTCTTGGACGCTGGGCTACGATCGAGGGTGCCGCTTGTGCAGCCCGCCTCGGATGGTGTCGTGAACGACGCAACTGGAGGGATAAATAGCGCGGAGTTGTGTTTAGTGATGAGAGCAGATTTTGCCTTGGCACCAGTGACGGTCGTTTGCGAGTGCGGCGTCGAGCAGGAGAGCTGCAACAACCAGAGTGTATATGGCAGCGACATACAGGACCAACTCCTGGCATCATGGTCTGGGGAGCAATAGCCTACAATGACTGTACGCTTCTGGTGTTTGTTGAGGGAACACTGAACAGTGAACGATACATCCAGAACATCATCCAGCCCATTTTGTTGCCATTCATATAACGCCAAGGAGATATCCCCTTCCAGCAGGACAATGCCAGTGNACGCTTCTGGTGTTTGTTGAGGGAACACTGAACAGTGAACGATACATCCAGAACATCATCCAGCCCATTTTGTTGCCGTTCCTACAACGCCAAGGAGATATCCCCTTCCAGCAGGACAATGCCAGTACACACACGTCTCGTGTTACCCAACGCGCTCTCGAAGGTGTTCGTCAACTCCCCTGGCCAGCTCGATCACCCGACCTTACCCCCACTGAACATGTGTGGGGGACACGATAGTACGGCATTTGGTGCGGTCTGCAATACCGGCAACAAACCTCCGCCAATTGCAACATTATTCCCCAAAATGACATCCGACACCTTTATGATCGTCTATCCGCACGACTGCAGGACTGCATCGTCGCTAAAGGCGGCTACACAAGATAATGACAGTGTTGTTGAAGACACTCTGTAGTCTCTGTCCATAGGTGTACAACCCAGTGATCATTATCATATGCAGTGTACAGGCTGTATAATTATTCAATAAAACCTTCATGCATGTGGCGCCATTGCATCCGGGTCCGTTCTTTTCCATTTTCGACCAGTGCATATTGTTCAGTTATTGCAATTTTCAACTGCGCCTAAATAGGAATACTTAAGTTCACCTTTTCTACTAAATATATTAAGTTAAAGAGAAAGCCATACGCGAGCACTAGCCTAAATGTCCGACAGGAAGTGCTCTTTTCAGCGAGAAAAGTGAAGTTTTAAGAGTGCGCAATAGTCCAGTTTTAATGTATAATTTGCACGCCACACTGGCACCGATTAAGAAACGGCATCGTTATAGCGATATAATGAAAATGAGGATGAAACTCAAGTGTGTCTACCATCCATTCAACCGATACCGACTAACATTATGGTGTGATCTAAATTAAAATTATACTTACGTTACTTTAAATTATTCCCTTCTCAATGAATTATAATCGGTTTTCATTTTATAAAAATACGCCTGAGCTTAAATAACTTTACATCTACATATTAAAGTTATATTTTTATGATTAGTAAGCGTAATTATGAAATGTTCTTAATACATGTTGACACATTTGTAAAATTCTCAAGGTACCGGAATGGAAAGTAGTATCTACTTTTATAATTATTAAAAATGAACATTTGTGTTCTCTTGCTATTCTGTGATAAGTGTTGCACTAAACAGAATAAAGTTTATCTGTTTCTAGAAACTAAAACAGTAAATAGGCTTACTTGAAATTTGGGTATCATTAAATAGGACTGCCAGATGAACACATATATGTCACTATATAGATTTCTNTCTACCATCCATTCAACCGATACCGACTAACATTATGGTGTGATCTAAATTAAAATTATACTTACGTTACTTTAAATTATTCCCTTCTCAATGAATTATAATCGGTTTTCATTTTATAAAAATACGCCTGAGCTTAAATAACTTTACATCTACATATTAAAGTTATATTTTTATGATTAGTAAGCGTAATTATGAAATGTTCTTAATACATGTTGACACATTTGTAAAATTCTCAAGGTACCGGAATGGAAAGTAGTATCTACTTTTATAATTATTAAAAATGAACATTTGTGTTCTCTTGCTATTCTGTGAAGTGTTGCACTAAACAGAATACAGTATATCTGTTTCTAGAAACTAAAACAGTTAATAGGCTTACTTTATATTTGGGTATCATTAAATAGGAGTGCCAGATGGACACATATATGTCACTATATAGATTTCTAAAAGCTAAAGTTTCTATAGAAATTATATTATTACGCCATCGAGTGTTTTATGTGATGCAGAAATATACAATTAAATATACAGTAATGTATTAAAACGTTTACACTTTTTCGTTAAAAATGTATAGAGTATACAGCGTTAACGGAAATGCTATATTTAAAAATAATAACTAGTTAGCATCTGCACAATCACCTTTTATAGACATGTATAAGAAAGCCAAGTGTTCAGCTGGGTGCACTCTTAGCGAATATTGATCAAAATGAAACACATTCAGGTACTTACAGAAACCACATCAGTTAAAAAAAATTGNGTTTCTATAGAAATTATATTATTACGCCATCGAGTGTTTTATGTGATGCAGAAATATACAATTAAATATACAGTAATTTTTTAAAACGTTTACACTTTTTCGTTAAAAAGGTATAGAGTATACAGCGTGAACGAAAATGCTATATTAAAAAAAAAAAATAACTCGTTACCATCTTCACAATTATCTTTTATAGACATGTATAAGAAAGCCAAATGTTCAGCTGGGTGCACTCTTAGCGAATATTGATCAAAATGAAACACATTCAGGTACTTACAGAAACCTCAGCAGTTCAAAAAAATGTNTAGCGAATATTGATCAAAATGAAACACATTCAGGTACTTACAGAAACCACATCAGTTAAAAAAAATTGTTGAATTATGTGTATGTAGTTGTGTATATATGTATTTATATGTGTGTTATTGTGGTGCATTGTACAGACCTGTTAAGACAGCATCTGAAGCTATTCTAACTTTACATGAGCTTTTCCAGAAACTGTAAGTTTCTCATTGTGTGATCTATAAGTGTAGAGAACAAACTATTGTTNAACTTTACATGAGCTTTTCCAGAAACTGTAAGTTTCTCATTGTGTGATCTATAAGTGTAGAGAACAAACTATTGTTGGCTATAATAAATAAAAAAGCTAACTAAATGCTAAAATCATATTTAAACGACAAAATGCATAGCGGCATACATCTGGTGTAAAATAAATTTATGCGTGCATTTTGTCAAAAATCTGCCTCAGTTTATAATTTACACAATGCTGCGTCAGCCACTACCGTGTATACTGGAACAGTATCACTATCCACGTTTCCATCCTGAATTTCAGCGGCGTTTTCCTCTACACCAGCATCCATCATAAACTTTAACGCGGCTTCGTGAATGGTTTCTGAAACCTTCTTCGAGTGCTTTGAAATGTTATAATACACATGCAGTACACACCGACCTCATCTACAAATTCTCTCTGATGCAAATGTCTGCCGTTAGTATCTGCTATAGTCTGTAGTCGTTCAATGGCCAGTATTTGTCGTTATTTTCAGATCACCTGACAATATATCACTAACAACGTTACATAATCTGTATTACAATTCTCTGTAGAATATAACGCATTTACTTCCTCTCTCAAGGAGGTCATATATATAAATAAATATTCTACACC
>NQII01003118.1:49892-96089 GCA_002778355.1 Clitarchus hookeri | reverse complement strand
TTTTTTTTTTTTTTTTTGCAAAACATCATTAGAGTTTTCGTCAGTTATTCAATACGAAGTCAAATTGATCTTAATCGTTGTTAGGGATAAACGTTTTTATAATATTTAATAAGTTATCATTATAAAAAGTTTTTTTCCACTGCGTCTAAGTATTTAAGTTAAGACTGTGGGACAACTGTAAGTACGAATACATAATATTATCTGCATCTATACGACCTCCACACGATATTTAAAATTCTTCAATGGTAAACCAAATCCAATGCTACACTTATTTTCTACAGTTATTACGTTCTGTTTACAAGACAATTGACGTCATATCAGCAGAAGAAAATTCTGAATCCGTTAATAACATAATGGCTAATTTCTTTTCAGGCCGGAGGTTTGTTGATGGAATTATAGATTATGTCTTCTGGCAATTGTGACATATATTTATTTTGCTCAGCTAGTCTGTATTAGGCTATTTGCCTTTTACAATAGATACTTCACACAGACAGAGTAAATGAACAATTTTAAAGAAAACTCATTCGACCCCCAACTGCGTCATCTTTAGAGTAATCACAGATCGACATGGCGTTGGTAGCAAATTAGAAAATGTATTTCGAANCCCCCCAACTGCGTCATCTTTAGAGTAATCACAGATCGACATGGCGTTGGTAGCAAATTAGAAAATGTATTTCGAATATCGGCGTAGCTTATTATTTAGTACATAATTTTTATTTTTGTTCTTTAAAATCTATTTCTATTGTTTTATAATTTTGTTAATTTTTTTCTTACAGTAACATATGTTTGTCTGAACATCGAGTGGGTGCAAGGCATCGTTTCCACAGCAATAGTAATATTCGGATGAGTATTTATGGCTGTAAGCTAAATAGGTATGTCAAGGATGTTCAATTAAACGGTAACCAACTGCACAACGTTAAGATGTAAATAAAAATATTTTTCATATGTCCTCTTTACAAACTCATGATAATCTTTAGATGCAGTTTGAAATACATGTAGTAAGTCATATCAGCGCCTTATTTCGGTGATGAGGAAGGAAAACAAAACATGGTGTACATAGTAGCATCGTTGAAAACGCATCGAAGTAGAGCGCATGGCGTCATAAAATCGGGCTAGACATGGTAACCCCATGGACGAACCCACCCAGTATGTTTATGTTGATGACGCTGACCCCGGCAAGCCAAGCAGAAGCGCGCACGTTTATCGAGTTGGCCAATAAAGACCGGGGAGGGTTTCACGTTCTGTGAAGAGGTCTCCCGTAAACCTCGATTTATTACACTTCTGCCCCGAACGTAAGATAATAAATAACTTGCTTCGGCGATCTCTTTTCCTCTTTCCTATCTCCGTGATCCTTTTTCTGCTGTGCTTATGGAAGCCTGCGTTGATGCTGTTCTCCTCCACTGGGACAGATGTATTCCATTTCTACTGCTGTCCTTTAGGGACGAAAGATTAAAAGGCGATCTTTGATAAAACAAAAAAAAAAGAATAAGCTTTCATCTACCCTCCTAGTCATGTGCAAGAGTGCGAAAGACGGCAAAGAAAATATTATTTTCCNAAAAAGAATAAGCTTTCATCTACCCTCCTAGTCATGTGCAAGAGTGCGAAAGACGGCAAAGAAAATATTATTTTCCACTGTTATGCTTTTATTCTAGGCAACTTAATTAGCAATTGATGGATATTAAATCAAATCCGAAACAAAATAAAAATATTATTTATTTATGTAACAGCAAAACTTAATACACCTTAACCTAAGTAAAAAGAAATATTTCAACCATTTTTGACGTGAAAGAGGTTTATAAGCACTTTGAATTTTGAAAGTCTTAGAAGTAATCACACATTGTATCTCAACTATTAATATATTCCGTACATCCACAGAGGAATGCAAATATTCCTCAACATGAGANTATTCCGTACATCCACAGAGGTATGCAAATATTCCTCAACATGAGAAAATTCCTAAATTCGACACCTTATTGGTAAAGATGGAGGCGACTCCTGCATCTTCAGCTACTTCAAAGACGAAGCTGAGTTGTAATGTTTTTATTTTTTGTGGAAATTATTCACCCATCGGCCAACCGACCATCTTCAAGCATTGTTTCATGGTGTGGCTCACGACATCCTTTGATACACTTTTCGTAGCTCGCATCTTGGTGTGTGACAAGTTCATGACATTGAGGCATGTTACGCAGTTCGCGTATTGGGTATTGATTCGCGACGTGGCTGGCGGAGCGCTTCTCATAATTTCNCATTGAGGCATGTTACGCAGTTCGCGTATTGGGTATTGATTCGCGACGTGGCTGGCGGAGCGCTTCTCATAATTTCCGATGCCTACTACTCGATTCGCTTCATGATCGCAGTGGGGGAGACATTTTACGGTTTTCTGCGAAGTTTTTGCGTAGTTTAACGAAGGTTTTCGAAGTCTTCCATGAAGAGTTTAGGAATGAGATACGTACTACGCGACTTGTTTCAAGGTTGGTCGTCATTGTCTGTTGGCATGGCTGATTGGTATAGACGGTTGGTCTTGTTGGTTGGTCTTGCTCATTGTTCTAGTCAGTTTGGCAGGAATTGGTCTCGGCAGAAGTCTAGCCTGGGTGGTGAAATTTCTGGCGGAGTCAGTCCCTGGTGGTGTCAGTCTCGAGTGGAGACAGTTTTGGGTGGAGCCAGTCTTAGGTGTATCCAGTCTTGGGTGGAGCCAGTCTTAGGTGCAGACAGTCTTGGGAGGAGTCAATCTTGGGATGAGACAGTCTTGGGATGAATCAGTCTAAAGTTTATTCAGTCTTGGGTGGAGCCAGTTGTCGGCCAGTATAGTGGTCAGTATTATTGGTTGGTATGGCTTTTTGGTATGGTCAGCTGGGAGTGAAATGTTTTGCGAAGTTTATCCGAAGATTTGCGACGATTTTGCGAAGATTTGCGAAGTGTGAGAGAGTGAAGATATTTGGGCGGCTCTTAACATCGTGGTCTTGAGAGGGAGCAGAGGAAACGGGAGATCCCGGAGAAAACCCGCCGACCAGTAGCATCGTCCGGCACGATTCCCACATGCGAGAATCCGGGGCGACCCACCGGGTATCGAACCCGGTGTGCCTAGGTGGGAGGCGAGTAGTGTAACCATTACACTACCGCGGCCCCGATTTGCTAAGATTTTTTGAAGTTTTTGCAAAGTATTCTAGTCATTTTGGAAAGAGTTGGTCTTGGTAGGAGCCTAACGTGGATGGAGTCAGTATTGGGTGGAGCCAGTCTTGGGTGGAGTCAATCTTAAGGTTAGTCAGGCTTGGGTGGAGTCAATCTTGATTGAATTGAGCCTTGGGTGGAGTCAGTCTTGAGTGGAGTCAGTCGTTGTCCAGTATGGTTGGTCAGTATTGTTGGCTGAGTTGTTTGTTTAGTTGGACTGGATGACTGGTATGGTTTTCTGGTATATTATGCTAGTAATGGTCAGTCTGTATGGTTGGTCGATCTAATCGGTCGATTGGCCTGGCCGGCTGGTATGGCGCTTTGGTTTGTTTAGTGATAAGTGAGATGTTTGCGAAGATTCTGCGAAGATGGTTTTACGAATACTTGCTAAGATTTGCAAAATTTTTGCAAAGATTTCCAGAAGTTTTGCGAAACTTGCGNGAAGATGGTTTTACGAATACTTGCTAAGATTTGCAAAATTTTTGCAAAGATTTCCAGAAGTTTTGCGAAACTTGCGTGAAGAGGTAAGCGCTATGGGATTCGTATTAGGCGACTATTTTTGAGATTAGTCGTCATCGTCTGTTGGTATAGATGGGTGGTATGTCAGTTGGTCTTGCTGGTTGGTCTTGTCCATCGTTCTAGTCAATTTGGCATGAGTAGGTCTCAACAGGAGCCAGTCTTGGGTGGAATAATTTTTGGGTCCAGTCAGTTGTCGTTGGCCAGTATAGTTGGCTGGTCGGCTTGGTTGGGCTAGTCCACTGGTATGGTCCTTTGGTATGGTCTGCTAGTAATGGTCAGGCTGTATGAAGTAACTAAGGAAAAACATCTAGGGTGTCTTATTGATAATCATTTAAACTGGATGGAAAATAGCTGTCTGTTTTATATTAAGGAAGTTCAGGGATATAGTCGACAGCAATATTCTTAAGATGATTTATTATGTTCATTTCCACTCTGTGAAGGCATGTGGATAAGACTTCTAAGAAGATTGATCAAGAGGTGGAAAATTTTTCAGTAAAAAAAAACGATTTGTTAGAATGATGTTTAGAGTAAATAATCATTCAAGCTGTTGTAGAGCTTTAAAAAATATGTAATAGATATTTGTATAAAAAATATGTTAATAGATTTGTAAATGAAAATATAAACTCGTTTGTAAATATTGTACCGTACACATATAAGAAAACTGAGATATTAATAATTTACAATGTGTTGTTCATATCACAAAAAAAAAATTGAAGAAAATTTATTATATAGATTGTTGCAAAATTGCATGTCAATACTTTTGAGAAACATTCCTCGCGTCTGGAGGAAGAAAAAGTATTGTATAAACAAAGGTCCGTAAATGCTTCGTTTCTTAACTACAGCTCGTAACATATAACGTACAGTTTATGGCCCGTGGGTGGATCATGTTAATGTGGAATGCTATCGCAACGTTCGGTTACATAGTACATGACACCGCCAGCCAAGACACTACACCATAGATTATTAGTCTGCACAGAAATTATTTACACGTGTGTGAAAGCTTACCGTCGACANGAAGATGGTTTTACGAATACTTGCTAAGATTTGCAAAATTTTTGCAAAGATTTCCAGAAGTTTTGCGAAACTTGCGCGAAGAGGTAAGCGCTATGGGATTCGTATTAGGCGACTATTTTTGAGATTAGTCGTCATCGTCTGTTGGTATAGATGGGTGGTATGTCAGTTGGTCTTGCTGGTTGGTCTTGTCCATCGTTCTAGTCAATTTGGCATGAGTTGGTCTCAACAGGAGCCAGTCTTGGGTGGAATAATTTTTGGGTCCAGTCAGTTGTCGTTGGTCAGTATAGTTGGCTGGTCGGCTTGGTTGGGCTAGTCCACTGGTATGGTCCTTTGGTATGGTCTGCTAGTAATGGTCAGGCTGTATGAAGTAACTAAGGAAAAACATCTAGGGTGTCTTATTGATAATCATTTAAACTGGATGGAAAATAGCTGTCTGTTTTATATTAAGGAAGTTCAGGGATATAGTCGACAGCAATATTCTTAAGATGATTTATTATGTTCATTTCCACTCTGTGAAGGCATGTGGATAAGACTTCTAAGAAGATTGATCAAGAGGTGGAAAATTTTTCAGTTAAAAAAAACGATTTGTTAAAATGATGTTTAGAGTAAATAATCATTCAAGCTGTTGTAGAGCTTTAAAAAATATGTAATAGATATTTGTATAAAAAATATGTTAATAGATTTGTAAATGAAAATATAAACTCGTTTGTAAATATTGTACCGTACACATATAAGAAAACTGAGATATTAATAATTTACAATGTGTTGTTCATATCACAAAAAAAAAATTGAAGAAAATTTATTATATAGATTGTTGCAAAATTGCATGTCAATACTTTTGAGAAACATTCCTCGCGTCTGGAGGAAGAAAAAGTATTGTATAAACAAAGCTTCGTAAATGCTTCGTTTCTTAACTACAGCTCGTAACATATAACGTACAGTTTATGGCCCGTGGGTGGATCATGTTAATGTGGAATGCTATCGCAACGTTCGGTTGCATAGTACACGACACCGCAAGCCAAGACACTACACCATAGATTATTAGTCTGCACAGAAATTATTTACACGTGTGTGAAAGCTTACCGTCGACACATAACAGACTAAAGGAAAATATTGAAAAGGCCCTCCATCAGCACGAACACATGCATCAACCCTCCATTGCATGGACTCCCGGATGCGTTGATGAATCCCTGGATAATTTCTTATTGTTTCGCAGCCTGTCGCAATACGGTTACGAAGGATTTCCACATCGTCCACTGGGGTTGCAAAAACAAGCGCCTTTAAATTTCCCTATAAATAAAAGTCTAGTGGATTCAAATCAGGGCTCCTCGGGTGCTGGTATTGCGGTACCAACTACAGATGCAATGGCATTCCGCAGTAATATGATCAAACCCGCACGCCATACACTGTACGTTATGTATTACGAGCTGTAGTAAAGAAACGAAGCGTTTACGAACCTATGTTCATATAATGTTTTTTCTTTCTCTTTATGTGAGGAATGTTTCTCAGAAGTATTAGCATACAATTTTGCTACACTCTCTATATGGGTATATATGTTTTTAATAAAATTCCCAGATAAAATAAAAAAGTGACATTCGAAATTTTTTAACAAATGTAAATAGTCTTGTAAAATCTTATTGGTGTTATTCTTTAAAGGACGTAATGAACTGGAAAAAATTTTATTCCTGATAATTGTACGGTTCCTGCGGAATAACAACAAAACGTAATTCTGCAACGGCTGGGAACGTGACCGAAATATTCTATTCCTCTGGTGTCAGAGTTTATCAGGCTGCCCAAGGACCTCTGAAATGGCTTAACGACTGCTATTAATCGACAACAACCGGAACCGAATATTTAACGTGCCCTCCGAAGCCCGGAAGTGCTCAGATGTTATGACACTAAACGGTCACCCATCCAAATGTGTGCTGCTGGGAACGTTGCTTAACTTTCGTGATCGATAAAGATCCCTCAGCCAAGCGCAAAAAATAGTACCTAGGTACACTTATTTCTAAAGCTACAACTTGATGAAACTCGCGTTTTTATTTTCATACATCGTCGCTGGAAAGCGGAAATGTGGTAACTACGCGATAGTTGGACAGATACACTCCAAAAACAATAACCTGCTTCTTGGCTATCGGGTAAAAAATATTTCCTTCCTTTTGGGTTGCCGTAATCAGTTAAAAATATAGGCCAACATAGTATAATTTTACAATTGTGTTTTCACATAAATAAATCGTATTTTCCCAATGCATTTATTAGTGTATCACTGTAAAACTCAATTGTACCCGGGCGAAGCCGGACCGGTTCGCTAGTTGTTTTATAATTTGACAAAATCATGTACAAGCTGCTCACAATAAAGTGAGCACTTTTGACGCCCTACTTACTTTTTACTTTCAAACATGTTTTAACCTTTCTCCACCTTTTTTAATAAATATTGACATTTAAGTAATTAACACGGTGTATATATTCCACCACACTCGGAAGTTAACGTCTAAGGCTAAAATATAATATATGATCGACTATTATTCCAAATGAAAAGCTTTCGAAGTGCTCACTTTACCGCGGATAGCCTATAACTGCGGGGATATATTGTGGCGCTCTNTTCCAAATGAAAAGCTTTCGAAGTGCTCACTTTACCGCGGATAGCCTATAACTGCGGGGATATATTGTGGCGCTCTTAGGTGAAAACTGCGGTGTCAGTAATCCACCAAGGCGATTGAACACAGGTGAGAGAAGTTCATGAGAGACTAAAACCAATCGTACACTATGACTGATGTACAGTTTTGGACTGTACAATTATTGCTAATAATACTCATTCATATCTTTGTGCATAATTTAATAAGATACTGCGTAATTGTTTATCATGGAAATTAAGTGCTGCTTCGCACATTATACTTCAAAATAATATCTGACAAGACCTTGTCAAAAAGAGCTGAACTTATTTTGTAATTTAAAAATAAACCAGGTAAATAAATGCAGTGGTTTTTATAGTTAATACCTGTATCTCTTTANAACTTATTTTGTAATTTAAAAATAAACCAGGTAAATAAATGCAGTGGTTTTTATAGTTAATACCTGTATCTCTTTACGAATATGCCACGCCAAGGCAGTTTTAAAAGAAATTACAACACTGAAAACAATACATTCGTCTTGAATTCGTTACGTCCGTTCCAAACCCAATGGTACGTTACGAGATTTTGAGTTCATCAATAAAATTGCATTTTTAGTATGTAATAACAAAATAATCCAAAATGCTAAGTATTTGCATTGCAAAAGTTTTTAAAATTTGTTGCTATCAATAGTTCAAATTATTTAATAAACCAAATTTATTAATCTTAATTTTTTTTTTTTTTTTTTTTTTTTTTTGTGTTTTGTCTCTTTACATGCTTGCTGTGGTGATATTATCTATAGAGTATTAAACAAATTCTGAATAAGTTTTCACGGCACTGACTGGTACGACTTAAATCTAAACTACTAGGGTTTACATTCTCAAGATATTTCAGAACATAGTTGAGAAGCAGTGGAAAAAAAAAAACATTACTTTCTTTGAAATGTTCTATATACTAGATTCAGTTCTAAGCAAATAATATTTTTCGTTTACCTTTGTTATTTTATTTATATTATATTATTATTTTGGGTAACAGCCGATAATTAGGTCATACGAATAATGAGCCAAGCGATAGTAGTCGGATTACTATATTTTTTTTTTTAGTGATAGCTAGCTTATTACTGTATATANTAGCTTATTACTTTATATATTATAATGTGGAATTAATTGTCACATATTTCATTTCCCTACACCTGTCATGTAGTAGGCATTTGTAAACATTGCCACGGGCAAAAGTTTTGTTTAATTTCAATAGGCTACTGACAAATTTAAATAAATTCAAATTCCCTGTGAGCGTAGCGGCTGGCAAAAGTTTTTGTTTGCTTACAGTCCTCTACATGCAAAATTCAATGACAAACTGAAAATTCGGGTGGGCGAAGCCGTGGGCTACAGTAAATGTAGCTCCAAAAAAACAGAAGCTAACAACGCTAAATCAACTACATTTTTCTCGATACCACACAAGAATTTATGTAAATTCGAGATCGACGTGACGTAATGTACGATATGGTGTATATCGAATTATCATGTCAACCGATTGGTTACTATCGAAAGTGTTTGATTAGAGAGTTTGTAAATATGTAATCATATTCCTCCCTGATTAGGAGTGATCTGTATAAATTACAGTGCCTTTGTTGCAAATATTTTTAACGGCCGAATATAAAAATTTCAAGGGTTACAGNAGTGATCTGTATAAATTACAGTGCCTTTGTTGCAAATATTTTTAACGGCCGAATATAAAAATTTCAAGGGTTACAGAAAATTCGAACATTCATAACTCGAAAAGAATATTTTTTCTGACATAACTGTAAAGGAAAATAAGTTGGGAGAAATTAAAACTTATGCTAACCATGCATCTGTGAATTCCCCAGGAAGGAATTTGCTTTCGCATGGCAGCACCAAGATTTAAACACGTAACCGACGTTTCCACACACATCGCGTTCCTCTGGCTAAGAGTTAACAAATATGTACCACCGCGAGATTTTGTGTAACTGACCTGTTCCACCAGAACCCTACATCTCCCACGTCCAGAGTTGCTCCCATCAGTCAGGTACTGTAGAACACTTTCATAAAGCTCGCCTCCAAGTGGGCAGGAGCGTTTAGTGTAGACACATACACCCAGGAAGCAGAAGGCCAAGCGCCATATCAAATCCCTGTTTTCATTCATTGCATCGACTGTAAGTCCATGACAACGCTTGGATTGTGATGGTAACGAGCCCACTGGTCCGAGAGAATTTTCGAGAGGATTTTTGTTGTTTATGTGCAGATACAGGGTTGGACTGAATTCGACAGAAAATATTCGTGATGTAATTTGTCATACAAAATTCAGAAATAACACTATACACATAACCTGAATATAAAGGGAGGTATAAGCTCTTGAAAATTGTGTTTTTAAACTGCATTTTGCGAGATATCGGAAACGACTTTAAATTAAATAATAACTCTCCTAGCATTGTTTTATGTCATCGGGATCTTCAACCTGANGAGATATCGGAAACGACTTTAAATTAAATAATAACTCTCCTAGCATTGTTTTATGTCATCGGGATCTTCAACCTGAGTAAACTCTCATTAGTACCTCCCACAGTAATGGAAACAAAAAGGGTGGACACCATCTTATTGCATAGAACTATTTTGTCGTCACGAGTTGTGAATGTTTCATGGTGGTTTATTGAGCAGTATAACCTAATTTACACAATTGGCTGTCCCGGACCCACTTTTTTTCGTGTAAATCGNCATGGTGGTTTATTGAGCAGTATAACCTAATTTACACAATTGGCTGTCCCGGACCCACTTTTTTTCGTGTAAATCGTACACAAACTTTTCACTTGCAGCAGTACAGTGCCTAGCAAGCACATAAGCAACACAATCTACACGCGTCTATGGAATTCTGCTGTGACCTTTGCATAGATGATGGAGGAGAAAATTTTTAACCATTACTGTAATCATCATTTACCATACATTAATAAGTTTACAGTACTGAAACTGCCTGTGTCTGGTGACAGTTGTTGTGTGATACTCTGAAGGCAGTATTTGTATTCCCTACGCTTCTGGAACTGAATCGCTGCCGCCGAAAGATTTATGTCCGTTTTGCACGAGAACGGTGCGTCCTGGAAAGTTTCAACACCAAGACCTTGACGGCAGATAATTGTATGCGATTAGATGGTGGCCATCCCGGTTATTTTCATTAAGATGGGAGATATTGGTGGATAGGATAACATATTTAATACAGGCCCTAAATTATGATTAAGGAAGTAAACCGAAACCTTTTGAACATAATGTTTCACACGGCTTCCCTCAGCAGAAATATCGTCTTGAGTCTAGTATTGATGATTATGAACAAATTGTAATATAACCAAATACGTAAACAATAACAACAGACATTGCGAGTCTTGATTGCAATTACGCTGTCACGAAGACTCGCTTGTTTACTGCAAAGACCTCAACACGGTGACAATAATTATTTTCATTATGTTTCCTTTCAAATGATATAAACTGGAAACTTATCCTTGTTTCGTCGAATAAAAAAATTATTCATGCAGAAGTTGAAAATTTGGGAAAGTAAATTTGGCAACACACAACATATTGTATACACCTCGTGATCAGTTACATCGCAGACCNGTTGAAAATTTGGGAAAGTAAATTTGGCAACACACAACATATTGTATACACCTCGTGATCAGTTACATCGCAGACCACATCTTATAAGCTGAAATATTGTTACAATCGCCTGTCGCTAGTCGAGAAGTCGGAAATCATGTTAACCCATCTCCAACTGCTGAACCGCGGACTGCGCAACTGCTGACTCTAAAGCGGACTCTCCACTGGTGCGTGCTCGNGACCCATCTCCAACTGCTGAACCGCGGACTGCGCAACTGCTGACTCTAAAGCGGACTCTCCACTGGTGCGTGCTCGCTCGAGCATAGTGACGTGGCGTGCTCGTGGGTAGGTAACTCCGAGACAGCGTTAAACTTCTCACGATCCAGCCTTTACGACTGCAGGTCAAAGTACGTACGATCTACTAGCTCGAGAAGGCCCGCTCATGTTAGTGACGGAGCAAAGTTTCTATAGTGAAATCCAAATATAGGAAAATAATGCGCAGAAGTCCAAAACACGTCGGGCGAGTCGGGAGAGTCCATTGCCGCAGCACGAAGGGGTGGGGTTGTTCAACTCAGTAGTGTCAGCGGTCGAGTGCGGTTGGGCGAGAGCTGTTCCGCGTGTACGTATTGCCTGTAGAAAAAACGTAGTCGCGCAGAGTGGTTTTCTACAGCGCGGAAGTAGAAATCAATGTTATCAGTTTGGCATTACAGCGCCAGCAGTGTCACGTGGTTTCATTCCTTCCAGCGGCGCTCCCCCGCTGAAAGCTGCGCTATGATTATTTTCTCATTTGAACTTCACTATCCCTGAGTGAAACACAGAAGGCATCTTCACTGTGCGTGGCTCCCTGCTCGGCAGACACTACAGTGCAGGCGTGTAACCTAGTCTGTAGACGGCGTGAACTGGTAGGTGGAAGTATCTGCAGGTTGGAAACCAACTTCTTCAGTGACTACATATCGTGGAAAACCAAGAAGGTACGAGAGTAATTAAGCTGATCACAATGGGCNAAACCAACTTCTTCAGTGACTACATATCGTGGAAAACCAAGAAGGTACGAGAGTAATTAAGCTGATCACAATGGGCGCTTTTGTAAGATCTTTTCGTTTATCCTCTCAGTTAACAAGTGAACTTTCATAGCATTTAAGAATAAACAAGGCCATGTGACTGTATTTTCTAACAAAATGTTTACATTCCACTGCTCTAATGATTATATTACACTTTTCTATTATTTGCTGAATAAATACACAATATGAGTTTCAGTATATTAGTTTATTTTATTATTTTTACACTCAGAAATTNATATTATTTGCTGAATAAATACACAATATGAGTTTCAGTATATTAGTTTATTTTATTATTTTTACACTCAGAAATTTAAGTCGATTCCTCTGTTTTCCACCATCCTTAAGACAAAAAAAAGTGGTTTACGATATAGGCAGGAGCAGTTTCTAGTAAAGTCCATTGGTTTCTTTCAATTTTTATTTAATTTCAGTTCAATGTTACACTTACTAACTTGTTCATAACAATAGCGAAAATATTATTGTAATTATAAAAATGTATAGGTACTGAAATACTATACGTAATCTACTAAAAATAACCGACTAATTAATGCTCCTGAACATGTTCCATACACATATATATTGCACATGTGTTTTACCATTTCGTAGTTACATCTCAGAAGCTCTTTAATATCACCAAATTTTGATAGTATAATTTCGCACTGAATAGGTTTTGTGATAATCCATCCACTCGAATAATCCGTATAAGATATAATAACATTACAATTTCTGCCTGTGCTTTTCTTAGGATGAAAATATTTTTGGTTTTAATATTTCAGTGCTTGCACCAACACGGCTATAACTTCAAAATATGTTCAATATCATATCTAACTAACGACAAGTTTTATAATCAAAGTGTGTTTACACATAAGTAAAAATATATATATATTCCTTTCTAGGTTCTTTAAATGTTACTAGAAGCCCAGGAATCTATATTTCCCCACAGCTGTTCGTGTACGATAAAGGGTTAAATGTGCATTAAACTGTTGTTTTAATATTATTCCAAGAATGCTCACGTTAAGTATCAAGCAGTTTAATGATGTTAGTGTTNTGCATTAAACTGTTGTTTTAATATTATTCCAAGAATGCTCACGTTAAGTATCAAGCAGTTTAATGATGTTAGTGTTGAAAATAAGTGACATACGGAGTAAGTTACTTACAGTAAACAAGATTTCTTATTATCCTCACCAAAATAATTTACTTGCGGAAACAACAGCAACAGAGGATAGTATGTAGTCATATTAAAGGAAATCGTGGNTGCATTAAACTGTTGTTTTAATATTATTCCAAGAATGCTCACGTTAAGTATCAAGCAGTTTAATGATGTTAGTGTTTAAAATAAGTGACATACGGAGTAAGTTACTTATAGTAAACAAGATTTCTTATTACCCTCACCAAAATAATTTACTTGCGGAAACAACAGCAACAGAGGATAGTATGTAGTCATATTAAAGGAAATCGTGGNCCCTCACCAAAATAATTTACTTGCGGAAACAACAGCAACAGAGGATAGTATGTAGTCATATTAAAGGAAATCGTGGTTACCAGATAGCAACATGATTAGCTTGTCGCTACTACGCCACCTGAGTTATACAGGATGGTGGCCAATAGTATATATCGTTAAATTATTTCGGTGCAGACTAAGGGCACCTGAGGTTGTTGCGTAAGGGGTAAACAAATACTCGTATTCTCCGTTATTTAACGCACCAGGATTTTATTGATCAGAAGGTCACATAGGTATTTACACACACTGGCGAGACTGAGCCCCCTACCAGTCGTAAGCCTGAAGGGCTGGTGGGCTGAATACTATGCGTCGGGGAAGGTTGTTGAAGGGAAACGTTTCTCTACTTATATGTGACTGCAGATTTTGGTGAGTTGTCTTGGTGAGTTGGGTGGCCCTGGTTCAGGCCCTCGGACTGGCTCTCGTTGGCGTGCTGCACTAAGTTGGCTTTTTCCTGCGGCTTTGACTGACTCTCTCCGCAACTTGTACTTTCCCTTCGACCCCGGCTGGAGTTACTGGTTGGAGAGTGCATCCTCCTCGTCCTGCTTCCGGATTCCTCACTGCGGAAACTACCACTACGTTTTCGGAAATGAACTCATAAGTTCTCGGTACTTTTACTGGGTTTGTCTCGGGAATTTACACATGAAGTTTTGGCTGCTCCTGGGTTCTCTGCTCGGTGACATTACTATTGACTGACTGACTGACTGCTCGCCTCGTCGCCATACGGCGCACATCTACATCTTATCGGCGCCTCTCGGAATGGGACTGCTACTCGTTTCCGGGAATTTACTCATATTCTCGGCACTGTTCTCGTCACACGACTGATTACTCCCGTGTCTGATTCAGCTTCTCCTGTTTCGGCTGCATCTATCTCGTCTCGCGGCTGTACCACCGAACAACTCCAATCTCGGTTGAACAACTGACTGCGAACAACTGATTGTACATTACTGCCTCGGCCAGGTCCGAACCACGGCCTGGTGATACGACTGCCTCTCGCCCTAACTGCCTTATCTTCCTCGCATCGCAGCTGAACAGCTTCTCTCGAATGACTGACCACGACTGTCTGATCACAACTGACTGCTCATGACTGACTGATGACAACTGAACTCGTTTCTTCGCTGCTCCCGAATTTAACCCATCTCCTGCTATATTCAAGTTGGCTGTCAGCAGTTTGTCTCGAGAGAAATAGGGAATTCCCCCATGTACCTCGCACATTTTTTGTGTAGGATTTCGTGTCTCATAAGCAGCGCACACACTCCAACTGGGGTGGAGGAAGGGTGGGGTAGGACATTTTCGTGGATTCCTGTAAGCTGTGTCGGCAGTAATTCTCGTCGGGGGCACCCCCTGTTTCCTTCGCCGAGGGCCGCATCAGCTACTTCTCGGGATTTTCCCTGTTTTTCTCGAATTCGGTTCTTCCCCACATGTCCTTATACGTCGGGACATCCCCGAGGATATTTCTCAGGGTGTGAATACAGCGCAATTCCTATCCTATGTACTCGTCGCGTGTCAATCTTACAGCAATAACTGATAGATGTAGCGCACGATTGTCCAAAGATGTAGCACCATAAACAAATTTTAGACTGATTTTGGGGAAGCAAATGGGAAGCATCAATTTTATATTGCAAATAGTACCAGGCAATAAACGTAAACACCACAATTTATCACCAAGTTCGAATATAACTATTTTATGTGAGCTCAAAATGAAAACTCGTGCGAGGTTTATAACAGCGATGTTTGATTTTATAATTACGCTTCCAACCTACAATGCCAAGCACTCTAATTTTTTGTAAACAAATATAATTAGGTACTGTGAGAAATACAACCCCAGTAAAAAAAATATTAGTTACGGCACTACTAACCATAGCAATATGACAACGCAAAGCAGATCTTAAATCAAAACACAACACTTTAAAACTTTCCTAGTAGTATGCTGTTTTATGCTATTTATGTTTAAGCTTAACATTGCATTCGATTGGCTTGCTCCTTGTCGGCTTAAGGTATATAAGGATATGTGGATAATCAAACCGAACAACAGACTATAAAATAATACCCCAAATTTGAAGGACTATAATATCAAAACCAAACAACCTACAACCTTGATTGACCAATAAAATGAACCATGTAACCGTGATGTTTGTATACCATACATTCATAAATGTTCAATGTGACCACCACGAGCAGCCCGAATGTTACCTACGCAATAATCAAACTCGTNTTACCATACATTCATAAATGTTCAATGTGACCACCACGAGCAGCCCGAATGTTACCTACGCAATAATCAAACTCGTTCCACACTCTTGTCGGCATGTCCGTTGTTACGGTTTGGATGGCGTCCGTAATTCTCGTTTTGAGGTCTCAATGTTAGCCGACAATGGTGGACGAAACACTTGACCCGTTGTGTACCCCCATAGAAAAAAATCACAGGGGTAAGATCCGGGCTTCTTGGGGGCCATTGATGAAGAGCCTGGTCACCAGCTGCCCCTCGACCAATCCAGCGTTGCGGCACCATCTCGTTCAGGTATACGCGAACAGCTAGGTGCCAATGGAATGGCGCACCATCTTGCTGGAAAATGAAGTCCCCGCCGCCTCTTCTAACTGAGGAAAGAACCAATCTGTAAGCAGGTGCAAATAAAGGATTCCAGTAGCAGTGGACTCGTGAAAAAAGAAAGGGCCGAAAACAGTCTCTTTGGATACAGCGTAAAACACATTCACTTTGGTGGAAGCGCACTCGTGTTCGGTGGTTTCATGTGGAGGCTCCTGACCTCATATCCGCACGCTGTGCCGGTTCACCTTACCTTTTCTATGGAATGTCGCTTCATCGCTAAAAACCAGCTTATACATGAATGCGTCGTCTACCTCTTTCTGGGCAATGAAACATCAGACCGTCCCCTTCACATTGACGTGTCGAATGCGAGTTCGCTACCACCTCACCACCTCAAACCGAGAGTTACGAACGCCATCCAAACCGTAACATCAGACATGCTGATAAGAGCGTGGAACGAGTTTGATTATCGCGCAGATGTCGTTCGGACCGCTCCTGGTTGTTACAACGAACATTTTATGAATGTATGGTAAACCAACTTCACGGTTCCACGGTTCATTTGATTGGTCAATGAAAGTTGTAGGTTGTGTGGTTTTGATATTATAGACCTTCAAATTTGGGGTATTCTTTTATACTCAACCTGTATGTGTCATGGTGAGATCTGATTGGTTCTTTCTTGAGATCAAGCAGTAAATTTCTTACTGGTGATTTGAAACATTNTATGTGTCATGGTGAGATCTGATTGGTTCTTACTTGAGATCAAGCAGTAAATTTCTTACTGGTGATTTGAAACATTACTCCGAGAAAGGAGTCGGAGAGTTCTGTTGTTTTATGCAGTATAATCATCAATATTTTACAGATCAATTCTTAATGATCGGAATTGAATTTATTTATTACTAGCGAACCAGCCCGGCTTCGACCGNCAATATTTTACAGATCAATTCTTAATGATCGGAATTGAATTTATTTATTACTAGCGAACCAGCCCGGCTTCGACCGGGTACAATTGAGTTTTACAGCGATACAATAATAAATAAATTGGTAAAATACAATTCATTTATGTGAAAACATAATAATAAAATTATTCTATGTTGGCCTTGGTTTTTAGCTAATTACGGCAACCCAAAAGGAAGGACATATTTTTTACCCGACAGCCATGAAGTAGGGTAATGTTTTTGGAGTGTATCTGTGCAACTATCGCGTAATTACCACATTTCCGCTTTCCAGCGTCGATGTATGAAAATAAAAACCCGAGTTTCATTAAATTGTAGCTTTAGAAATATGTGTACCTCGGTTATACTTTTGGCGCTTGGCTGAGGGATCTTAATCGATCACCAAAGTTAAGCAATGTTCCCAGCCGCACACATTTGGATGGGTGACAGTTTAGTGGCATAACATCTGAGCGCTTCCTGGTTTCGGTGTACATGTTAAATATTCGGTCCCGGTTGTTATCGATTGATAGCAGTCGTTAAGCCATTTCAGAGNCCGGGTTTCGGTGTACATGTTAAATATTCGGTCCCGGTTGTTATCGATTGATAGCAGTCGTTAAGCCATTTCAGAGTTCCTTGGGGTGCCTGATAAACTCTGACACCAGAGGAAAAGAAATATTTCGGTCACGCTCCCAGCCGTTGCAGAATNGTCCTTGGGGTGCCTGATAAACTCTGACACCAGAGGAAAAGAAATATTTCGGTCACGCTCCCAGCCGTTGCAGAATTAGGTTTTGTTGTTATTTCACAGTAACCGTACAATCTTCCGGTATAAAAGGTATCCTGTGTCCTATTCCATTACCTACTTACCAAATTTCATCAAAATCTGTTCAACCATTATGGAGCTGAGTGGTAACAAACACACACACACACACAGAGAGACTTTCGCATTTATAATATTAGTAAGATTTATTTATAATATTAGAAAGAGAGTCGGAACCAATGTTCCTTCAGAATCTTTCCATGTATATTGTTCAAGAGTATTTTCCTATTTGTTCATATAATTGATTGCGTCTAAATCTACCGATAGAAAATCCATTTTTGCTCAATTACTTGTCTTATTAATTTGTTATGTGGTCTAGAAGAAGGTGAGAGGAACTCTCACAACAGGAAGCTCAGATATCAGCCATGTGGCAACGTGTTTCAGGCTTCACAATATCGAGATTCAAATAAGTGATATTTCCTATTGTAAACAAACACTCACGCATCCAGTTCAATACTCGCCGTCCACCAGTCTCTCTCTCCACTGCCCGCTGACTTCACTCCCATTGGTTACTCTCGCCGCCACATGTTGCTCTGCCGGCTCATCGCTTCGCCGCGTTCACACAACCGACGCTCAAGGACGTACAATCTTCCAAAATCTTAAATTAGCGGCTCGTACGCCCATCGTGGCTAAATTAGATTCGCTGGCCCGAACTAGAACGTTCGCCACACCCCTTGTCACGCAGAGAGAGGTAAGGGTGATGACCAGAATATTATTTCAAAGATGACACCAGAAATTAAATCCGCCTAAGGTCGGGAGCGCACGAGTCACCATTGTCTTATCGCGGCGGAAGCGAGTCTTTGTATATCTCCGCGCGTTCCTCGGGTTATCGCTCGCCTGGCCTTGACACACTTATTCGNGCTAAATTAGATTCGCTGGCCCGAACTAGAACGTTCGCCACACCCCTTGTCACGCAGAGAGAGGTAAGGATGATGACCAGAATATTATTTCAAAGATGACACCAGAAATTCAATCCGCCTAAGGTCGGGAGCGCACGAGTCACCATTGTCTTATCGCGGCGGAAGCGAGTCTTTGTATATCTCCGCGCGTTCCTCGGGTTATCGCTCGCCTGGCCTTGACACACTTATTCGCTCGCTCAAGCGGGTCGGGGCAAGGCAAGCGACGCAGAGCAGCAAGCATATAACAGTATATATAAGATTGTTTTTTTTTTTTTTTTTTTTTTCGTTTTTGTCTTGCTGAGTCCGAGTATGTTTATTTAGTGTCATGGTTGGCCATGGACACAGTCCAATCAAACCANGTATTCAACTCTTTAATCTGCACGATTTTTTTTCTAGGTCAATACATGTGGATTGGTCCATATTCTCAAAACAAATAATCGTGCCGGACGATGCCACTGGTTGGAGGGTTTTCTCGGGGATCTCCCGTTTTCCCCGCCCTTAATTCCGGCGCTGATATATACTCATTTCACATCATCGTCATCGGTTTTCAAGACCTCGATATTAAGAGTCGACCAAATCACTTCACTCTTCATATACAGTACGACAGGGCGACGATAGTAAGTATATTTATTGGGAAGTTAGTAGTTAAAATCGAAAATATGCTGAATCATATTTATAAGTAGAGTTTTCATTGTGGTCATTAGATACAAATTAAAAAACTGTAATTTTATTGCAAAACTTAAAGAGTTATTTTACATCGTGCATGAGTTTCGTTTAACTATCCTATTGGTAATATTAAAAATTAAAATGCATATGGTATGTGAACCTCGAAATAGTGTTAGTATTCACTGAAATGAAATTATTTTTAGGTGGGGCCCTAACGGTACTCTCTTATTTTAATTGTAACATGAAATAATACGTTACGACGATGGAGAATTAGCAATGCAATGGTAGGGGAAACGCGATTTCCCAGATAAAACCAACTGGGAATATAAAAAATATCCTCAAAGTTTCTAACAAGTAACAATAAGTTACTGACAACTAATAAGTCTACTTTCCTCTACATGGGTGCACATAAATTTTTGTGAAGTTCTTAAAAGATTATTAGGTAGGTAGGCTTTGACGTCTCATTGACATCAATATCATTAGAGATGAAACCAGAAAGATGTGAAACATACCAAGACAATTAAAATACACTAGTGACTTACCTGGGATTCTAATTCATAAAAACTCGTAAAATTAAAGTATTCTACAATCAACTGCATCACAGATGTACGATTCGTAGCATCAACTTCAGACATAAAGTCTAATGTTTAGAATGGCAGGGTTCACTAACCTTAAATATTTACTCGGCCATCATTCTGAAAATAAGTGTCTGAGCCACTAGAAACACATACGTTTACATGGTGTACCATTATGCTACTTGTGTGAAAAATTTGGTGGAAATCGGTTGATTGATCTCCGAGATATGGCGTAAACATATTATTTCTTAAACGGGGATATCTTACAAAATTCCCTAAAAAGAAACTCTGTACACGATCTTTCTAATAGATACTGTCAGCATAAAAATTTTGACTGAATTTGTTGAACTGTTAAATAGATACTAATGCCAAACATATCACAATATTTGTATGGCCGCCATTTTGAAAATCATTGTCCGGCCCCATTTCAATCATGTAACTATACGTGGCCTTCTGTAGATGTGCAAAATTTGGTGGAGATTAGTAATTGCTCCGGAAATATGGCAAAACGTTTAATTTTCTCACCTGCCACTATTTTAGAAAAAAACTGCAAAAGAGGATTTCTGTATGCATAATTGATGCTTCTAATTAATACTGTTCGCGTACAAAATTGGGTTTAATTTTGTTTAAATGTTTTATAGGCATAAAATATGAATCTAAATTATTTATATAAAACCCACTAATACATGCATGCCGCACATAACACATGTAAATTTACATACCTTTCTGTTGTAATATTTGCGTGAAATGTTGGTATAAATCGGTTGATTGTCCTCAAGACATGTCGTAAAACCTCCATTTTTAATGTGACAATCTTCATAAATTGAGGACAAAAAAGTTTATTTATTAGCACATGCGATGGTTGTCTTAGATATAGTGAATACAATTAAATTTAAATATTTTACATAGTGTCGTTGATAAAGCACACTAAGCTAAATTGTTTGTACCGGCGCCATTCGGAAAGAAGATATTTTCTCACTTCAAACATGTAAATTAATATGGCCTACCACAGTACAAATTCTCCTCCAAATTTGAAATAAATCGGCTGATTGTTTCCCGAGATACGACATAAAATTGTATTTATTAATTTATGGCTATCTTACAAGATGGCAGATAAATTAGGCTTTGCACAGAAATTTTTTATGGATATAACTGATAGTGTCAGTATACTAAGATACGTTGAAATATTTTTTGTAATTTCGTAAACAAAAAATTCTAAGCTAAATTTTTAATGGTCGCCATTTTTAAAATATATGTGTCTGACCATCTCAAAGTTTATCAGTTTATATGGCCTGCCATAGAGATACTTATCTGCCAAATTTGGTAGAAATCGGTTGTTTTTCGGAGATATCGCGTATTTTAAATTTGTTATGTGATACTATTTCACAAAATGATGGACAAAAGGTATTTTGTGTGGAGAGATTTGTTGTTTGTAATATATACAGCCAGCATAAAACGTTTCATTGGAATTAATTACTTCGTTTCAACGAAATGACATACAAAACTAAAATAGCTATATGGATGCAATTGTGAAAATAAGATGATGATATACCTAAAACATATGTCAGTTAATATCACCTACCACAGTACTACTTGTTTGCTATATTTGGTAGAAATCAGTAACTTGTTCCTGAGATATGACANTAAGATGATGATATACCTAAAACATATGTCAGTTAATATCACCTACCACAGTACTACTTGTTTGCTATATTTGGTAGGAATCAGTAACTTGTTCCTGAGATATGACAAAAAAAAATTTATTCGTGTGGCACTAACTTACAAAATGGAGGACAAAAGGAACTATGTGTAGACACATTTATATATATACTCCCTACATAGAAAGTTTAAGATGGAATTGTTTACATGGTTTCGAAGTTATAGCATATTATGCTTAAATAGCTAGATGGTTGCCATTTTGGAAATAAAAGCCTCATATTCTTGAAACATATTTACACATGTCAACTACTGCACTGCTAATTGTTTGCCAAATTTGGTAGTTATCTGTCAATTGTTTCCCAAGATATTACACAAAAACTTAATTAATATAGTGCTATCTTACAAAATGGCGGACCAAAGGTTTTTTATATTATGCTCGTAATAGATACTCTTAGTACACAAAATTTTGTTAAAATTGGTGAAATGTTATAACAGTTATACTAATTAACCTAGAATATTTGTTCGGCCACCATTTTTAAAACAAGTTTCTTATAAATTGTTATTGGATACATTTACATTACCTACAGTAGTATTACTTACGTGCCAAATTTGACGAAATTGCTTTGGTTATTTTTCGAGATATAACATAAAAGGTTTATTTATTCATGTGGCGCTGNGTGCCAAATTTGACGAAATTGCTTTGGTTATTTTTCGAGATATAACATAAAAGGTTTATTTATTCATGTGGCGCTGTCTTCCAAAATGGCGGATCAACAACATATACTTATCCTTGCGCTCTCAGTATACAGAATTTGGTTTAAATAGGTTGNGCTTCCAAAATGGCGGATCAACAACATATACTTATCCTTGCGCTCTCAGTATACAGAATTTGGTTTAAATAGGTTGAATGGTTTCCGAGATATGACATATTATCCTAAATTTTAAAGTAGCCGCCATTTTGAAAGTAAGCGTCCGGCGTGGTCTAAAAATGTAAGTGTCTGGTGTCCTTACTTAGTTATATGTGTGTACCGAGTTTGGTGAAATTCTGTTACTGCGTTCAAAAATTGTAAAGGGGGGTCACACACATGCACAGACACACACATATACATACAACATGCACACACACNACTGCGTTCAAAAATTGTAAAGGGGGGTCACACACATGCACAGACACACACATATACATACAACATGCACACACACCTACACACACACAGAAACACAGGCCGGAAAGTGATCTCATAAGTTTTTCTTTCATTCGGAAGGTAGGCTAAAAATGAATCTTCAATTCTTACGGTGATGGAACCCGATGAGCTATGGAAGTACGCAGTNACTGCGTTCAAAAATTGTAAAGGGGGGTCACACACATGCACAGACACACACATATACATACAACATGCACACACACACCTACACACACACAGAAACACAGGCCGGAAAGTGATCTCATAAGTTTTTCTTTTATTCGGAAGGTAGGCTAAAAATGAATCTTCAATTCTTACGGTGATGGAACCCGATGAGCTATGGAAGTACGCAGTGTTCGGTACTAACCTAAGCAGTACATAAACATCAACATAGTCACAAATGCCAAGGTGGGGCCTGCAATTATAACTATTCCATATAGCAAAGTGGTATGTAAGAATATTTAACGAAGGTAAGAGTTTACACTTTATTTTATAAAAAATACACAATAATCCATTACACACCTATGCCAAAATAGGTTCACTCTATCGCAACGTAATAATAACAATACAATACAAAATTAAAATACCGTAATTTTTTAATGTATAATGTATGTTTTCTTGCTCTCTGTCTTTTTCGAAGCCAATTTACATGCACTTAACTTATCGTCTTGTATGACACTTTCATCAAAACTGATCACCGAGTCTCATTATTTTTAAAACACTCAGTAAAATTACTTACTCTCACATGGCGATAACATGGTGTCGCTCTTTGGTAGATGTTTAAATACAAATACTCCCATGATGTTTTATGGCAGGCAACTTCCTGCATGTCGAAAAGATTTCAACTTAAAATATTCGTTTCATAATTTATATTATTGCTGCCTGTATAAATACCAGCAGTTATTTGCACTGTGTTATCGAGAGACTCTTTAATTCGTGCGTACGTGTGTGTGTGTATATATATATATATATATACATATATATATATACATACATGTATACATTAATACAAAATTGCCCTGTTATAGTTTCTTGGCGTTCTTGTTTGAGTAAACTCTTTAATCTTGATTTTTCGATTCACTGCCTAAATGTTTCTTCTGGGGAACTAGCATAATCACAAAATCCAACAAACATTCCCTCCGATGGTTGCAAAGAATGTGAAGACAAACTAGATGACGTGCACAGAAGACCATTTTTATCTGCCTACACGAAAATCGATAATTTTGGAGGCACTGAAAATGTTCAAGTGTTCTTGCGAGCCCATCATTAAGCTCTCTAATCAACCACCATCTTCGGAAAAATACACTGCCCGTTATAGCTGAACGCAAGATTGCCAACTGTGGCAGCACCAACCAATGACATCTGTCACGGGACCTCAATTCCGTCAAAACAGTTTATTTACCAGTGCTAAGTCACAATAAAGCACTATTTACACGTGTTAATAAATCTTTGTCAAGATCTGATCGGAAAACAGAAAGGAAATACCACAATCATACAACTTTCTACATCTCAAGGTTGTTCAGAGAAGAGATCGCATACGGCCTCTCCATGACCTGAAGGATTACCGCGCACTAACATTAATGAAGAGCGAAACGAGCACTGATAGCCAAATAAACCGCAGGGTACAGGCAACAGTTTCAATTGTTTCACTGATTAAAATGAAACTTTGTGGCGATATGTACTTCGCTCGTTGGATAAGCCTCATTTAAGGCTCAATATGACACACTGTCTTCGAGAAGGTGATTCGTAATTAATTACGATCATGATGTCTAAGCGTTTTCGTATAGTTTCGTAATAATCGAGGCAAGCTTCCTTGTTCCCATTATAACCTATGACACCGCACGTGAACATTTTAAAATTGACTCTCATCTGTTGTACGTTACGTATTTTCATGAACATCTCGAGCAGTTTTCAAAATACGACGGCGAAACGAATGTCGCGAGAGATCAGGAAATGGCTTGTTGTCCGTTTCAACTACGCAGGCACGCGCACAGCACCAGCATGAGGACCGCCACAACGGTCTTGTTCGACGTCGCCCTCAGACACGAAGACGCGGGGACGACCCTCGTCAGCGTGACGTCACGGCCGGCGGTCTGCCGCACCTCCTCCCTCGTCGTGGAGCTGGCCGACGTGGCAGTGGAGTTGGTCGACGTGGGGGTGGGAGTGGTGGTGGCCGAAAGGGTGGTTCCTTCGTCGGCGACGGTCGACCTGTGGCCTTCCGGCAGGAGGACCAACCTCAGCCACGTGGTGCCGGGAGATGTCTTGCCGCTCGGCGTCGACACCGTGAACGAAGCTGTCAGGTTGTCATACCCGCTCTTCGACACCTGGAAAGACCACATGGTATCTAGAAGTAAGGTTTATTCTACTCAGGTTAGGAACAAACGTAATTTCTTATGAGAGAGTTTGACATATATAAAATCTCCGACGCGAGTTACGCAATGTTCCAAAAGGTAACATTTAATTAAGATTTTAAGATATGTGAATATTAAAAGAGAAAAATGTTACTAGTTACGACGTTATTTTATATTTGATTTGTGATTATAACAATTATCCTGTTTTTTAACGTAGAAAATAGAGAAAATCAAGTACACTGGCAACACTAGCGCTTACCTAGTGGTGAAATTTTTTGATTGCCTAACTTTTAACATTGATCTTCTTAACATGTACTAAAAGTGACCTTACTAGAAGTGAGCGAGTGGTGTTGGTTGTGCGTGTAAATTATGAAATATAAATAAATAAACATTTATTAAATATGGGCTCTTCGCGGTAAAGTAAGCACTTTAGAAGTCAACCTTTGAAGAAAAAAAATTATCTTCTTTAGTACACACTGACTTGCAGGCTCCCAGAAAAGATGCCAGCGAATTAAAAAACTTTCTGAATTTTGACGTTGTATTTCGAGATACGTTAAAAACTATGGGAATTCAAGTTTGCAGCTCTCTTGCTTTATACACACTAGAGCACTAATCAGCGTATTAGTAACACATTTAGGTAGGGAACCGGCGTAATATCTTACGGCATTTACTCTCTAAAGGTTNCACTAATCAGCGTATTAGTAACACATTTAGGTAGGGAACCGGCGTAATATCTTACGGCATTTACTCTCTAAAGGTTCCTCGTCTTCAATCAACAGCCGCATGAATAAAGTTGTTAGGCCCACGGCAATGTAGATTTTACACGTGGTGGAAAGNCACTAATCAGCGTATTAGTAACACATTTAGGTAGGGAACCGGCGTAATATCTTACGGCATTTACTCTCTAAAGGTTTCTCGTCTTCAATCAACAGCCGCATGAATAAAGTTGTTAGGCCCACGGCAATGTAGATTTTACACGTGGCGGAAAGNCCTCGTCTTCAATCAACAGCCGCATGAATAAAGTTGTTAGGCCCACGGCAATGTAGATTTTACACGTGGCGGAAAGATGACAGTAGATCTTAGGCAGGGCTTCAAAAAGTTCTCAGTCAACCGCGAACAGCCCGAACCCCTTGCGCCCCAATAGAAAGAATTCACAGAGCAATAAGTAAAAAAATACTCTCTCGCGAACAACCATACATTAAGGGGGAATATTCTTGCCGTCTTATTTTCTCCATAACTTAATTTACGCAGAAGATATTTAAAAACCAAACTTTTCAAGGCATAGAGAATATCTTAAGAGTTATTTTCAAACCCAACTTATTTTTCTCACATGAGTAATTTCGCATCTGTAATCGTAATCACATATTCCCTAATAATGTATTAATTTCAATCCCACATGAGAAAATACAGGTATAATTGAAACGGTACAAATTTATAAAAACACGTTAANTAATGTATTAATTTCAATCCCACATGAGAAAATACAGGTATAATTGAAACGGTACAAATTTATAAAAACACGTTAATTGGTCTTCTATGTCATGTCTAGCTTTGAATTTTTATGTTTGGTCATAAATTTTCATTACGAAGATTGGTAAGAAAAATTGAATATGGAATGGTTACCACTCCCTTAAAGTCTCATGGTACAACAAACACTTTTCAGTAGAAAGTAATACACACGCCACCAAAATTGCCAGAACACNCCCCTTAAAGTCTCATGGTACAACAAACACTTTTCAGTAGAAAGTAATACACACGCCACCAAAATTGCCAGAACACTAAGAATCATGTTGCACTTGGATTAAAATTCCTTAATTTTATTACAATGTAAAATGTTCTGCCCGAATTAATATATTTGGTGTTTAAGTTTGCATTAATAAGATTATTATTAATGAAATATAAGTGTATGTTCATTTTCGATGATTCAGAACGCATATATATATACACACACACATACACCTTCATCAAGTAAGACTGTCATATTTATTACCCTGGTTTTATGTAACACAAAAATTAGTAGCAATTTCTTCAAAAATTGTAATGATTGATTAATGTACATCCATTTCAGCCACGGGAGTTGTAATTTTTAAAATTACAATAATCGTACATAAAATAAATATAAAAAAATATTTTTTACATTACTACCGGTATTTTCTCACATAAAACAAATGTTATTATTATAAATGTGGTGTACATGACGACGATTTTCTTGTAGATTGCGTTTTTCAAAGTATCAAAATGGAAAACCGCTTGAATTTTTATTAAAAGAGTACTTATATATAGATTTCTTTAACATTTAAATAGGAAAGTTCTAGCAAAATATCTGACAGTGTTACAAAATATTATTATACATTCTTCCTTCATATAGGTGCCGCGGTTGTGTGTTATTCGCCTCCCGCCAAGGCGATTCGGGTTCGATTCCTGGTGAGGTCACTCCCGGACTTTCGCACGTGAGAATCGTGTCAGACGATTACGCTAGTCGGCCGGTTTTCTCGGGTATCTCCCGTTTACCCCACCCTTGCATTCTGGCACTGCTCTATATTCACCCTCATCTACTCTCAAGATCTCGATGTTAAGAACCGCCCAAACCTCTTCACTTACTTCCCTCACTCATTCTTTCATGTGCACCAAAAATAGTCATTTTCTGAAAATTCTAGAATCGTGTGTATTATTTTGATGAGTTCTGCATTTCAACAGTTCAGTGCAGTGCCCCATTGGAAAGCATTCTCCTTCAATTTTATCAAAAAAAAANGATGAGTTCTGCATTTCAACAGTTCAGTGCAGTGCCCCATTGGAAAGCATTCTCCTTCAATTTTATCAAAAAAAAACACGCTTGGGTAAAACAACGGCTAAATCATGGGCACGAAAATAAATTAGATTTTCCTGTTTATAAACAACACACCAAAAAGGCAGTATGCCACTTCAGCAGCTTCTCAAAAAATTGTTTTACGTCCATTTGGTTACGCACGGAAAGATGAAGATGAAATTTCCTTGATTGTAGTGAGTTCCGAACCACCTTACCCATATTTCGTCACTCATGAACACAGTCCTCCCGAAGTTCGGACACCAAAGCCCTCGCCTCATGAGTGTGGCAAATAAGCATGGTCCTCTTCAAGTTAGCAAAATGTCATGTTGCAGACTGTTCAATGCTAAGCACTGTACAAATAATGTGTGCTTATAAAACATATCTTGAANTTTTTTTTTCGCTTTCAAAACTGCGAAAATGAGGTCCATATGCAGTGCTCCCTGGTGGCTAAATCTTTTATTTCCCCCACTCTTTGCCATCAAACTTCCCAAACAAAGTCAAATAAACATGGCGTACACCAAGTCCTTCATCACCAACATGTGGCACTTCAAGGACAATTTTCAATCCATGTTTGTTTAACGAAAGGTGTTTATTAAGGCTGGTTCTCTTTCCCTTAGGAAAAAGTACTGCACGTGCAAATTGCCTGCTAATTGTGTTCGGACAATTTATAACTTACTTTCAGAGAAGGTGATTTTATTTTGTGAGCATAAGTTAATCGAAGACGACTGATCTCCTCTCTTTTTACTTGTTTAACTTCTTATTGGTGACAAATAGCGTGCGAAACTTAAACCATGGCGCAGACTCAAAAAAGCCTCGAACGTACAAGCTATTTTAGTTTGGCCTGGCATTAAATGAGATCGCTGTTTCTTCCATTCATATATTTTCGTGCTTGCAAAATCATAGGGGCGAATGCAGAGTCTACAACAGCATCATCAAGCGTTATGGTGGCATGTGTGGTAAAAGCCGCAAAGTTTATGTTTGAGTCTCGAATAAGCCACGATTGTGCGTGTCGATTGGTTGATTGCAGATGTACCTGTTGGTTTATTTCAGCATTCGCAGCTAGACTGGACTCATAAAGCATGTGGTATTTCTACTCACTAATTANCAGATGTACCTGTTGGTTTATTTCAGCATTCGCAGCTAGACTGGACTCATAAAGCATGTGGTATTTCTACTCACTAATTAAATTTCAAAATAATCTGGCATTAATTATCAGATCTTCAAGGGAAAGTAATAACACATTACCTTTAAATTATGTACGGTAATTTAATTTTTTTATGTGATAGANATCAGATCTTCAAGGGAAAGTAATAACACATTACCTTTAAATTATGTACGGTAATTTAATTTTTTTATGTGATAGAACCGTAAAATATGAAAGGTGACAAGGAATATTAAACTTATTTGTGGGTTATCTTTCGAAATTAAGTCCTTAANGAGAACCGTAAAATATGAAAGGTGACAAGGAATATTAAACTTATTTGTGGGTTATCTTTCGAAATTAAGTCCTTAAAATTATTATAGGCAAATCACCAAGTATAGATTCACTTATTATGTACTGGCATCATGATATGAGCCTATCATTTTTATCTTATGCAAATCCTTAAGAGCTTAAGATCATTTTCAAACTTTGCAAAAATTAATTACAATATGGTCGCTTCTTTTATATTTATTAATAACAAATTAAATTAAGATTATAAAATTTAATGCTTTTTAAGTAATTAATTTTAAATAAAATAATCTGTGTACACTTATCTTTCTTCCTTAATCAATTCCATTGCGGTAACAAAAAAACTGTAATATATATTCAGAAAAGAAACACGCTTACCTAAAGCTTAAAGAAAGAGTTTGAATTTCCCAACTAATCAAGAATTTTGGGTAACTAGGAAATAAAAAAAGAAAAATAAGACAGGAAATTATAGCTGCGAGAATAAATACGTGAGTGATAAACAGCATGGCCTTAAAGAAGGTCAGATATGTCAAATAGAATAATCAAACATTTAAACAAATAAGAATAAGGTAATCTTAAAATATTTCCATTATCAAAATATAATTGGTTACATTACCACGAAGTATTCTAGACCATTAAAAAATATTAAACATAATTTCAGCTAAAATTGATAGGATTTTGGATGTAATAATATTAGAAGAATAGAATGATACCATGATGTCTGGTTATAGAAAGAAGACACTAAGATGTGATAAAATGCGTAAATAATTGGTNAAGAATAGAATGATACCATGATGTCTGGTTATAGAAAGAAGACACTAAGATGTGATAAAATGCGTAAATAATTGGTCTAATATGTCCCAAACATTGTCAAAAAATAATTTTTTTTTATGAATATGTTTTGGCAAAACGGTTACACAAATATTTATGAAAAGGGTAAAATATATTAATTTAAAANAAGAATAGAATGATACCATGATGTCTGGTTATAGAAAGAAGACACTAAGATGTGATAAAATGCGTAAATAATTGGTAAAATATGTCCCAAACATTGTCAAAAAATAATTTTTTTTATGAATATGTTTTGGCAAAACGGTTACACAAATATTTATGAAAAGGGTAAAATATATTAATTTAAAAGNTTTTTTTTATGAATATGTTTTGGCAAAACGGTTACACAAATATTTATGAAAAGGGTAAAATATATTAATTTAAAAGTATAGATGCATCATTCTTTGAACACGCACAATAAATTATATGGTACAATATTAACAAAAATACAGGCAATAAAATTTTTTTAAATTAATAATGAAAAAACAGTACACCGTTATTTACCGATGAAGAGGCCGATAAACAAGTGGCTGCGAAACAAAATTAAAACAATATATTAGATATAAATTAACAACTAAAATAGTCAGGGACTGTGATTTGAATGTATATATTATAAAACTCAACGTATCTATGTNAATTTGGTTACGCACGGAAAGATGAAGATGAAATTTCCTTGATTGTAGTGAGTTCCGAACCACCTAACCCATCTTTCGTCACTCATGAACACAGTCCTCCCGAAGTTCGGACACCAAAGCCCTCGCCTCATGAGTGTGGCAAATAAGCATGGTCCTCTTCAAGTTAGCAAAATGTCATGTTGCAGACTGTTCAATGCTAAGCACTGTACAAATAATGTGTGCTTATAAAACATATCTTGAAAAATATATTTACTTTTTACACGTTGATTGTGGTACGTAGNTGTACAAATAATGTGTGCTTATAAAACATATCTTGAAAAATATATTTACTTTTTACACGTTGATTGTGGTACGTAGGTTTTTGTTAGCGATAGAAGGAATGCCACAACTCATTACTTGATGCCGTCGAAGTTTAAGAGTTCAGACACGTGCCAGCTAGACTTCACAGCTATAGATAATTAACGCAACATACAACTTCTAGAAAATTTGTGCACACATATTTCTGAGGTTACAGTAGTCACGTAACAATTTAAGTCCTAAACAAAATATGGGTAGGTAAAATTTGTTTCTGTGTAACAAGTTACGTAAATGAGTTTGACCGAAAACAAAGTGCACACGTCGCGCTGAGCGATACAGTTTGACACAAGAAGAATATTACAGCAAGCGCTTCAAATTACGGCCATCCATTTAAACTCACAGGCGACAATGGTGCAGCAGAAACGGTGTTCTATGCTGGGAAATGAGACTATCTTCCTGTCCGATGGCCGCGGTAGCGACACTGATGCGTGCGAGAAGGTACTCTGTGCCGCGCCGGTAAAAGGCGTTACCGTCAATAACGTTTATTATACTGTGGTTGAAAGGAAAAGAAAATTCTTTCTGGGAGAGTTTGGCGTAAAGGAATTTCCTGCCACGCTACGCGCCGCTAGTGTTTCAAAGATGCAGTTTTTATTCAGGCGGTAAATGGGGAATTTCTGTTTAAGTATCTATTTGTTTTAAAATATATAACTTGCCCTGCCGAAATATTAACTATCATTTTTTTGTTGCAGCTATCATACACGCCTTCTTGTAGTGCTTACTGACGTGAACAGTGAACACCGTGTGCGTTAGTATTGGGCTTATTTAGGTAAACAAATTGATTTCAGTAAGAAGAATGTTAAAAAAATATAAATACGAAGTAAAGAAAATTGCCATTGAAAGGAAATTTCGTTTCTGTCGTCGCATATAAATTAAGAAACTGTGTGGTCCAGCGTTGACTTATTTCGTTAAATCTGCGCTCTAGTGCGAAAAACAAAGTTTATTCTTTTCATAGCTTCTTGAACAATACCATTTTAAAGATTTTACACAATTTTTTATTTCATGAATATTCCAAATGCTTTATTTTTTTTTTTCGCTTTCAAAACTGCGAAAATGAGGTCCATATGCAGTGCTCCCTGGTGGCTAAATCTTTTATTTCCCCCACTCTTTGCCATCAAACTTCCCAACCAAAGTCGAATAAACATGGCGTACACCAAGTCCTTCATCACCAACATGTGGCACTTCAAGGACAATTTTCAATCCATGTTTGTTTAACGAAAGGTGTTTATTAAGGCTGGTTCTCTTTCCCTTAGGAAAAAGTACTGCACGTGCAAATTGCCTGCTAATTGTGTAATTCGGACAATTTATAACTTACTTTCAGAGAAGGTGATTTTATTTTGTGAGCATAAGTTAATCGAAGACGACTGATCTCCTCTCTTTTTAATTGTTTAACTTCTTGTTGGTGACAAATAGCGTGCGAAACTTAAACCATGGCGCAGACTCAAAAAAGCCTCGAACGTACAAGCTATTTTAGTTTGGCCTGGCATTAAATGAGATCGCTGTTTCTTCCATTCATATATTTTCGTGCTTGCAAACTCATAGGGGCGAATTCAGAGTCTATAACAGCATCATCAAGCGTTATGGTGGCCTGTGTGGTAAAAGCCGCAAAGTTTATGTTTGAGTCTCGAATAAGCCACGACTGTGCGTGTCCATTGGTTGATTGCAGATGTACCTGTTGGTTTATTTCAGCATTCGCAGCTAGACTGGACTCATAAAGCATGTGGTATTTCTACTCACTAATTAAATTTCAAAATAATCTGGCATTAATTATCAGATCTTCAAGGGAAAGTAATAACACATTACCTTTAAATTATGTACGGTAATTTAATTTTTTTATGTGATAGAACCGTAAAATATGAAAGGTGACAAGGAATATTAAACTTATTTGTGGGTTATCTTTCGAAATTAAGTCCTTAAAATTATTATAGGCAAATCACCAAGTATAGATTCACTTATTATGTACTGGCATCATGATATGAGCCTATCATTTTTATCTTATGCAAATCCTTAAGAGCTTAAGATCATTTTCAAACTTTGCAAAAATTAATTACAATATGGTCGCTTCTTTTATATTTATTAATAACAAATTAAATTAAGATTATAAAATTTAATGCTTTTTAAGTAATTAATTTTAAATAAAATAATCTGTGTACACTTATCTTTCTTCCTTAATCAATTCCATTGCGGTAACAAAAAAACTGTAATATATATTCAGAAAAGAAACACGCTTACCTAAAGCTTAAAGAAAGAGTTTGAATTTCCCAACTAATCAAGAATTTTGGGTAACTAGGAAATAAAAAAAGAAAAATAAGACAGGAAATTATAGCTGCGAGAATAAATACGTGAGTGATAAACAGCATGGCCTTAAAGAAGGTCAGATATGTCAAATAGAATAATCAAACATTTAAACAAATAAGAATAAGGTAATCTTAAAATATTTNAGTGAATTAAGTCGGAAAAAAGTTTGCCACCAGCGCGCTCTCTTGCAATACGCTGTCTAAACCGTTAAAGATGGAACAATATCATGTAGTAAATAATTGTGTAGAATAAAAAGACCTAAAATAATCTCCGCGGTAGCATATATCTATCTATAACAGAGAAATACTAATAAGAGTTTTTACCATCAAATTTCTCAATAAATAAATACGTAAAATTCTAACTGTTTTTTCCCCATTAAAAACTCAAAGCAAAAAAAATTCATGAGACCTGTTTAACGAAGATAATAAATTTTGTATACAGCATACAATTCCCGCCTATACTTTAAGAGATATCGAAAGTTTTGTGAAAAAGTAATTTTTCGCGAGTCGGTTGACCATATGGTCCAGTAAAGCGTTTGTGTATTAGCTAATTTGATAGTTGCATAGATACTTCCATTATACATAGTTAAGTTGTGATTGATTACATAGTTTCGTGGATATAGCATACTAAGCTAAAATGTTAATATAGTCGCCATTCTGAAAATAAATGTCTGACACTTTAAAACATATAAGTATGTTTAAATTAAAATATTTGACTAATGATTATTTATTTTATAATTAACACTAAGTAAAATTCAATTTTATGTTTTAAAAAAACCTGATCAATAATTCTGTAATCTACGCCTGTAAGATTCCAAACAATTAAAACTAAATACAGATTGATATCAAATGATTATACTGTTACATCATATACTGAGTAAAAAAATAAATAGAACATATGATAAATTCATTTAACTATTTCGTGGAAAGATATGTTGAACATTAGGAAGGAAAGTTCACAAGGAGACCTTCCGGGTATTTTCCAAAGTTATGGCATTACATGCCAAGCTATATGACAGTGAAAAATGGGTCTTGAGATGAAGAGATGAAAGAAGAAGAGAAGCCAGTGAGATGATATTAGGTCGGACGTATATAAACAGAAAGTTACTGGAACAATAAAACAATACTAAACAGTATATAAAGAGCAAGTATATTGAATTCCAAACACAGTAGTAGCAAAAATAATGCAAATGTGTAAACCAAAATGTAAAANTATAAAGAGCAAGTATATTGAATTCCAAACACAGTAGTAGCAAAAATAATGCAAATGTGTAAACCAAAATGTAAAATAATAGCGGGATCAATTTTGAAGTAGGATGAGCGATCCAAATATTTCAATCCTCGATTAAAATGATGACGTTCAGGGAAGTTTAAATATTACAGTTATTTTTGTTAAATTTATCTTTATAGTGAATTCAAATTTACTCGATAGTAAATCGTGGCGAAGAAAATTATCCCACTGCAGTAGTTTTTTAGTTGTTTACTTTCTAATGATAAAGAATGACATTTTAAAAGCTTACGCAAAATAATCTAAAAATTTATTGAAACGAAATTTCTAGGTGACTAATCGAACGAATGCAAGAAGTGAATGAGATAGGATAGGGAACACGTATGGTAAAGGGATAACTTAATATTGTTTATAAAAATTCCTAGCGTTATATCGTGTTAACATAAGGAGATGGGCTACAGACGAACATAGTAACTCATAACCCAACTTACCTCCATAAATCTTGGGACATGAGCTGAAATAACTTGCTTCAAATGGGAATCGAAATCAAGCCTTTCGGTTAAGACTATCGCCATACTGCACAATTAATAAATATTTTTCAGAAATATCTAGAATTGTGGTTGCCAGGTTTTACAAGAGATAGGTTTAGATGTGGTCTCTGATCGCTGTTTCTGCTCTACAAATATATCTTAGCCTCTATGATAATACACTGTAGCCAGGCAGCTAAATTATTGTGGTGCTTATCGTTGATGTTAAAATTGTTGTCTAAAACAATATTTTTTAAATTTTTACATTATTTGTGTATGCCAAATACGACACCACCTTAGAAAACTGAATAATAATATTTAAAGAACTACCCAGAAAGTTTACAGGCCATTGCGTAACTTCACAAAAAGCTTAATAAAATGAAAACCATTCCAAAGAAAAAAGCCAATTCAGCTAAAGTATGGACGCAAATTTTAATTTCCCTGAGTAGTAACCATGTGTTTTTTTTTTAAGCAAGGAGGGATTTTATATATCAAATTCTTTAATGTCAAAATTTTTTTTTACGAGTGTCGAGAAGCTAGTAAGTATTGTTGCAACGTTAGAAGCCCCTACAGAACCGGTCTCCGCATCGGGAAAAATCATGTTAGGGCTGAGTTTGTCACATAGGGATGTATCTAGGAGGGGGTGGCAGGGGGAGGCAGCTGGCCCCGGACGCTGGATGGGCCGATTTTTTTAGACTACTAAAGCTAAGAAATAAAATGCGAATTAGTGAAAAAAAAATATATATATAAAATTTCTACTCATATTTTGACTTTTACTCATCATCAAAAACATTTTCAACGGAAATCTTTATTACTCGGTTTGTGTGGTGAGTTCATGCGGCACACACGCGGACGCAAAACAAATTACACGAGGTACGTTTATTGTTGGTGGGTTTTGATGGCTTGTTGAGTTGGGGGGGGGGGAAGAAATGAATAACAATTTCTGCCCCGGGCGAAGGAAAGTCTAGATCCGCCGCTGCTCTCACAAGGGAAGCGAGTGACAGTACTGGGTGACACAAAGGGAAGAACTCACGTGCAGGTGGTATTCCCCCGGCGTCAGTATCCTCCAGAACTCCCCTCGCGTCGTCGTGTGGGAAGGTATACGCCTGTCGTCGACCCAGACCCTTGCCCCGGCCACAGGCTGCTGCGTCGCGTCGTCCTGGACCACGCCTCTCACGCCTCGGTGAGCTTCGTACAGGAAATTAAGTAGCGCCTGTCAAATAATTACACGCATTCAAACCTCTGAACTCAGCATCTGACCATGAGAATAAACAGAATATCTTCCCGACTGCAGTCTTAATAATAAAATGTAATACTTAATATGGTATATTTGCTGTTTATTCACATTTTTTTAAATCAAACGTCTGGAACATCGCCCTATGTATGACGTGTTTGGTTTTTTTCCTAAATATAACATTTTTACAGCTTTTTTACACTAATTTTAAAATAAAATTAACTTATTAATGAATAAATATAAGTCTTACGTTTATATATTTTTTAATTAAAAATAATATTTAAATTATAATTTAAATGAATAAAAACTGTGAGAAAATAGGTGGGTGTGTTGGTAATGCCTAGTAAGAAATAGTTATTATGTAAAAGATTATTACACTGAGTGCGCACGAATGCAATTATTTGTCCCTTTGGTGTAATTTTCNTAAGTCTTACGTTTATATATTTTTTAATTAAAAATAATATTTAAATTATAATTTAAATGAATAAAAACTGTGAGAAAATAGGTGGGTGTGTTGGTAATGCCTAGTGAGAAATAGTTATTATGTAAAAGATTATTACACTGAGTGCGCACGAATGCAATTATTTGTCCCTTTGGTGTAATTTTCTAGGTTAGGTTAAGCTTTGTTTGCATGAGGCAGAGGAATATCCCGGAATTAGACCTTGGGAAGGCCTTCAGAAAAGTTGGAAGTAACCGAATGGAATATAATATGCAAAACATGTTTCACTTAGTAGGTATTGTATACTTATATTTTATACTTTCAAGTAAAAGAGTAATTATTTCCGAACTTTCAATATTCAAATGTGAAATCGCAACTTTGTCCTTTCTTAAAACCCCTGAACAATAGAAACTCACTCATTCTAAATATTTAGGTTTTTACTCAGACGAAAAAAATTGTCACACACTACCTAAAATTATCATTTTAACAACGCACATAAAGATTAAAAGACTTTTTGAATATCATTTAATGTTTACAAAATTTTCAAATATGCATGCCTCTGAATATATATATATATACATTTATTCATTTATAGCTCAGCTTTTCTAAAAGTGGACGAATTCAGTATCTAATACTTTGTTTAAATGTTTTGTAAACAGTTCTGTTTACTTTTTTGTGCCTCTCCTAAACATTTAATCTGTTACTCACATGTGAATGTTAAACAAGAATGTAATATTTTTCTTATAATATTCTAGGGAAATAAATGTATTATGTGTTTAGTAAAACTAAAAAATAACTGTTTAAAAAAAAAAGCGAAACGCAACTTTCTCAGTGAATACTGTCACATTAATAAATTTCCAAAATATTTTTCATTAACATGTGCTTTGTAAAAAAATTTAAATTTTATTTTTCAATTTTAGAAAAGAAAAATGTATGAAACTCAAAAATGGGCAATTATTCTTTAAGGAACGTCATATATAATAATTTTTTTGAAACCGTATCTTTAAAATCGATGCTTTAAAAAGAATTTCCTTAACATCGACACCCAATTTAAACTCCGTAACTGTAGACTGTAGAGTTGGTATAGGTAGAGGCCCTTAAGCGCTATGGAAAGGGCTCGCAATTCTTAAAGTCCCAGATCATAAATTCAAGAAAATAATTTGCATTATTCAATATATTTCAAAGGGGTCTCTTCTTTCGACTATATGTTTGAATTTACAAAACCATCACACTAATAATTTATGAAATTTAAGGTTTTGAAATAAAAAATTGTTGGCTATTATTGAACTAATAAAAATAATAATAAATAATTTAAAATCTAAAAACTTTACTATTTATAACTTAATAGTAAAAAATTTACAAAAACTTTGTAATTCTTAGAAGCCAATAATAGGGCATTTGTTTGAAGAAAAAAAAGTATTTTATCTTCAATTAATATGAATTTCAATATCGTAAGATTGTTGATGATAATATTTGGTCATTTTAAAGAGAATTATATTTTCATTTTTACTGATACAGTGGCTTATACCACTAAGTTATCTCAAAAAGGGGACAATTAAATAACCGAAGACTTTAGACTATATCAAAAAATTATGTAAATGATATTTACCAGTATTAAAATATTGTTAATAAATCTCGCCCTAACAAATAATTTTAAGCAGTTCAAATTCTGCTCTTGATTTTATGTTTCGCGAATTCGCCCACTGCGATACTTTCCCATAGTCCTCAACTTTGACGGCCACGTATGAGGAACGCCGGCGACAATGTAATTTAACCTGTAGCTGTGGTACATACGTGCTGGTTGTCTTCCCAGTAGCCAGGGAGATCCTGCTCTGGCGGCTGCACGCAGCAGGATACGTGTGCAGTGATCTCCATGCAGCCGTGCCTCACGTATCCGTAGTCCTGCATCCCTCCTGCACGACACCACATAAGGCAAAGTAGTTAACTGGAGTACGGCAAACTTAAAACACACAGTGTAGATATATACACACACGCACGCAAGTAGATAGATAATGGGGGAACTGGGACAGGGGCTGGGGGCTTCAGAGTCTCGGAGCCATATGGCATCTGGCAGTGAACCAGTGATGACCTTGACATTTGACCATGGAAAAAAATCAATATTTCTAGAATTGCCATTAAAATTTCCCGAATTTCCCTCCAAATCTCCGAACTTTCATGCAAAAAGTTTCCTTGCTCAAAATGTTATGAGTTACTCAGTCTAAAAATAGCATGGACTTGTTTCAAAAATGTTCCAGTTCATGCTTTGTCATTCCACCTCGACATCTTGTTTCTAGATTTTGCATGGGTGCCAGCACAGGTTTAAATGATGTATATATAAAATATATATGGAAATTACTATTTTCCCAAATGTTATAGGTATGGGTATGTCTATTCGAGAGGTACGTGTTCGTTATGTTAACTAATGCAGTGCCCATGTTGACAAGGCACTGAAAATAACTTTTCATTATTTCTTATCACTACAAACAGTGAAATGAATTTTTTATTAATATAAATTAGAACTAGCATACATATGGGTATTCGAGAGATAATAAAATATATAATAAGTGTGCGATGATAACTCATGTCGGGAAGGATGGTTCACTCATAAAATGGATAATATCAGCAATGAGATGTTTGTTATGCACAACCATGCTAAGTATTATTTTATTTTAGTTACTATAATCTATTACTTTATACTTGTATGCATAAATAATAGTAGGATAGCAAATGATACAGCAGCAGTGTGCTTTCCACACGGTAAAAGTTTATGCCTACATCCTGTGGCGAGCTATAGCATTATGGCGGCAGTCCTGGAATCGCCTATAACTATCTGACCATTATGTAATAACACAGAAAAAATGCCAAGATAACAGATATCAACGCATACCACAATGGTATATTTACAGTTCAGCAAAAGTGTAATCAGTTAGCTAAATGAAAAGGAGAGAAAAACACCATTACGTGTTATAAAAAAGCGGAAATTATATGTGTATATATATATAAACATATTTATATCTACTTGTGTATGTAATGTGTATGCGTGCATTTAGAACAAGGAGTTGTTAATATAACTAATAAGCCTAATTTCCTAATTAAGGGTGTAATTAATTTTTTAATAACTTCTTAAAAGTTATTTGTTAATTTGATGCTATCTCCCAAAATGGAGGACAAACCCCAATATGCATTTCAAAATTGTAAGCTTACACGAAGCTCTGCCAGCATNTATCTACTTGTGTATGTAATGTGTATGCGTGCATTTAGAACAAGAAGTTGTTAATATAACTAATAAGCCTACTTTCCTAATTAAGGGTGCAATTAATTTTTAAATAACTTCTTAAAAGTTATTTGTTAATTTGGTGCTATCTCCCAAAATGGAGGACAAACCCCAATATGCATTTCAAAATTGTAAGCTTACACGAAGCTCTGCCAGCATACAAAAGTTGGTTTAAATCAATTTGATTCCCAAAATAAGACATCACTGTAAATATTGAAATTGCCGCCATTTTTTAAGTAAGTACACGGCGTAGTCGAAAACTCTAAAATCCATGTATCCTTACTAAGTACTATGTATGTACCGAGTTTTGTGAAATTCGGTTGACACATTCAAAAATTGAAAGAGGAGACACACATGCACAGGCACACACACACAAACACACAATTACACTCACATATGAAACAGTACAAGTATAAACAAAGTAACCCCTCTCCCCCCACTTAATTTGAGAAGTTTGACACCTTTCCCTGAAAGTGTACGCGAAATTTCGACTAACGAAACATCATATTAATGAACAAGAAGTTACTGGTATAACTAATGAGCCTACTACTCTCCTCAATATGGGTGCAATAAATTTTATAGTAAGTTTTTATAAGCTGAGTTAGTAGACAGTACTTATCGTTTTGTTGGAAGCAATATCATAATAAATGAAACCAGAAACATATGGAACAGTAATGAGACAATTACAAATGCACACGTGCCTTACTCAGGACTCGCACCCAGAAAACCTTGTACCGTAAGCTAGTGTGAAATGAACTGCATCACGGAGGTCGTATTCGGAGCATCAACTTCGGATTTCTTCAGTCTATTGTTTTGAATGATGGGGTTTCCTTTCCTAAAATATGTAAAGGCCCGTTATTTTAAAAATAAGTGACTGGCGCAGTTAAAAATGACATGGCCTACCATGGCGCTACTTGTGTGAAGAATTTGGTGTAAATAGTTTGATTGGTCCCTGATACATGCCATAAAAACTCCATATTTTTCATGCAACAAATTTCATAAATAGAGAACAAAAAAGTTAAGTATTAACACATTCGATTATTGTATACCTCCATTATGCAAATTTTGTTTATAATTGATAACATAGTTCCATAGGTATAGCACACTAAGCCTAAATTATTTTATAGCCGCCATTCTAAAAATAGGTGCCTGTCACATTTAAAATTTTTACATTTTAAATGGCCTGGCACTGTATAAATTCTTTGCCAAATTTGTAAGATTGGGTGTATTGTTTCTCTAGATGTGACATAAAAAGTTAACTTACAAAATGGTAGAGAAATGAGGTTTTGTATAGACCAATTTGATTATTGTAATTTAAATTGCCATCATGCAAAGTTAAGATGGAATTTTTTTGTTAGTAAAATGTACAGAACTAAAATATTTACAAAGTCACCATTTTGAAAATAGGTGCCTGACCTATTTATNTTAGTAAAATGTACAGAACTAAAATATTTACAAAGTCACCATTTTGAAAATAGGTGCCTGACCTATTTATAACATATATTTTTATACCATCTGCTGCAGTGCTATCTGTTAAACAAATTTGGTAGTAATCTTTCAATTGTTTCCCGATATATTACATAAAAATTTTACTTTTCATGTGAAATTTTTTACAAAATGGCGAATAAAATATGTTTAGTGTAAACGCATATGATAGTTGTAATATATACTGCCAGCATACAAAATTTTGTTGGAATTGATTAAATGGTTTCGATGATATAGCATTCTAAGAAAAAATTGCTATATGCCTACCATTTTGAAAACAAGTGTCTAACATACACAAAAAGTACCATTAAACATTATCTGCCGCAGTAGTACTTGTGTTCCAAATTTGGTAGGAATCGGTTGAACGTTTACTGATATTGACATATAACTTAATTTATTCGTGTGGCGCTATCTTACAAAATGGCCAGCAAAAGTTTATATTTTTTGGCTTATATAATGCTTGTAATTTATACTTAATGGTACGGTAGATATGGCAAATTAACCTAAGATATTTATATGTCTGCCATTTTAAAAATAAGTGCCTAATCATGTTTAACGACTTACGTTTCCCATGCCTATTACTTACGTGCCAAATTGGGTGAGAATTGGTTTAACAGTTTTTGAAATAGAATGTATAATAAATATTTCTAAATTTGGTGTTATATTTTAAAATTGCGGACCAACGACAATATAAATCATAATTTAATTCCTACATAATGCTATGCCCACATACATAACTTGGTTCAAATCGGTTGAATGGTTCGCGGGGTATGACATATCACCGTATATGTTGAAATTACCGCCATTTTGAATGTAAGTGCACGGTGTGGTCGATAACTATTAATTTCAGGTGTCCATAATAAGCACTATGTGTGTACCAAGTTTGGGGAAATTTGGTTGACGCGTTCAAAAATTTAAAGATGGGGACACATTCTAGGACAGACACACAGACAGGAAAGTGATCTCACAATCCTTTCTTTCCTTCGGAAAGTGGGCTAAAAATGGACTTGGNGTGCTATCTCCCAAAATGGAGGACAAACCCCAATATGCATTTCAAAATTGTAAGCTTACACGAAGCTCTGCCAGCATACAAAAGTTGGTTTAAATCAATTTGATTCCCAAAATAAGACATCACTGTAAATATTGAAATTGCCGCCATTTTTTAAGTAAGTACACGGCGTAGTCGAAAACTCTAAAATCCATGTATCCTTACTAAGTACTATGTATGTACCGAGTTTTGTGAAATTCGGTTGACACATTCAAAAATTGAAAGAGGAGACACACATGCACAGGCACACACACACAAACACACAATTACACTCACATATGAAACAGTACAAGTATAAACAAAGTAACCCCTCTCCCCCCACTTAATTTGAGAAGTTTGACACCTTTCCCTGAAAGTGTACGCGAAATTTCGACTAACGAAACANCCCTCTCCCCCCACTTAATTTGAGAAGTTTGACACCTTTCCCTGAAAGTGTACGCGAAATTTCGACTAACGAAACATCATATTAATGAACAAGAAGTTACTGGTATAACTAATGAGCCTACTACTCTCCTCAACATGGGTGCAATAAATTTTATAGTAAGTTCTTATAAGCTGAGTTAGTAGACAGTACTTATCGTTTTGTTGGAAGCAATATCATAATAAATGAAACAAGAAACATATGGAACAGTAATGAGACAATTACAAATGCACACGTGCCTTACTCAGGACTCGCACCCAGAAAACCTTATACCGTAAGCTAGTGTGCAATGAACTGCATCACGGAGGTCGTATTCGGAGCATCAACTTCGGATTTCGTCAGTCTATTGTTTTGAATGATGGGGTTTCCTTTCCTAAATTATTTAAAGCCCCGTTATTTTGAAAATAAGTGACTGACGCAGTTAAAAATGACATGACCTACCATGGCGCTACTTGTGTGAAGAATTTGGTGTAAATAGTTTGATTGGTCCCTGATACATGCCATAAAAACTCCATATTTTTCATGCAACAAATTTCATAAATAGAGGACAAAAAAGTTAGGTATTAACACATTCGATTATTGTATACCTCCATTATGCAAATTTAGTTTATAATTGATAACATAGTTCGATAGGTATAGCACACTAAGCCTAAATTATTTTATAGCCGCCATTCTAAAAATAGGTGTCTGTCACATTTAAAATTTTTACATTTTAAATGGCCTGGTACTGTATAAATTCTTTGCCAAATTTGTAAGATTGGGTGTATTGTTTCTCTAGATGTGACATAAAAAGCTAACTTACAAAATGGTAGAGAAATGAGGTTTTATACAGACCAATTTGATTATTGTAATTTAAATTTCCATCATGCAAAGTTAAGATGGAATTTGTTTTGTTAGTAAAATGTACAGAACTAAAATATTTACAAAGTCACCATTTTGAAAATAGGTGCCTGACCTATTTATAACATACATTTTTATACCATCTGCTGCAGTGCTATTTGTTAAACAAATTTGGTAGTAATCTTTCAATTTTTTCCCGATGTATTACATAAAAATTTTACTTTTCATGTGGAATTTTTTACAAAATGGCGAATAAAATATGCTTAGTGTAAACGCAATTGATAGTTGTAATATATACTACCAGCATACAAAATTTTGTTGGAATTGATTAAATGGTTTCGACGATATAGCATTCTAAGAAAAATTGCTATATGCCTACCATTTTGAAAACAAGTGTCTAACGTACACAAACAGTACCATTAAACATTATCTGCCGCAGTAGTACTTGTGTTCCAAATTTGGTAGGAATCGGTTAAACGTTTACTGATATTGACATATAACTTAATTTATTCGTGTGGCGCTATCTTACAAAATGACCAGCAAAAGTTTATATTTGTTGGCTTACATAATGCTTGTAATTTATATTTTCTGCATACAAAATTTGGTCGAAATTGGTTTAATGGTACGGTAGATATGGCAAATTAACCTAAGATATGTATATGGCTGCCATTTTAAAAATGAGTACATAATCATGTTTAATGACTTACGTTTCTCATGCCTATTATAGTATTACTTACGTGCCAAATTGGGAGAGAATCGGTTTAACAGTTTTTGAAATAGAATGTATAATAAATATTTCAAAATTTGGTGCTATCTTTTAAAATTGCGGACCAACGACAATATAAATCATAATTTAATTCCTACATAATGCTCTGCCCACATACATAACTTGGTTCAAATCGGTTGAATGGTCCGCGGGGTATGACATATCACCGTATATATTGAAATTACGGTCATTTTGAATGTAACTGCACGGTGTGGTCGATAACTATTAATTTCAGGTGTCCATAATAAGCACTATGTGTGTATCAAGTTTGGTAAAATTTGGTTGACGCGTTCAAAAATTTAAAGATGGGGACACATTCTTGGACAGACACACAGACAGGAAAGTGATCTCACAATCCTTTCTTTCCTTCGGAAAGTGGGCTAAAAATGGACTTGGCCTACTCGTGATGTGAAGACTCTATATGTCTCTAACACATCCATTGTTTTATTGCATCCACAAGTGTTAATTTTACTTATTGTGGAAGGACACATAGCGGAAGAAAAGAAAAATACAGAAACAGGACATTAAATAATATTAAGCCCACTCGGGATATTAATGAAATATTTGCATAAAAAACAAAGACAGTAAAACTCTGCATTCCAATTTAACAGGCTAATACATTTCTCTAGCCATATTCCATTTTACTCCATAAATTTGTACATTTAATTGCAGGACAAGATTTTATGTTACAGGAATATTGCACCTCAATTATATGTACAACTTAATGGTGTAAAAATTAATAGGTAATGCTAGTTAAATATATCATTTGCATGGAGAGTTTCGCTTTCTTTATATGTGAATGGTTATTTTTATATCTAAGTGCATCCCAAGCAGATTTTAGGTAACGGAATTCTTCAAAAGAAATTGTTGCTTAAACATTATAAAATGCGAATCAGACACACCACCTGTGTGGCACAAAGTGTGCGACATGGCAGTGTATGGCAAAATGTAAATGTGCAAATCTTTTGAGAATGGGGTCATAATCCTCAAATTGACCTATTAACGTATGCTAGCCCAACAAATTAGAATATTTTGTTTCAGCGCATGCACGGGCACTAAGATCAAACACTAGTGGTATTTAAGCATTCGCAGCAATTAACCTGAATATAACCAAACTAAAACTAAAAACTAATGTAGGTGTTTTTGTGCGAATCACAGTTTTTGCACATGAAAATTCTTTTTCTCTTGTGAGTACTGGAAGAACTACTGCTAAAAGAGACAGAGGCACCACATTGTTGCTGTGCTCTAGCGACCACTGTCGGAGCTGTGTACTACCCTCTTCCGTATTTAAAAACAAAGAAGGTCCCCTTAAATAAGATTTAATTTGTCGTGTGACGGTTTAGGGATAGTAGAGCGACGCTGGCCCACAACCACCCCCCCCCCTCCCGCATAACCAGGGTAGAGACACGTGTCACTCCTAGTCACCGCAGGGGAAGGTCAACTCGAGAAGGATGCACGTGACGACTATAACA
>NQII01003118.1:7539-49087 GCA_002778355.1 Clitarchus hookeri | reverse complement strand
TCACCCACCACAGCTGACAGCACCCGCAGCAAGAGCTAAGTATACAATCACCGTCAAGAGAAGCCCCCCTCCATCACGAAGTCGTTAGAAGTCGTTAGCAGTCAATCCGAGTAACCAAATTATCACAGTACCACACCTCTCAAGTGTTGATGTTTTTTATTTGTGAATATATCCGAGACAATATATTCGTCCTTCCAAATTAAACAGTAAAAGGCTTCATTATTGCAAACNTTGTGAATATATCCGAGACAATATATTCGTCCTTCCAAATTAAACAGTAAAAGGCTTCATTATTGCAAACCCCTTAGCCTTCAAGTACATTATAGTCGGTGCCTGGGGGCATTAACAACGACACTATAAGCCACACTGTCTTCCACAGTGGCGGTATAGCGTCAAATTGTTACATTATTTAATTTCGTGAAGATAAGTATGTTGAAATTTTTATTGGCACATCTTTATATTAACAAATCAGCCATTTTACACGATATTGAATAAAAAACTGGCGAGGTGTCTTTGCATTTTTGTCAAACCTTACGATAGCAAAATATTGCTACTCACATATCCAAATATTTGCCTCATTCATTAAAATAATTCGGTATAGACACAAATGAAAATATCGTTTTTAGTGCACATACACGTCTCTTATACCTCAGTAAAAAATTTTGAAGTAGTAATTATTCTGAAAAAGGGAAACGCCTTGATACTTTTAATAGTTTTTAATGATTTTTTAAAACTTCCACAATTTTAAATTTTTAGTTACTAATTCGTAACACTGGGCCTTAATCTGCAAAATGGATAGTTACGATGAACGGCGACTGTGTTGCAACTGAAGCACTACAAAACACAAAAGACAAAATTACAATACAAATGTCACTTTAACTACGGCCGAGTTTATAAACTGCACTAGAAACGCATAGACGCAAACAGTCGAACGAACGTACTTCAAATCTACAGTTCATAAACTACTAAGGACCCAAGAACGCAACGTAAGAGTTTGTCTACTTTCAACTTCTTGCGTTTTTGCTTGCGTTTTCCGCCTTCTAAATTAGCCGTGATCGATTGTAAAATCGTTTTACCCTCGTACAGAAGGCTGTGATTTTCAATTATTATTATTATATGACTTGCTTTCACAATGTATGTATGCCTACATTTATGCGTTGAAACATAAATAAAGAGTACAGTTACTTATAAAAATATTTTAGTATCGCCATCTTGCTGAGAAAATTTAATTGTGTTCTTAGAAATTCGTTATTCGGGCATTTATAAACTATATACCAGTAACTTTACAAAGCTCAAATTAAAAATAATATATCACTACTAAACAAATATGTTTCAAAAAAGAAAAAAATATGTTCATTAAAAAGCAATATGGAAATATATTTTTTGTACTTGTTTATTATTTTAATTTTACAATGTTGGTGACGTCCTGCGATATTTATAAGCGACCGTAATTTCTTGCGTGGCGTCGTTGCGTTCTTATGTTAGTTGCGTTGTTTATAAACCCAGAACGTTGTAAACCCACCAAGTCATCACCATTAACGCCTTCTGCNACTAACGCCTTCTGCCATTTTTGGAGCAATCAAAATAGTTTAGTTCCTGAGAAAAATACAATTATCACAGCCACATTGCTGGGAGAGGAAGATAAATCAAGTGGTTTTAACATCAGAAAGTAGGGGGTGTGTGTTTCCTAACTCTTGTCCCATATTCATCGAATAGGGCGAGGAAAGAATTAAAATAACTGCTCCCAAGTATCCAATTTTATTGCATTATCGACTCATGTAAGTCTCACAATATATTACATATTCTTTACGAACAAATCAATGCCAAATTCAAAGAAAATCCATCTTTATAGTTTAGCAAAATCACTCCACCATTAGAGTTAGCGAAAAACTTGTCAAGACAGTTATGCAATAATAGGAATTTTGTCGATCATTAAAAATATACATGACATTTTTTTGCTCACAGCGGCCAACCGTAGATATGTCTGTTTCATCTGCCAGTAGTTAACACACCAGGTCAAACCAATCAACACATTTTTTTTTACAGACAGCTCATTACAGAAAGAATATTTTGTGGTCATGTAACATAACTAATTTTAACTCTAATTCATGAATTCGATAAAATGGTTTAACCGGAGATGATAAGTATTGTAAGATTTGTATCCATCCACAAGACCACAACTTAAAGCATCAAAATATTATGTTCGTAAAATTATTTTTGCTGTTTTCTTTTTATCCTTCAATGCGTAACTCATGACCACACGAGAAAGCAAATCGGCTGATGTCAAGGAAAGTATACAAAATTCGCGCCGGTGCGAGAATTACTAGCGACACATCCGTAGTTACGGCGATAAAATGAAAATGATTTTACAGTGTACGTAAAAACAACAAAAATCGCTCAAATTTTCGTGCATTGATTGATTATATTCATTTTCGACTAATGCATGTGGTCAAAATGTCTTTTCTCGAGTGTATCAAATTTTTAACCAAGTCAAATCGGAAAAACAATAATGACACAAAGTACAGATTCTACGCTGCCTGGTTTTATTTATATTTTCTGTCTTTATTGTGCAAAGGCGGGGAAAATGGGAGATCCCCGAGAAAACTCGCCGGCCAACGGTATCGTCAGGCACGATTCCCACGTGCTAAGTGCTTGCTGCTCGCTGTAAATTACATGGAGCATTAACAAACCAGAGCTGTAGTCACAGCTCACCAATAACGTAAATCATTAAAAGCTGTTCGCGGTAATTTGAGCACATTCGAAAGCCCTGCTTAAGATATACTTACATGCGCATTATGTATTCTTCCTCTGTATCTAAAATTAACATGGCCCTGGGCCTCATCACTTTATTTATACGTCGGTCAAGAGAAACTGTTAAATTATTAAAATAGAAAATATTTTACACATTTGCTTATTCTTACAGTTAAGTGAATTTAAAAAAAAAACTTGCCCTTGGCAAAACGGCAATCTATTGCCGTTTGTGGCTCCTACCGAACATGGATTTTATGTCTGGCATGGCTATCAAGGGGTCATGAGTGGTATCGTCAGCTTCGTCTTGATTTCGCAAATATATAACCGATATCCTCGGTCGTTTTAGTGGCACTCCCGAGGGACCCGGCTGTGGAGAAGCGGTGAGCGCACCGTTTTCGTTCTGCACGCTAGTATTTGGAGCCCCATAACTTATTTCCTGGTGATCCGATTATCTTAATTTTTTCTTCTCCCTATACCTGCGGCTCCACTCTGCCGAAGTAAATGCCGGTTGTCAGTTTTGTGGTGGATTTCGACTCGGGTCCTTTCTCTTCTTTCGCGGCATGATGCTGTACGTTAAAAGGAGGGTCGGGCCCTTTCAAGCCCTTTTTAACGAGCTATCACTCGCGTCCTTGGCACTTGTAGTTTCTGAGCAATGGCGCGCGATAGTTTGAAAGTGCTGCAAATTGCGCCGAAATTTGTCTCAAACGCGATGACGCATCACCGGAAGCGATAAGGCGAACGATATAAAACAATGTATTTATAATGTGCAAGCAACCATTCTCCGTCGATCGGTACATGCGCAAGGTCTGGCGTGCGTACGGGGGCTGTGTGGCGGGGCGAGGCGCGGTACATGTTTTCGTGATGGCGAGTGCGGCGCGCATTACCCCCCGAGCGCGCGAGAAAGACATGTAATCCACGTCAAAAAAAATAAGTTGAATATTAATTTATGTTTACCAAACACTTTTAAAATCAACGTTAAGGCACGGGACTACTTTCCCTCCGTCGTTACCAACCCTACTGGGCACATGCCACTAAGTGAGCCCGTTAAAACTTATGCAGGTAGGGGCAGTAACGTTTTTCAAAGATCGATTTCAAAAGTGTTCATTTAATCGTGAACAGCCTTTAGGAATAAAATTTCTGTACTGGGCACACATGCTCTCTATGTACAACACAGGCCATAGAGACCCCTCTTGGGTAACCAGTTTATGACAGACACACACAATAGGTAAGTAAACAGAAATAAAATAATGTGGGGGTTCCTTCGATGTGGGCGCACCCATTATCCGATTGGCTGCGTGAGGCTCTGGCATTGTCCTTGTGCCTGATTGGTTATTGGGTGCTGCGGAAGTTTCCCAATTGGCTGGCCTGCCGGCTGGCATATAAATTAACGATCGCTGACTGGCGAACGGCGTTCCGATATGCCACTGGTTAATGACGCTATTTTTCTGAGTTCACAGTTTAAGCGTCTATTTCACTTACGTATCCTTAAGGGTCCTGATACCAAAAATGCATTCTGTTAAATCTGTACTAAATACTGTTTAACTTACAGACATTACTTACAAGTATTATTCCCTCGCATAAAATAATTTTTTACCGCGAATATTTTTGCTTGCTTAATGGAACGTCAAAATCAAGATTTCTGTTTTTTTAGGACGTGTAAATGATAAAAAAATTTGACTTATCTAAATGAGATAATCCACATTGAAATAATATACCATGAGTTACTTCAAAAAATCTTTAAAATCGCTCTATAAATTGTATACTTAAATATGAAAATGTTTGTATAATTTTTTATTTTTAAGGGTCTACATTTTTTTATTAATTCTACTAAGCATACCTTAAAATAAGTTAATATGTATTCCGTATTAATCACCCGTGTTAAATTATCTGTAAACGTATTAGATTTTATTTGTGCGTCCCAAAAACTCTAAAAGTGTTATTTGGCTTGCAGTAATAAAAACTTTATGTGATCTGATTTTTTTTTATTTTAAGAAAAAGTACTTGCACTTAACGTCTGCAAACTGAACGGTATTTCACACAAATATAAAATAATGAATTTTTTCGGTGAGCAGTATTCGCAAGTAGCCCGTGATGGAGAAGGGAGGTGTTTGTTGCGGAGGCAGTACACACCAGTGACGTGTCCGCGGGCGGCGGCGTTGCTGATGCCGCCCTCGTAGGAGTTGTTGCAGTGGCGGCCGAGGTGCATGTTGCTGTGGGAGGTCGCGTACACAGCAGCCAGGTGCTGGAACACGTCGTCGTCCGGAGAGGGAGACGGCTCCTTGAGGCGACCCGTCACTGCAACAACGCGTTCATAGTCCACTAGCGGTCATTTGCAACTGTTCCGAAACCCTGCTCAAGTCCTGCTTTCAGACCAATCCCCCGCCTACATCCAAATAAAGCTTAGCCATGTTCATGTCTATTCTTCACCGATTGTGAAGCTCAATTATAGTAGTTTGGCAACTAAACATTTTCGCCACCAGAGAGCAATGGTATTGCTTGTGTACCAAAATATTTNTAGTTTGGCAACTAAACATTTTCGCCACCAGAGAGCAATGGTATTGCTTGTGTACCAAAATATTTTCATTTATCATGTAAACAAATGAGATTATTACCATTTTCGTAAAACAAATAAATATATATTTTTTAATCTTCCAAATTGTATCGTATAGTAACATACTTATGTAATAAACTTAGCTTCTCACACTAAAGTGGGGAATTTAAAAAAATGTGCACGTGTTGTTTAATATTTGTCGGATTTGGCAACACGTTGTATTACCCAATTACTTTAATTTAAAGTGACAACAGAATCGAAAAATGCATTTTAATGACAGACATATATTTTCACTCTTAAATTCACAACTTAAATAAAATTATGCTTATTTACGAAAGCTTAATGTCAAACACAATTGGTTTTTTACTGTTTACTCTTGAGAAAAGCATTAGATATAGTGAATAAGAAGTCAGCCTACATATCACAATGAAATGAAACTTACTTTTAGATACGAAAATACAGAATTATTCATTTTAAAGCCAGCTTAAAAGCGACTCCTTTGAAACATCAGCCACAATGTGTTTTTGGCAGAAAATTTTCTTACGACAAACTCACTCATAAGAAATCTCGTTTTGTTTCCAACTAAACTTGAATAACCCTTAGTTTAACACATGGGGTGATTTTTCAAAGGTTTGATTCAAAATGTGTGAAGATAACGCGAAAAGACTATAAAGGCTGCTCACTGTAAAGTAAGAAATTTTGAAAGCAAAGTAAGCCAGTCTGGTGCAGTGTGGGCGTGTGGGATTTCGATGAGTGTGAATTTAAAAACCACCTTAACTGGTATTCCTGCTGTGATTTACATAGTTTATTCGATTCTAGCTGGTAATTTATGCCAATAAATGTGTACAGAATTTAGAAAAGTTTCAATGATTTGAGACCTATGGCCAAGTGTATATCATGCAATCCTATTGTAGATTTATTTCAACATTTTTTCATTATAACTATAATACTCGTATAATATTACAAGTAACAAATTCAATACATTGGCTACTAAGTATCGTAACTAATCCAAAGAACATTTTAAACTGGGACACAGACAATTCGTCACTGCAATGGATGACAGTTGGCGGGATAATAATGAACTTTGTCCTGTATAGTGAACGAGGGTTTCAAGGCTGGACTAAAAAGATGAATGCAGCTGTTAATACAGAAATCAGCCAGCAAAACTGATGTTCAAAAGACAAATTATAGTTCTACCAAAGATGTTATTAAATTCGTACTCTCTTAAAGCTTTAAGCATTTAAGAGGCACCAGACGAAATAATTCTGCTCTGATTTCCAGTTATCGTCGCAGCATACTCAACCCAGGAAGGAAATTTATTACGCCTTACAAATACCTGACGCGATCAGGTACCTAATTCGAAACTTTTTGGGCCTGAATTTTCGGCTCTTTGATGGCCACTTCACGAAATAGTAGAAACTCGCGACGGGTTAAATCCGTGAGTTCACCAACTACATGTAATTTTGACCTTGCAGTCCTGCATATAATGAAGCCAAAGTTTTTTAATCGTTAGCTGCTAACAAAAAGATAAAACACTCATATNACCTTGCAGTCCTGCATATAATGAAGCCAAAGTTTTTTAATCGTTAGCTGCTAACAAAAAGATAAAACACTCATATCCGGACATTGGTTGCAAATAATATTATCTTAGTTAATTGTGGGTGTAGGATATATTTTTTGCCTACAGTATGCCTACTGCATGGGGTGTCGAATAAGATTGGGTTCCGTTACAAAAGTTATACTATCTTAATACTATTTGAAATCCAACATGGTACTAAATTATTCTACTAATATTTCCAGTCACTATTTGGACCTGTTCTTAATTGCAGTTGTGGCATCGTCATTTTTTCTCACACTGCACAAAGAAATCAAAAGTAATTTTGACAGTGCTAAGAATACCGCCTGGGTTAAAATGTGTTTGTAACACTAATAAGGGCCCACAGGTTTTATATTTGCGAGCTTTGCTCGATAACATAGGCGGGTGGAGGCAGAGTTCACTACGACTCAAGGGGTGAGAGCAAGTTTAAGACTTTCTGCTACACGCTTCGATCGCACTTTGTCCCTCGCGGAAACAAAATTAAATGGACCTCTACACTCTGGATGAATAAAAATAAATATGATAACACCCACAAATTTTTTTTTAATCACAAAAAAATAAGTTTGGTGGCTACAAATTTGTTAGTCATAACCACCATTTTTTTTTATTGCAAAAGCGCTCTCGCCGTAAAACCAATGTGACGGGACAACAACTAAACCTGTTTTACTTGCATTCTTTGCTTGAAGTAATGAGTGCGCTGGGTCACATTTAATAAGCGTTTGGGAAGAGATCAGAGCTGCTTCCACATCAGGTTTGCATTTAAAGGATTCCGTATGCAGCTTGTGTTTGAGTAAACGGTTTTTATTTGGCAGCTCTGTAATAAATTAACTACAGCGATCGCATTACCAAAAATAACATGTCTTCAAGAGTTCATGGTTTGGGTGCATTTCGAATTACTTCTGTGTTTCGCCTAGTTTGTGCATGCCCTGGGCACCTGATGCGTGCCCTAGTAACTCGGATCAGGTGGCAGCGAAGACGCAATTAGCATGGTAGAGCCGCAAACCATGTGACTTTGTTCTTTTAGAGTTGTTTCAAGGGTTGAAACAAATGTATAGACTATCTGATAAATAAGCACATCCTCATATAAATTCAGCAAATTTGGAGAATTTTGTACAACACTTTCCATGCGTCTATGACAAACCGCGTTGGTCGAATCAATCCATATGTAATTGTATTAGGTATCAGTACATGAGTACAAATTCTTTTTCGACAGGTATATGTTTAAACGGCAGGCAATATTAGCTCCTAAATACATTTTTATTAGTTCCCAGCCTTTATGATTGGGTATTCGCCGATGAGCATGCTTTAGTTTAGTGTATGCCTGTAACAGCCAGTGATGCAAATTTTTACATTTTTTCTTTGTTACAATATGTGTTGTTGAAACGCATCTGGGGTGCTTAGTGCTTTCATAAAACCGTAATGTAATATTGCTATATATCTCTTTGGCGTAGACTTCACGCAGATAAAGAGGTATCTCAGGTGCACGAGTGAATATAGGCTGTTCTTTGGCTTCAAGTGCATTGTAACAAGTGGAACAATCAGTATGTTGGTCATATCGCTGTAAANGAATATAGGCTGTTCTTTGGCTTCAAGTGCATTGTAACAAGTGGAACAATCAGTATGTTGGTCATATCGCTGTAAAAATTCTGAAGGTAAACTAACAATTTGTCGAGTTGAGTTATCTGCCCGACATTTAAGCATGGGACAGTGATAGTAAAACAGCTTAGTAGCCAAGAACAGTTTCACAAAATTTATCTCGTAAACAAACTCAGCTATTCATTCTCGCTAGAAAAAAACACATCAAAATCGTCATCGTCTTCATAAAGATTTTCTGTATTGTCAGCACAATTGTAGTATTGACTGATAAGCTGCCAATGTAATTGGTACGGTGATATATGTAGCGTACGAACAGTTTATTGGTCATGTAAAGAACAAAATTTGGTTTTATGGTACGTAAATTTTTCAGACTATAAACCATTATGTATCTGAGTCCAAAACAAAAAAGAAAGTTATTTTTTCATATACCTTTATATTAAGCACATGTTTAAGAAACTGTTAACATCTTAGAATTTACTGAAAGCATTGTAAAAGTTCTACATATTCTGTCAGCGTGGCACCACCTGTAATTTGATAGTTTGTGATGGCGCACAGTGAGCAGCGCGTTGCCGACGCGTAAAGCAAAATTAGCTACAGTTTCATTAATTTGTTGTGAAATAATCCGAATTTAATACACCCCACATAGGTGTTCCTGGTTTGACCAAAATTAATGTTTTGGCATATTTATCTCGTCGTATAAAAGTTGATTCGCTAGACGTGGGATGACTAGAAACTTTAACCCACTATTTAGTACTGAGCACATAATGTAGAACAAGCATATACTGTTCTTAGAGTGTTTTACTCAATTGAAATTATCCGTAAAAAAAATGAGAATAATCTTCTACTGTCGTGACTTCTGACATTTGGTACTCACCTATTTAAAATTATGGCTACCTTTTATATTATGTAGTGGACAAAATTTTTAAGTATGTTTAGTATTATTTACATTTACAATAGAACATGAAAGCGCACTGACAAATTAATAGTTACGTGATGAGCGTAATTCTGGTGGAATTTACATGTTACAGTTCATAGAAATTTATCCACTTTTTTTCAATACGGGTGTGAGTNCGAGCGTAATTCTGGTGGAATTTACATGTTACAGTTCATAGAAATTTATCCACTTTTTTTCAATACGGGTGTGAGTTCATTGCATTTGATACCACTTTTACATCTTAATTGGTAACTAGGGGTAAAACGTTATTTATTGATGTCTTCAACACATACATTCTTTGTGACTAGGTGCAATTCATTTTGCTTTTTTCACAGATATACACGATATTATACTACAAGTAAGAAAATAGTGAGTTATGAGTACATTATTCTAGTGTCTTCATACATAACGCATGCATTAAACACTTATTTTAACACACATTATGTTGCGCCTTCTTTGCCAAAGTTTTATGTTGCATATCCGTATTTCTGGCCAAAAGCAGGACGTCGAAGGGAAAATATAACTCTCGGGCCCATTAGGACCACAACACAACTTTGACCAACCAACATAAATTTACTTAACCCTTTCAGACCCACTTAAATTTACTGTTTCAGGTGTTGCAAACAAAAGAATTTATGATGCGTTCCGTACTTANGAATATAGGCTGTTCTTTGGCTTCAAGTGCATTGTAACAAGTGGAACAATCAGTATGTTGGTCATATCGCTGTAAACATTCTGAAGGTAAACTAACAATTTGTCGAGTTGAGTTATCTGCCCGGCATTTAAGCATGGGACAGTGATAGTAAACCAGCTTAGTAGCCAAGAACAGTTTCACAAAATTTATCTCGTAAACAAACTCAGCTATTCATTCTCGCTAGAAAAAAACACATCAAAATCGTCATCGTCTTCATAAAGATTTTCTGTATTGTCAGCACAATTGTAGTATTGACTGATAAGCTGCCAATGTAATTGGTACGGTGATATATGTAGCGTACGAACAGTTTATTGGTCATGTAAAGAACAAAATTTGGTTTTATGGTACGTAAATTTTTCAGACTATAAACCATTATGTATCTGAGTCCAAAACAAAAAAGAAAGTTATTTTTTCATATACCTTTATATTAAGCACATGTTTAAGAAACTGTTAACATCTTAGAATTTACTGAAAGCATTGTAAAAGTTCTACATATTCTGTCAGCGTGGCACCACCTGTAATTTGATAGTTTGTGATGGCGCACAGTGAGCAGCGCGTTGCCGACGCGTAAAGCAAAATTAGCTACAGTTTCATTAATTTGTTGTGAAATAATCCGAATTTAATACACCCCACATAGGTGTTCCTGGTTTGACCAAAATTAATGTTTTGGCATATTTATCTCGTCGTATAAAAGTTGATTCGCTAGACGTGGGATGACTAGAAACTTTAACCCACTATTTAGTACTGAGCACATAATGTAGAACAAGCATATACTGTTCTTAGAGTGTTTTACTCAATTGAAATTATCCGTAAAAAAAATGAAAATAATCTTCTACTGTCGTGACTTCTGACATTTGCTACTCACCTATTTAAAATTATGGCTACCTTTTATATTATGTAGTGGACAAAATTTTTAAGTATGTTTAGTATTTTTTACATTTACAATAGAACATGAAAGCGCACTGACAAATTAATAGTTACGTGACGAGCGTAATTCTGGTGGAATTTACATGTTACAGTTCATAGAAATTTATCCACTTTTTTTCAATACGGGTGTGAGTTCATTGCATTTGATACCACTTTTACATCTTAATTGGTAACTAGGGGTAAAACGTTATTTATTGATGTCTTCAACACATACATTCTTTGTGACTAGGTGCAATTCATTTTGCTTTTTTCACAGATATACACGATATTATACTACAAGTAAGAAAATAGTGAGTTATGAGTACATTATTCTAGTGTCTTCATACATAACGCATGCATTAAACACTTATTTTAACACACATTATGTTGCGCCTTCTTTGCCAAAGTTTTATGTTGCATATCCGTATTTCTGGCCAAAAGCAGGACGTCGAAGGGAAAATATAACTCTCGGGCCCATTAGGACCACAACACAACTTTGACCAACCAACATAAATTTACTTAACCCTTTCAGACCCACTTAAATTTACTGTTTCAGGTGTTGCAAACAAAAGAATTTATGATGCGTTCCGTACTTATGCCGACACAACACTTGTTTCGTTGTCACAGCCAATAAGCTGTAGGCAATATGTTCGGCTACAGTTATATGAACCTATTGCGACATAGACCAGCAAGACGGTTTGCAAATCATTTACACACAGGTATGATCATTGGTCATTGATTTTCGCAGTGTGCAGTTCAGACCAAAAATTACCTACACGCACGTAAAGTACACAAATGTGTTCACTGGGTCTGAATGGATTAAATTAATTTCGAGGCGTGCGCTANTAACCCTTTCAGACCCACTTAAATTTACTGTTTCAGGTGTTGCAAACAAAAGAATTTATGATGCGTTCCGTACTTACGCCGACACAGCACTTGTTTCGTTGTCACAGCCAATAAGCTGTAGGCAATATGTTCGGCTACAGTTATATGAACCTATTGCGACATAGACCAGCAAGACGGTTTGCAAATCATTTACACACAGGTATGATCATTGGTCATTGATTGTTGCAGTGTGCAGTTCAGACCAAAAATTACCACCTACACGCACGTAAAGTACACAAATGTGTTCACTGGGTCTGAATGGATTAAATTAATTTCGAGGCGTGCGCTAGNACCTACACGCACGTAAAGTACACAAATGTGTTCACTGGGTCTGAATGGATTAAATTAATTTCGAGGCGTGCGCTAGAGTTCGCAGGCGAAGGGATCGATAATCGATTCCGCCTACCAGCCCCTAAAGCGAATATCAGTTACGGAGTGCGAGTTTGTTCAGCAGGGTTGGGTATGCGGGTATCGGACGCACGCAAGCCAAGCTTATGGGCCGCTATCATTATAAACTCTTTTTTAGAAAAATAAATATATAAAATATACGCTTTGGCGTCCCATGCGGTAGTAAATTTCTTTCCCTGTAGGCCAGAAGTGTGCGAAAATATTAAATTTTGAATACCCCACAGAAAACAACTTCTCGTACTGAATATTGTGTACGACTAACGTGCATACACTTGTGAGGGTTATCAATCAATTAATTAGGTATATTTTGGAATAATTGTCATTTATGACATTTCTGAATGTTTCGAACAATGCAGAAATAAAAATAGCGTACATTTCTGAACACCGTTCGGAAAATGCGTGTAAAAGTTTTGAGAACAGAGGGCGAGGATTCTAACATTGAAAACGGCGTGTTCGTTTGTGTGTAAATATATACGCATGTGCGTCCTAATAATCAAAATTTATTGTTTTAAAAATTCACATAATTTTTGTATAATGATATTATTTTTACTCTGTTGGCTATCGAGTGAACTCCGCGTTCTAATTATTAAGTACAAAGTGGCGAAAATATACAAGCACATGTAAAGATTCCAAAACGCGATACAAAGCAAATAAAGTAGGTTTATTTTTGAAAATTCAGTAAAATACTACAAAATCTTACTGCAGTATGCGCCTCGTCTTAAAGTTGACACACAAGAAAAGTGTATATTTCCCACATTTAAAAATATCTATATAAATAAAACATTTCTTAAATTTAAACTTGGTATCATATTCATTTTCAAAATGTTATTTCAGTTCAAGCATGCTTGTATCCGTTGCGAATGTTCGTGGATTCGATGCCAGATGTCGTCAAATTCTGATTACCGAAATACGTATGCAATTCATCAATCGCTGCGTTGGGTATGTATATGTATGTGTCCGCCACAGGACAAAATGGATGGGTTGATATTTTTCAGCGTTTTTTATTAACTGAAATGTTTTATGATACTACGGTTCTGCAAATTCAAAGATACACAANGTTGATATTTTTCAGCGTTTTTTATTAACTGAAATGTTTTATGATACTACGGTTCTGCAAATTCAAAGATACACAATCACAAGAACCGTCTAAAATGGGCATTTTGTGCAAAATACATTTTCCATATATAGTTGCCAGACATGTCGGAATATGATAAATAAGCGTACGGAATGCGCTCTAGCAAATACGCGATATGTCGGATTGTGTACTCTTTTGTACGAAGAAAATATTCCTGCGCTATACTTTTTACGTCAGAGTAGATACAAATAGTTTACAGGACAAAATAATATTGTGTAATTATTTCGGGCTGTTTTCTAGTGGGTAGTAAATTACCTAACAATCATTAAATAGCTCTGAAATCTAGTACGGCGATAAGANGTTGATATTTTTCAGCGTTTTTTATTAACTGAAATGTTTTATGATACTACGGTTCTGCAAATTCAAAGATACACAAGCACAAGAACCGTCTAAAATGGGCATTTTGTGCAAAATATATTTTCCATATATAGTTGCCAGACATGTCGGAATATGATAAATAAGCGTACGGAATGTGCTCTAGCAAATACTCGATATGTCGGATTGTGTACTCTTTTGTACGAAGAAAATATTCCTGCGCTATACTTTTTACGTCAGAGTAGATACAAATAGTTTACAGGACAAAATAATATTGTGTAATTATCTCGGGCTGTTTTCTAGTGGGTAGTAAATTGCCTAACAATCATTAAATAGCTCTGAAATCTAGTACGGCGATAAGANTTCGGGCTGTTTTCTAGTGGGTAGTAAATTGCCTAACAATCATTAAATAGCTCTGAAATCTAGTACGGCGATAAGAAGGGAAGCTAATATGTTGCCGCTGGCTTGTGGTTAATAAATGAAGCGCAACCATGTCGTTGAAACACGTCATTCTCTCCTCAGAAATGTTCTGCACCGCCGGGATTACCGAGTCAATGGTTGCCCACGGCTCAAGAGAAAGTACACAATGAAAATGCATACCGCCAGTACAGAATACTACGTCTGTCATTCCGTTTCGTATTTGTAATGCGCCTTCTGTCTCAGCAAACATCCTTCATTAAGTTAGCAATCAAAGGACACGTGGTGCCAATCTCTTTTAGGGTGTTAACGTTCGCATGCACAAACGTGATTATATATTGTTATTTGACTTACAAACACAGACTGTTATAAATACAGTGATTCTCTTTTACTACGTGACTTTTCTGTTACGAGATATATTTTATTTAAAATCAAATAGGTTATACGCTAATAGTAAATAAAAATAAGCAGGAAACGAGAGTCAAGAGAGAGCAAAACGTACGTGCAGTAGAAGCAAAGTTATTTTTTAACGGTCCGTACGTTATTATTACTAATATGTATTTGTGTTACCACATACACATGTAACAGAATATATATTTTATAGTTACAGTTACCAAAATGAAATTCCTCCTCTGTCTAACTTTCAGGTTTGGAGTGTACAAATCCGCACTTTCCTGGAAAACAACTGATAATTTTTCTGGGTTGACTTCTACTGATATTTGCACGTATTAATTGCTTGACATTTGAACTGCGCTGCAATAACACTGAATTTCCAGGTTNTGACTTCTACTGATATTTGCACGTATTAATTGCTTGACATTTGAACTGCGCTGCAATAACACTGAATTTCCAGGTTATTATACGGCGTTTATAGGCGTATTGGCGGTTTATACGACAAAAAAAATACTTTTTAGACAATTTATTGAAAACAATATTACGGGGACCTCCTACATTATGAAAAAGAAAAACATTACATTGCTGTACCTACTTTCGAAGGAAATACGGTCAAGTGTGGGCATTAAACCTTCACATTAAACTTGTTATATCACTGGACTGCTTTTTGCAAATACGAATACCAAATAAACGGGGTTTGGATACGAGATTTGAATAATATTTATGTGAAAATATATTGTCTTATTGAGTTTGAATACTGCTGGCGCACACGTATTTAATTTAATAAATACTTCTTATATAAAATACCGGATTTGATTAAAATATTAATGTTAATAAACGTCCCTGTCACTGTCAGACCACTTGATTTTGACCATTTTTATGGCAATGGGGGAATTAGTGTTGGGGACATGCACAGGAGACTAAAAATACTCTTCCTCGTACCGAATGTAAGGCTGTACTAATTACATCTACGCCAGAGGCAAGAGAAACAAACACCAGAAAACAATAAGAAACTTAACTTGGTACCGCCCTTTTCGTTTCATCGTTCTGTGACTCTTTCACAGAATGAATATTTCAATAAGTGGAGTATCAAGCTCTATGCTTTGGGTTTTCTGAGTTACTAGATTTGTTGTCACGTTCTGTTAAGCTTTCCGCGTAGCAGCTAAGCAGGGGCATTTATCGAGAATAGTGATGCGCGTGTATAATATTACGTTCTTTTAACGGCACACTGTAATGTTATGGGCATCTGCCATCCCGAGGACCCGGAAAAGTCATGTGGCGAGCAGAGAAGTTGGAAGCCCATCGAGAAAATCTGTTGTGGTAACGACTGGCGCCACAAGTTTCTTCCGTCGTCGTCTCGCGGTGAAAATATCAACCCAAATTCTCAAAGAAACTCTACGGCGTGTGGGAAAGCCAAGAGAGGAGTATTTAATTAGGAACCCGCAAGTTTCAAAGATGGCCTTGTATTACCTACCACCTCCAAATAAAACTAACCGATAACTTTTATCTGAATAGGTTATCTGAGGTATTACTACATTACTACATCTGTATTTTAATGTAGTTATTAGATAGCACTAATGGTACTAGGCTTCTTTTTTCTTACAATAGTAACAAAATAAATATGCATTGTATAGGAAAATTTGGTTTCGTGAGTTTTCACCAAACTAGTGAACTATATTTTTCGTTTATTGTTGTGTGGTTATCGTTATTATTTTTCTGCTAATGCAAACTTAATATTATAAATTTTAACTAAGAATCCATGTACACTATAAAAATAATAATTTTCTGTAAGGAACAAGTTGTATTATATGAAAAACATCGCTTTTATTTAGTATTGCTCTCAGCATTTCGCTATCACTTAGGCACCATGTCAGTTTCCCCTTGATCAGTTAAGTAAGCCTGTTCGGGAGATGAGACGCCTAATAGCTACTATTCAGGAGTCGTATATCGCATTTCGTAGCTAACAAGGAAAATTATTACCCAGAAATGTATACAGAGGTCTGAATACAGACCCCAATTATCTTTCAGTGCAATAAATATATTGAGTATTCAGTCCACAACCAAATAAAGCCCATGAGTTTAATTTAACAACAAACGTGAACTTCTAAATTAATTATGCATTGCGTGTTCTGCAGAACCGTGTAGAATTTCGTGTAAATATTAAGTTATATTTCACATATATATAAAAGTTCTAATCATAGTTAAATTTCCACCAGAATTATTTCCATAGTGAGTGTCTGAAAAAAATGTACTTGGTCGACTTGTACTATGTGTGCACAATAGCGCCGCAAAATGTTCCGTCGTGTGTCCGCCTAATCCAGATTGGCAAAGAAGAGGTTCAATTCCTGTCTGAGGGGGTCATTTTGGGGTTTCGTATTGCTAGCGGGGGATATAACTAAGCCGGATTGATTTCTTTCTGGGAAATTGTATCGAGCAGTTGAAGTACAATCAGTTTAAAATTAGTTCCCCGCGACCCGCTAGAGAACAATCGTTACGCGTTTAGTGGCTCGCAGGTTCCCGGCGGTCGTCCATTAGACCAAGAATACATTTCCATGTGCAACCACTTGCCTTTTGCTGCTCTGTGGGTTTTTCAACCACACGTTCCGTAGCAAACCGCAAATCTCTACACCACAGCGGAAGAGGCCGCGGTGGCTGAGCGGTTAGCCTGCTCCTCCAGCCAAGGCGAACCGGGTTCGATCTCCGGCCGGGTCACTCCCGGACTTTCGCACATGGGAATCGTGCTGGACGATGCCGCTAGTCAGAGGATTTTCTCGGGGATCTCACATTTTCCCCGCCCCTTCATTCCGGCGTTAATCCATTCTCACGCCAATCACCCTCATCGGCTCTCAAGACCTCGCTGTTAAGAGCCGCCCAAATCTCTTCACTCACTCGCTCACTACAGCGGATTGTGGGTATCGTTTTAAGCAGTATTTTGCATCTGTAATGTGTTATATTTTGTGCCAGTCCCATAGAACAATATTGTGAAAGTTGTCATAAAATTATATTTCAAAACATTTTCTTCTGGCTCAATTTTTTATCTTTGTTAGAAATATTCTGAATTTTTATCTTCGTCGAGATTATTACGCAAGTTCATTGTTAGGTACATTTTTTATATTTTTCTGGACTTTATGGCGAAGTATAGGAATGATATTGCATAAAATATTTAAAATGTGTTCAATCATTTTTAAAAAATCAAAGAAATTGAAATTATATGTAAGTTAAATTTATTTCTTGGTTTTTCTTTGTGGTTTTAAATCTGTCAGTATTCAAATAAAAGTTATTGACTTTTTACATAACATTTCACACAATAATTTACAACAATTTCATTTTTCTCAGTTTTAATGATGTTATTTGTTTATCGGTCGTATTGTTTTATGCAGTAGCGTAGCGAAATATTGTGATTTGGGAACACCCAATGAGCAATTGCACAAGCTAGTAAAGCAGGGGTTAAATGATTTTTCCTTACAAAATAGCCTATAAAAAGATAATAATTAAATGTTGATTAAGTGGCCATAATTAGATATTGTTACAAACCTAAAATTCTACTGTAATAAAAATCCCTACGCTGACATGTATAAAACAAAATGTACCGATTTCATTGGCAAATAATTTTATACGATTAATAAAGACATTAAAATATACAACAACTTTTCTTGATTGTGTGTCAAAGTTAATTGAAAATATGCTAGCCGGTGTATGTTGAATTATTTTTTATTTTCCATTATTTTTTCAAGAATGACATTTGGCAGTACTGTTCAGGACTTATTTACGATTTGGTTTCCTGTAATAAATCTTAATGGCCTGTGATGCTAGCGGAAATTCTAACAGAACTAGAGTAGTGGTGAAAATTAAAAGAGTACCTAGTTTACCTACGACGTGAAGATGANTAGCGGAAATTCTAACAGAACTAGAGTAGTGGTGAAAATTAAAAGAGTACCTAGTTTACCTACGACGTGAAGATGAGCTCTTCCCTCTGAAATCGAAATAGTCAAAATGACTCAATATCAGTAAAACCAGTCAAAATGATTCCAACTGAAATAAGGAGTAATAAACTTATTATCACTTCGGTTAAATTCCGCTAAATTTATTGCGATTTACGGTGAATTAGAGTGAATTAGAGTGAATTCAACAGAACCGAGACATCGGTTCCCAGTTAATTCGAGGGTATACGCAGTAGAGAGCGCATTCTAGCTGCGTACGCACTAGCAATTATCCGTGTTCCAATATTGGACTCATTTTTTTCTGAAATAGCACTAGTAAAACAAACCAGTATAGGATTTTAAGTTTGAACACCGTTTATATAATAAAGCGCTTTGAAACTTTGATCACGCTCCCTGTAGCCTAGTTTTAATGCAAGAATGATATACTGAAGTTAGTCACAAGATTTAATTCATTTGAAAGAGTGGGGTCTGTTGAAAAGTCTAGCTTGAAAGTCCAGTGAACATCCAAGCAGTTGCACTCACCGTCTTCGAGGGTGTTCTGGAAGGGGTAGCTGGCGACGACGTCTCCGCCGTGTAGGCTGGCCGACAGCGAGAAGGGATACCTCTCCATCCACGTCATCACTGCGTCGCTCTCCGGCTGCGGGGTCAGCGCCGCGCGCCTGAAGTGGTCGGGGAAGTTCTCGTCCAAGTCGAAACGCCGAGAATTCGTCCTGCGACAACCGCCACTAAATGTATACCCGCATACAAACTTATGAAACGAGATAACTCATTAAGGNGAGAATTCGTCCTGCGACAACCGCCACTAAATGTATACCCGCATACAAACTTATGAAACGAGATAACTCATTAAGGACATTAGAGTGTCTGAATTTAATGTCTGCATTGTTTGCGTTTTATATACTTTTAGGTTGCGATATGAATTAATAGTCCGGAAATAGTGCTGTTACCAGAATACCTGAGGGGNTATACTTTTAGGTTGCGATATGAATTAATAGTCCGGAAATAGTGCTGTTACCAGAATACCTGAGGGGCGTATCTGAACTCGTGTGGGATGGGGGTCTAAATAAAAATAAAATAACTTAATCTGATTTCTTATTTATTCACACAGCTATTATTTACAGCAATATATTTAATAATCTCCAATATTTATCTTTTTAATTCACAGTGAGCGCAATATTTAATGTACATTTCAACTCGAATTAAATTCCTTCTTTATCTCTCTGGTCAACTCATACTCATAATTAACGCACTTTCTCTCCGTCTGTCGCCATCATCTGTAATGTCTTTCACTCAAGCATTCATTCCAATAGTCCAGCCTGCAGTCGTACTCTTCACTGCTCCGGTGTTCGCTGTCGCAGATTTTTCTCCCGCTGGTCACTTCTCTCGCCACGTGCTTCTCTTCTCGCTCGTCGTCTATCGCTGAAACTCACTCATTCAACAAATGCCTGCTCGGAGGCCCGGCACGCTTTTTATAGCCTCTGGGAGTGATCTGGAAGGTTCGCCGCACCCCGATTCTATCTGAGAGGAATGAGGTCAGTATTCCAGAGATTCTTCAGTCTCACAGACATCCGCTTTGTAAACACTCCTTTGTCAAAAGCCGTTGCCTCTCCGGTTGCAACTGATAGCGTGCGGGCGTCTATAAATCATTCGTGCCTCACACGCTCAAAGCGGCCGCATGTAACAGTACTTTCCAAAATCAATTTATAGGAACCAAAGGAAATTGTATCATTTTTGTCATCTTCGTGCAAATATCGACACTGGATAAATTTGATTAGTTAGGCCACAGATCAAAATAATTCTCCGTGTCAACAAAATTTCAAAAAGGAATTTTCTTTTTTGTAAATGTGTTGTGGTTGATCCATATTTCAATTTTAACTTTTCTTTTAAAATAAAATTTGAAGTGAAAATAGCTGGGGGGATAAATTTTTACCACAGTTGAAACACTCGTATGACTCCAAGAAAATTTTTAACTGAAGCCAAACTTTGTGTTAAAATATATTTAAAATTTGTACAAATTAAGATTTTAAGTTAAAATGGAAANGAGAATTCGTCCTGCGACAACCGCCACTAAATGTATACCCGCATACAAACTTATGAAACGAGATAACTCATTAAGGGCATTAGAGTGTCTGAATTTGTCTGCATTGTTAGCGTTTTATATACTTTTAGGTTGCGATATGAATTAATAGTCCGGAAATAGTGCTGTTACCAGAATACCTGAGGGGCGTATCTGAACTCGTGTGGGATGGGGGTCTAAATAAAAATAAAATAACTTAATCTGATTTCTTATTTATTCACACNAGTTCGTGTGGGATGGAGGTCTAAATAAAAATAAAGGAACTGAATCTGATTTCTTATTTATTCACACAGCTATTATTTAAAGCATTATATTAGCTATCTCCAATATTTATCTTTTTAATTCACAGTGAGCGCAATATTTAATGTACATTTCAACTCGAATTAAATTCCTTTTTTATCTCTCTTGTCAACTCATACTCTTCATTAACGCACTTTCTCTCTGTCTGTCGCCATCATCTGTGATGTATTTCACTCAATCATTCATTCCAATAGCCCAGCCTGCAGTCGCACCCTTCACTGCTCTGGTGTTCGCTGCCGCAGATTTTTCTCCCGCTGGTCACTTCTCTCACCACGTGCTTCTCTTCTCGCTCATCGTCTATCGCTGAAACTCATCCATTCAACAACTTGCCGGCTCGGAGGACTGGCACGCTTTTTATAGCCTCTGGGCTTGATCTGGAAGGTTCGCCGCACCCCGAGTCTAGCTGAGAGGAATGAGGTCAGTATTCCAGAGATTCTTCAGATGTCTCAAAGACACCCGATATCCAAGGCCGGGAACGGCACGCGTCCTGATAGGCATAACAGGCACGCTTTGTAAACACTCCTTTGTCAAAAGCCGTTGCGTCTCCGGTTGCAACTGATAACGTGCGGGCGTCTATAAATCATTCGCGTCTCGCACGCTAAGAACGGCCGCCTGTAACAGCACTTTTCAAAATCAATTTATAGGAGCCAAAGGAATTTCAACATTTGTGTCATCTTCGTGCAAAGATCAAAATAATTCTCCGAGTCAATAAAATTTCAAAAAGGAATTTTCTTTTTGTGTAAATGTGTTAAGTGGTTGGTCCATATTTCAATTATAACTTTTCTTTTAAAATAAAATTTGAAGTGAAAATAGCTGGGGGATAAACCTTTACCACAGTCGAAACACTCGTATGACTCCAAGAAAAACTTTAACTGAAGCCAAACTTTGTGTTAAAATATATTTAAAATTTGTACAAATTAAGATTTTAAGTTAAAATGGAAAACTTTATGTTGTAAAACAAGCTAAATATACAGAATACTTTAGAATACACAAGTGAAACAGGCCCTTCTACAGAAAATTCCAGCCGCACACGCCAGCAAAATGGCGTTTCTGAGAAGAAACTTTGCTCGTCACCTTTCTCCAATCAGCCCGTTGTAACTTACTTGCAGGTTGCAGCCCGACCAAATGGGAATATTTCACGATACACAATAGCCAATCATGCGCACGTCTTAGTTCTAGATCCCCGCGCAGCCAGTCGGCGAATAGGAAGTCCTACATCAAATGCAACGTTACGCAACTTTACTTCTGTTTGCTTATATATTCTGTGGTCTCAGTTTTCCACTTTCCATCGTCCGATTGACCCTAACTTCTCGTATCACCTTACTGTACTGCGAAGCGTTCATTATTGGCTGTTTGTTTGCCAATGACCTTGCGAGTTGACTGTGTCTTAATCAGCGTATCCTCATACAATTAGCGAGAACACGCGTCATCAAAACCACTAGGTTATTTTTCAAAAACATTATTTTTAACTTTGTGAAATAGATGTGGTATTTGTGTTGTAATTGCCGTCCACACATAAAAGTTGAAGGTATTAAAATGTTGCAATGAATGTTAGCCTTCAAAAATAAATACAATTTTAAACTAACACATACCACAGTCAAAGCTGTCAGCCATAAGCCTCAAATCGTGCGTGTCTATATATATACGTATGTACAGGATTATTCAACTAAGATGTTCACACCAAATATCATCCGAACCACAAAAAATATCGAAATTTTGATTTCGAATTCGCAAGTGACACTACAGGGCCAATAAGACAAAGTCTGCGCCTTTTCCGAGATTAAATTAAATACTGAGTTGATGATAGTAACTTTGGTGTTTTAAATGGGAATATATTAATTTCCCTCAATAGCATAGCATGACATTAAGCGGTGAGTTCAACGACGTGATTATTCTGAATGTCTGACGAGCAATTTTTGAGATATAAGGGGGTGTTAATAGGTGTATGCATCTGACTGTAGCTGTAGCGGGGTGGGTTACGTCGTCCGCTGGGACGTCCAGCGGAGTGGTGCAGTGACACGGGTATCGAACGCATGCAAAAAGTTGTACGTTGGTGATATTGTTGATGTTACAGATAAACAAAACGTGTGTATAATTTGGTGTTCGTAGTTTGATTGCAATTAATTCACCAAGCAATCCTGTCTGTTTCATAAATTCACACCAATGCAACATCTCCCAGAAGATGATGCAACCTACCCCACCACAGCCTCAGTCAAATGCATACACCTACGACTGACCCATAATATCTCAAAAAAGTGCTCGTCAGATTTTCAAAATAATCACGTCACTGAACTCGCCGCTTAATAACATATTATGCTATTGGGAGGAGTGAGTATATTCTCATTTAAAAAACGAGGGTTGATATCATTATCTCAGTGATTAATTACATCTTGAAACATACGTACATACATAGAGTCTTTAGGAGCCCTGTAGTGCCATTTATGAATTCGAAATCAAAATTTCGATACCTTAAGCGGTTTGGAAGATATTTGGGATGAACATCTTACCTGAATAACCAATAATCCTATATATGTATATAATTATCTAGGAATATGGGTTTAAGTCTGTAAAGCTCTAGTTAACTATAGAATGTTCACGGTAAAGTATGCACTTTCGAATTATTTATTTCCTATAGGCCATTTTTTACCATTCCGCCACTTTTTAGAATAAATATTGCCATGTAAGTAATAAACACAGTGTATATATTTCACCAGACTTAAAAGTTAAGGTCTAATTCTAAAATAAAATATATTTATTGGCTGCTATTTCCAAATGAGAGTGCTTCAAAGTGCTCACTTTACCGTTAATAGCCTTTATCGTCATGTGCCACTTCTTGAATCTGCCTCAGACATCCCACAGGCTACTGAACAATTGACGCTATTCCCACTCTAAGAGACCGACAGCTTCGGTAAAGGGGCATTGGAAATAGTTCACCAGAATCACGTGTACTGTTATAGCAGGACCATCAAGAATCGTGGCGCGCGTCTGATTAGTGAACTATGAGCTGGTTAACAACAGGATTAGTATTACCATAATAAGAAAGTCAAGATCTGTTTTGTAGTACGTGGACACCTGTTTTCAAGGGGAGTGTAATAACGAGATACAGTAGACTCGTCCCAAGCTGCGTTTATTGGCCTTATCGGTCCACGTGGCAGTGTGACGTCATATCTCTTTTCCCCTGACGTTCAATTGTTCCATGTCACTCCGTGCCCCAAGGTTTTTGTCCTTGGTGAGTTGTCTCAGGAAAGAAATAGAACTGTCTACCCGGAAAACGTGCAGATAGCGTTAAGGGCATTGACAACGGAAACCTAAATGGATATAAACTCTGGCTATTTATTAGCAGTCGGCTTCTTACATTCACTAACCGTTTTTTAAATAAAAAAAATGGTTGCCTGTAAAGTCGGTTTTACGGGCGAAGATTTTACGTGACAACGTAGTGCTGCGCGCGCGGCAGACCGATCATAGTTGAGTGGGAGAGAGACGCAAGGCATTCGGCGGGCCTCTCTCTCGTTCGGTGACTCATCGTAACGTTACCGAGCGTTACACTTTTTCATAAGTGACTCCCAGCCGCAACCTAATTTAAGACGTTGTCACGTCAAAAAACAGTAAAAATATTGTTAATTATTAAAGTATTACTTTAGAACCAATTTGTGAACTTATTATGCGTATTGAATGAAAGTGAGTATCTTATCTAACATACGAAACATTGTGCAATTTAAAAACACATACTGCAAATTGCCTTTCAATTACTGCAATAATATAATACCCAAATATAATATAGAAGATGTTATGAACGAAGAGTTGAAAACTAGCACGACCTCTACTGAATTCTAGTTTCCTCTTTGGAAATTTACAATATGCGACATTTTCAAACATTTAACTTGCGGCAGTTTGTTCATACAGAGGACTAGGTGACGTCAGAGAAAGCGGGTCAAAGACGCACAAAATAAGAGGGCTAAGCTAATAGTAGCAGGTCACTAAGTTGCCTTACCTCCCTAACATAGTGTTGCACGATCTATAGGTGCGATTCCGCTCGGCTCCATCCGGGTTCATGCTGGGCATCAGGTGGATCCNAACATAGTGTTGCACGATCTATAGGTGCGATTCCGCTCGGCTCCATCCGGGTTCATGCTGGGCATCAGGTGGATCCGGGTGTTGTTCAGCAGCCACTCCACTGTCTCGTTACTTCTATAGTTGTCCACCAGGAACTGCAACCAAACAAGCTGAACGCTATAGTTCTTTCCGATTCAATCTTCGAAAACATCCATGCCCGTAAGCAAATACGCTATGAATACTGATTCGACAAACCAACTTCGANTCCGATTCAATCTTCGAAAACATCCATGCCCGTAAGCAAATACGCTATGAATACTGATTCGACAAACCAACTTCGATAGCAAGTTGTCCACGGGGAAAATATTGGTGTACATGTTGTACATGTGTATATGGGTTAGGGTTGGGATTCTCACCCGGTTCGCCTTGGTCGGAGGCAAGTAGTTTTGACTTATATACCACCGTGGCCCAATGGGTATTAGGGCATAAGNACCCGGTTCGCCTTGGTCGGAGGCAAGTAGTTTTGACTTATATACCACCGTGGCCCAATGGGTATTAGGGCATAAGTGATTCAAAGGGCGTTTGAAGCTGGAGCCGAAAGTATTTACATGTAGTTGTGTACCCCGACCCCACAGTGAATTATTAGCATAATTTTCGAAGGAATGTCTGTCTAGTAAATGATTATGTATGTCACCCCTTATAACTTTATATATATCGTACATTTTGTAATGGAATTTAACAGTAGTGTCACTCCCAGAATCATAATTACGTCGCGTTTAATATGTGTTTTANCGTACATTTTGTAATGGAATTTAACAGTAGTGTCACTCCCAGAATCATAATTACGTCGCGTTTAATATGTGTTTTACTACACACGTAAGTAAATTTATAAATGTTCAAATTTTCGAGTAAGTGCTGTTGTAACAATCGGCCTATTATAATATTTTGAAAATCAGAGGGTAATATGTATCACGCATTCATGACATTCTATATGGCTTTTTTACAAAAAAAAAATTAAACCATACACTGCCAACATAAAATTGAATTATTACAGAAACTTATTTTTTAACTGTTATAAAGTACCCTATTTTCTACATCCCAAAATATTTCGTAACAATTAGCCGAGATAGCACTACCATAATTTTAAACAATAAATACGCGCGTATTTTTGTAAGGTTTTCCGTAATTGACAATCTGTTTTTTTTATAGTAAAATTTTTATAACTTCACAATAATTCTCAAGAAAAATAATATTACATGTCAGCGGATACTGTTAGCAGCATTGCTCCGTCATTGGTTTATTTTGTGCACTGAAAGTTATCGGGCACAGGATTCATGCATGAGTCAGACCTCGGAGCCACCAGCCATCTCCGTTGTCGAGGCGGCCTTGGACAGCCATGTTAGATGCCATCCTCACCACTCACACCCACCACTCCCACCACCTAACTCCCCCACCCCTCAACAACCCCCCTCATCATACACTCTTGCCAACAACACGTAACCAATATTTAAATAAGAAAAATGCATTCAAAATAATTATTTTATAAAAATAATAGCTTGTAAATAAATAAAAAAATACTTTGATACCTGCAACAAACTTCCCCAAACATACCTAAAGTTTCCATGGAAGAACCACCTATGTGACACTTAGAGAAAAATGCTGGAATAAATTCGGTATAAATGTATGGTTGTATGAAGCATATAATATAGGCTGTTAGACAATTTTCGGATGACGAATAAAAATGATATAGGGTGATATAGGGTCCGCAGTTCAAATACCGACCGGTGCATTGTATCATTTTTAGCTATATTTGTATGTGAATTTTGTGACTGATTTTGTACTCACATGCTCTTGATGTAAATATTTAAGGAATATCCATCGGTTAGACATGCTTTAGGGTGAGTCCCCAGTTCGAAACCCGAAACCATAAAAATGTATACATTTTCTATAGGACTTGGAAAAAAATTTGCTGTTGTTGCCCTGTGATGGAAGAAAGTTTCAGGAATATATAATGAGGGCGTAACTCATTAATTCTGGAGTCGGAATGAAATAAGAGGTTTGAAAGTTTATTAATGACACGAGTTTCAAATCAATTTTAACGAACTTTGTACGTGATTTTCTGTCTGTTCGTGTGATTATACGTGCCTAATATATACATTTATTCCATATTCATCGGTAAGGCATATCGAGGAAACCCTCAGTTCGTAACTTGAAACTATTAAAATATATTTTTTCTATCGGGCTTAGAAAAAAAATCTGCTGTTTTCTCTCTGCAATGGGAGAATGTTTCAGTGATGTATAATAAAGGTGAAACGTAAGGTTTATTATAATAATTCTGGAGCCAGGACGATATATAAGGTTCGCTATTCGGTTAATGATCTGAGTTTTGTAAGCCATTTTAGCGATGTTCTTACATTAATGTTTCACTGTTTAGTATTTATGCGCAGTTTATACTGAGTTTTAAGGATATACCTCCGGTGAGCATTGCGTAGGGACCCGAGTTTGAAACCCAAAACCACAAAAATATCTTGATTTTTTTATCGGTCTTAGAAAATATCGGACTGCGTTTTCCGAGTGATGGGAGAATATGTTTTCCATGTTTTTAAGTATAAATAAAAAAATCATAAAATACACGAAAAAACTTGTAAATGAAATCGGGAATGGATAGTTTGTCGTGATAATTGTACCAGGGGCGATATGTGGATTTAAAATAACCTGAGGTTGAACTTTAGAACATAGTTCGTCTAAAAAAATTATTATAATGTAAATAATAACTCTCAGACTGGGTATTAATTATACCTTGCAGAGTAGACGAGATAGTCCAACCTATCTGCGCGCTCTCGCTGATAATACTGACGACATAAATTAATTTCGTGTGATATTCACAGTTTGAATAATGACGAGAGTTTCAGGATTTTTATTTTGTAGGTATATGCTCGTGGCTTTCAGAATGCGTAACTGTCCATACGCACATGCTATATAAAAAAGTTAATTCACAGTGGCGATGATAGCTGTGTATTTTCTGGGAACCTCTGCTCGTGCGAAAAGAAAACTTGAGTTTTATCAGTGTGTGAACATGGTATGTGGGTTTTCTCGGTGTGCTCCCATGCCTTTCAATTTACAAAAATATTCTGGCATTCTCTTAGTCTGATTTTCGTTTATCTTACGCGTTTTTCCCTGAACTCTACATAAAAAAAACAACCTATTGATTGTCAGACCTCTGTCTGAGTGATAGCTGCCTGATATTGTTCAGCAAATTCCTGTATTCGTGATCTCTCAGCACTGTGTCGAGAACATTGTCATTTTCCCGCTATTTAGTCATACAATTTTTCCAGTCGCGAGTTAGTTCACTGAACAGAGGGTAGCAAGGAGCGGGATATTTGCAAAAAACAAGGAAATGTATTTTTTTCTTCACATTCCTGTTACTTCACAAGTGATCTGTACTGACAAGTGATGGCCGGATATTTAAAAGACGAAAAAATCGTAGTTAGGAAACTACTCACACCAAAACATTTTTAGGGCATCTCAGGGATTGAGTTGTATGGTAGTTCCTTAGTTGTTCAACCTTGCGTCTGTCTGATATCTGTGCAGAATAATAATTATTGGAATGACGCCCGACCTGCTTGCCTTCATTTGTAGTCTCGTTTTAAGTTTCTCTGGTATGATGGGCATCTTGCTTTACACAGAAGACAATTATTTTTGCAAGCACGTATGCACGGGGGAATAGAGCGTAATTTTATGTCNGGCATCTTGCTTTACACAGAAGACCATTATTTTTGCAAGCACGTATGCACGGGGGAATAGAGCGTAATTTTATGTCCCTATTTTTTAAAATGGTAGTGAATGTTGCATGAATTTGAAATCTCCGACATTCATAAGCAAGGGCCGTGTTTCAGCAAAGGGTTTAAGGAGCCTATAGGGTCGTAATCACTACAGAGGTCTTTAAGGCATCAACGCTGATTTATGTCCATATTATCACTGCATCTTCAAGATCATAATTACATTAATGTTGTGAATGCGATATACTCGTATCTATAATTTCTTTCCGAAATATGTTATGGCATATTTCTTGCTTTTCTTTCGGGTATGTAAGATTACGTTCCTGCTCGGAGTGTAGGCGAAGAATATCCTCCGAGAAAGATTTTTGGGCAGGATATATGGGACGACGTATTATCTCGTAAAAACTGGGGTGTTCAAATAAAAAAACTTGCCCTAGAGCAATGCATTTTTGTATAATATAAGCACTGGCATTACAAAAAAAAATATTGTGGTGTTTAAATAAAGAAATTTCTCTATAGAAATGCATTTTTACAGAATATAACAGACAATGTTTCGCACGCAAAAATTGAAGTGTTTATATAGAAAAATATTCATTCATAAAAGGGAAGTCCGGAGCGTTTATGTGTAATAATTATTATGGAGGAGATCTGGTCTAACAGTGAGTGTGAGACGAAGTGTGGTTGAAACTGTATCGAAATGACATTATGCAGGAAATGAAATCATAGCAATGAAACCTGGTGGCCAATATCTAAATATCTACGTGCACAGTTTTTTCTCGTGTATGGGAAAATCGAACGTGGCCTGCTGGGCATCGAACCCAGTTTTCCATGGTAGGAGGCCAGTGGTCTAACTACTTCACCAACGCAGGTATATAATCTGTGGTCCTGCATGGGATCGTAGATAATGACTGCCAAACCGATACATCGAGTAAAAATGCAGATTTATGTCTTCTTAATTTAATTTAGGTTTCATATGTTTTGACAGTTATGGGCTCACAGAATGGTAAACAAGATTTTGTAGTGGAGTGTCCAAAACACTTCATAGCGTATTGCAGGAACAGGTTAAGGACATGGTATAAAATAAATAAAACACAGCAGTATGTAACCAAGAAAATATTTTATTTTCACATATTCCGTATATCAGAAATANTTTTTTCACATATTCCGTACATCACAAATATACATTTCTCAATTGTTTCCAGCTTGTAACCATTATAGTCTCGTCAGTACATGGCACGGTTGACGGAGGTATCAATGCTAACAAATGGTGTTTTCAAGTAGGGGAAAGAATATTTCCGTTGCCGGAACTGGTATGATTTCGTTTTTTCAAAGTATCGCCGCACGAATGCTGCGCAGAACAGTTAATTCAGCAAAAAATTGCACGAGGTTGATTCTTAAAATTCTTAATTTTCTCATGTCGACGAGCGATGTGGCCGAAGTGTTGCCATAGTATATTGACGATCTCGTGAAGAAGGTGTAGGCCTTGGGTCCATATTCGTCGCAGTCAAATGTAAGCCTTCATATACACTTTACATTTTTAAAAAAACTGGGAAAGAGAGAGCAATACCCAATCGATATTTTACATTTAAATGATTGAAGAAGAAATATAGTACTGGTGTCTATCACATCTCTTTATTCACTATTCAGTCTGGAGTCTCATATTTACAAAATGAAAAATCCTACTCTATAAAGCCATAGAGAAAAGTATGTATTCCATCATCGCTTACGATTCACTTGTCATCGGCGCAAAACAAAGCCAATTTATTTACGCTCTCCGTGTAAAGAGAACGCTCGTGCGCTCGTATTGTGTTCATTTAACATGCACTGTTTTTAGTTCTTCCAATGGAGCTATGTAATCGGAAAATTCGATTTTGTCCTGTACCACACACTTTTCAACTCCCTTGGCTTTTACGTTTCCTTTCCGTTGTTCTTGTAGGAGTATATTTTGACATGGAGGTCTACGAATTCCGTCATGATCTTTCCATCGCACTCGTCCTTTAATTTCCCAACTACTTTCTTGTTTGCAGACGAGAAGCTCTTGTGAGCCATGGGGTAGCTGCTGGTGTCAAATTCAGCGAAGAACCTTNTACTTTCTTGTTTGCAGACGAGAAGCTCTTGTGAGCCATGGGGTAGCTGCTGGTGTCAAATTCAGCGAAGAACCTTGCATCCATGACCATGACGTTGTAGAAGTCCTCGGTTCGAATCTGGTTCAGGTACGGGAGTCAGTATCCTTATACAGGATCACAATGTCTTCTCCATGCCGAGCCTTCATGACATCGTAATGGAACCAGTACATAAGCATTTTTGACAAGTCGAGCACCACTAACCCTGCATATATGGGCTTTTCGTAAAGTATGGATTCATGCTGTAGTTGAATCAGGGAAAGAGATTCGTCGTAAATAGATCGGTCCGGGAAAGTAGGCTTGGTTATCAGTTTTTTTAAGTCGTTTTTCGCTGCAGACCAGCTTCATTTTTTTCGTTTTCTTTTTTTCTTCGTAAATTTGTCGATCATTGCAACATTAGCTAATTTAAATAATTCCTTCTTGAAGTCGTTTGTGGCTACCTGTCACTCCGCAGTGATCAGATCGATGTAAGGCTTCAGCCATGCTTCTTGCTCGAATTCTAGTACACAATGAATTTTCTTTATCCTTAATCCATGTGATACAGCCTGTTTCAGGTTACGGTAGTGTACGATATCGCATTTTTGTCTTTGAGTGTAGTCATCAGTTTCGGATGCTTGGAGCCCTGGGGGACGCTGATGGAAAGGTAGGAATGGTTGGTTTTTGTGGTGTTCATGCAGGGCTGCGGGTTAAATGAAATATATCTCTAGTATGTATCCGGTGTTACCAGCGTCGGGCACATTCATTACGTCAATGTCTGTGCTGACCCACCTGAAGTTGCGTAACTGGAGCGGCAGTAATATGGCCCATCCGNCACATTCATTACGTCAATGTCTGTGCTGACCCACCTGAAGTTGCGTAACTGGAGCGGCAGTAATATGGCCCATCCGTACAGGTTGTTGGCATCCAGTTACTGCAGGTTTGTCGTTGGCTCGCTTGGATCGTATCTTTCTGGCGTATATATATTGCTTGCGACTGCATGTTGTTTGACGCACTGTGTCACACCACCGCGGATCCCTTCTTAAATAAACGTAAGCATTTCGTAATCGGTANTGCATGTTGTTTGACGCACTGTGTCACACCACCGCGGATCCCTTCTTAAATAAACGTAAGCATTTCGTAATCGGTAAGTATCTCCAGATTTACCCCTGTCATCCGAAGCATAGCATCCAAAGCGAACCCTGGGGCACTGACGTAGTGAGCACAGTCGAGCTTGTACGTGGAAATACACAAGTCCCTGGAATTTTCAAAAACATCGGCCAGGATGACCACATCTGTTGTCAGGTACAAGTCCGAATACTTTCCCAGGTTCGCACAGTTGAACGTTTCCCATACAATCTGGACATGCGTGTAATCTTCGGCAGTGATGTCGGCGCCAGTCAGCCAGTTGTGGAATGCTTCTTTCGGGGGCAGCTGCGGCTCTTCCAACTTCTCCCAACCGTCTACATAATCATAACTAAATACACCTTTCCGTGTGAAAAATGCCAGTNCTGCGGCTCTTCCAACTTCTCCCAACCGTCTACATAATCATAACTAAATACACCTTTCCGTGTGAAAAATGCCAGTTGGTTTGGATTGAAGAACTTCTTCGTGTTGTTAAATTGTGAAGGCGGCAGGTACTCAGCCAGAGATTCAAGACTGAAGGGCCATGAAGCTGAATGTATCGACAAACTGCACCAAAAATCTGTCTCTCAGCTGCATGTTTTTACACTAATTAAACTCGCTCGTGTGAGGAATGATGATGTCTTTTGTATCGTACCCCAGCTGCCTGATAATGAAATTCTTGTCGTAGCTCAGGTTTTGGAAGAAAACGATGAGTTTCTTCTGTCTTTGGCGCAGCAGATAGCAAGTGGTGCATGCAGGCCCGATGTACCGCCCTGTGAAGTGGTCATGGTAATGCACTTTATAATTTTCTACTGCGAACNCTGCGGCTCTTCCAACTTCTCCCAACCGTCTACATAATCATAACTAAATACACCTTTCCGTGTGAAAAATGCCAGTGGGTTTGGATTGAAGAACTTCTTCGTGTTGTTAAATTGTGAAGGCGGCAGGTACTCAGCCAGAGATTCAAGACTGCGGGCCATGAAGCTGAATGTATCGACAAACTGCACCAAAAATCTGTCTCTCAGCTGCATCAAAAATGTGATTAATTACTCGCTCGTGTGCGGAATGATGATGTCTTTTGTATCGTACCCCAGCTGCCTGATAATTAAATTCTTGTCGTAGCTCAGGTTTTGGAAGAAAACGATGAGTTTCTTCTGTCTTTGGCGCAGCAGATAGCAGGTGGTGCATGCAGGCCCGATGTACCGCCCTGTGAAGTGGTCATGGTAATGCACTTTATAATTTTCTACTGCGAACATCGATTCTCAGTAGCAGCATCTCGTCGCTCGTAAGTAGCTTGCCTTTTCAGTTGGTATAAGCGGCAGCATTTGCTTTTAAGTGGCATAAATATCTTTGACCGCATTACCAATATCCACTATTGCTTTCATGAAGTGCTTCTCCACATCCAGTCCCCTATACACTACCGGTTATTTAGGCAGTGACGAGGTGAGCGATTCAGGAATTACAGTGTTATCGATTTTTACGTATATACAATAGCTGTTAACCTCATGCTTCTGGTAGGAACACGTGTGTGAGTGGGTGAGTTCGGGNTTTACGTATATACAATAGCTGTTAGCCTCATGCTTCTGGTAGGAACACGTGTGTGAGTGGGTGAGTTCGGGTTCGCAGGTGTGCACTGGCTTGAGCAAGGCCTCGAAGACTGCATAGACAACGATCGGCAATTTATTCATGTGATGGTAGTTCTTGAATCTGAAAATGGGTGGTCTGCCATCTTGCCCTGGCTGCGACATCTCGGCATGCAGTGGGGCATTTTCCTTGCAGTATTTCACGTGTTTTTTCCAAACACTGCTAACCCGACAGTCCCGATTTTCTCGGCAAATCATGGTAAAATGTAAAGCACCGTTTGCATATATGCATTTTCTCCTTGTGAACTGATACCTGGGAATGCACCAGTCTTTGAAAGTTCTTTATTTAGGTATAGTGAGCATTTTCTTCAGTAGTCAACAGTAGAAGGACAAAGTGTTCGGACTTCTCTTACACAACTCGTATGGGCACGACCTTCTATGCGTCAGTGGGCGAGTACACGTTGACTGACACTGTGCGGTTGTTGTTCTCGAAGACTTTGATTTGACGCAGTGGAGTGGGGAACTCGAGGTCTGTAAAATCAAATTTGGTTTCTATGGCTTCGTAGTGGCGGTCGACTCGCTCGGGATTCCAGCCTTCAACATAACGAGCCAAAATCGACCACTTAAAACACATGTGGTCGCTGGTGTTTTGCGGGTTAATCACAGCCTTCCTGTTCTTTATCACTGCAGGCAAATCGATGTAAGACGAGGCACGTAGTGGTTCCAGCTTGTTGATTCGGAGCTGTGGGTGATTAGTTTTTGACAACGCTTACCCCGAACCGCGCTCTTTGTACGTTTCTTCTTCGCATATTTTCCCTATACATGATTTTACGACTTTTTTTATTTCACTAATCTCATACACACGTTCATTCGCAGTCTTGAATGCTCTTTTGTCCGTACCTTCGTTTTAAGTATTCAGTTTCCCATAATCACTCACAAGTCACATATTAAATTTAATTGTGCACTGCTCTCGTACTTCCTCGGTGAGTTGCCTGACAATATTTTTCTTCAAGAGAGCCAAAAATGTACAAACATATTTTGACGAACTATGCTTGCTATGTCCGACATACATCTTTAAATTGCGCTGGAAAGCAGTTTCGGCCTCCACAAAACCATTAGCATTAGCCTTCCCAAACCCTGTCATGATTCTTGTGCATGGCTGACGCTCACATGATGATGAAGTATATTTTCGAAATATTGGTTTTAATGACAATGGACACTGTACACAACTCATTTTGGTAGGCGAAGGACCTGTAAACTTACAGGTTTTCACATGTCTCTGCAGATTATCGCGTCTAGCAAATGTCATGTCGCAATTTCCACACCTATGTCATTCGATCTACATTATTCGCGCAGCCAATACTTCTCGTGCCTTTGAGCATAGTGGTTGAATACGAAGGTTTTATTGCAAAAGCGACATGGGTGTCGATGTATCGCATTTACAGATCCAGTCGATGGCGGTGCGAATGGCATCGCCGACGATGTAGGCAGCTCAGCTGGAGCCAGCGATCGTACAGCCGAAGACGAGGTCGGGACGCCGTTCGCAGGCACACCATTTAATATACTGTTCATCTTGATCTCTGCGGGGCAAATAAAAAAATACGAAACTAATATGTGAAAATGTTTTGGGAGCTGCGCAACAAATTAACTTCACACACGTGACAAAGGAAGCTAAATAAATGGTTCATTACAAAGAAATTAAATATATGTTCTAATAAGTCTTATTTAAAGCTACGAAAGCTCCATGTCATTTAACACGGAATATATGCTGTAATGGTTCGCTAGCTCGGGCAAGTATATGAAATTTTAGCAGATGTTTACTTTGGTGCGAAAATATGTATGTGTAATTACGAGCACAAGCAATTATAACATGCACACTGTGATGGATGAGCCAAACGTAATATAACTTACCACAATGATCGCTAAGAAGGTTAGGAGAGAGACGGCGATCTGTCACCCATCGCATAAGACGAAGAACTGAGATGATTCGCGATTCTGCCTGCCTTATATACCTTCTGAGCCCGATTTTCAAGTGACCAACAGCCAATCATGAGCGAGCAGTGCAGCTGAAAATAACTTACCATAATGATAGCTACAAATACCAGGAAAGGGAAGACGATCTCGCATCAGATGAACTGTGAAGTTGGGCGATCCTAATCGCCTTACATATACGTAGAACCTGAGATGTCACGAGCAAGCAATGTGACGTCATCAATAAATATTTTCTTCCATCAGCACACTCAAGGTAGACATCATGTAAATTCCAGCAGTCGGACAAATATTATAAATGAAAGAGGTGAGTGCGCATGCACGCGTGTTCGCATGATCATGTCATGATGGACAGTCATCACATAGCCGAGGAGCTGGCCTACGATGCCATGGATGCCTGCTCCCTACTGCTGCTTGTACCCAGAGAAAGAGAAAGAGACACTTGCAGTCAAAATAATAATTTTGAAAAAGACATCAGTTGCATTGGTAACAATTGGTTATGCTTTAGTGTTTTTAAAATAAATTGCATTTTTTTTTTATTTCATAAAACACTGCGAACTCTAAACTATACACCTGTACGAGAAAAAAATTACCATGCTCCTTGCTTGTACCTAAACAGACGCATGGAATGCTAGCAAGGAAGTATGGGGAAAGAGAAATAAACTTTCGCATTCGTGCACTTCCTCAGTGTGCATTTACACTGAACTGCTAATCGCAAAGCATTTGCATGTGACTCTTTATCTCCCCTCTGGATTAAAAAAATAATTGCCAGTATGGTTACTAGTGACTTTTCTCTGCCTATGTTGTAAACGCATGGATTTTATTTTTGAGGTGCTAATAGGTACGAATTTAAAACTTGAAAAAATGTTTTAAATTAAGACTAAAATGTATATATATTTTTAATTTTCTCTGCTGGCCTTTTAGGTTTTTAATGTTGGGCATGTATGTCTTGACAGGGAGATATATCGGGATATACTTCGATTACAGTGCGATTCGAGGCTGGGAGGTGGTCGGTTTTAAGTTATTCAGACAATCATTACTTATAATAACAGCACAAATTATCGTCATGAATTTAAAAAGGCAACTCGATGAATTAAAATTTTTGAAGTAAAATATATACATTTTGATGGCAAACAAGTTTGAATGGAGAAGCTGAAAGATAGAAAGAGGTAAAGAGAGAGGGGGAGAAATAGTCCTACATGGTTTCGCAAAAGTCGATGCACACACGAATTTTTAAAAATCGCTTATTTTTAATTTGTTAAAAAATTTGCTTGTCAGATACATTACATTTTTTATATAAAAATTACTTAATAAATTTGATAATTATAGCTAGCAAAAAAATTACACCGTCTACATTTTCTGCGTGTATGCTCTGCCAGATAAATAAAAATTAAAGTTTTAAAATAGTGTGATAAATACAGATATTCTGTTTGGCATAACCTATTCCTATAAAAGTAATATGGCTACTATAAATATACATATATGCTTGAAGGGTTAGTGGCCATAACCGCTGAGCTCCTTTGGGTAGGCCAGCAATCCCGAGTCGAGCCGAAGGCCTACAGCCGCACAAGCCTCAGAAGCCGCACACTCCCACACTCCCCAGAGACCCCATATATACACTACTATCATATTATATACAATCAATCTAGAGTTATTTGGATGGCGCCTAACACTTGATGCTTTTAGGCTTCAATGAAGGGGGATTGGGGTTGGAATGGAACAAAACAGAATGCAGTTCACAGGGGAAAGGGGAGAACCACGGAAAAACCTACTGGCAAATGGCAACGTCAGCCACGTTTCCTTTGCGCGATAAATCGCGTTTGAGCTGGCGTAATGAACCCGATTTACCGCGGTGCTGTGTGAGTTGTCCGACATATACGCCACAATTTTTCTCGTGCGCTTTCCTGTTCACACGAACTCACAAACACACAAAAATTATTTTTCTTTTAATTTTTCGGTGTAGACAAGCTTAAATATTTCTTGGGCCACATTGCTTAACCAAATGAGGCAAACTAGAGCAAAATTAATAAATAATAACGGTGGATAAGACATGGACATTAATTTGTATGATGTAGTTTCAAAATGTGCTTTCCACTTTATTTAATTATTTTATAGAAGACATTTCTTCATTGCTAAGAGTCTAAATGTATGGCTAATTTCACCACTCTTCATGAAGACAGAAAGCGTAACCACGTATAGTGCGAAAAAAAACCCTTAAAAGGTTTTTGTTAACCATATAAAGCAATTATTTACTGCTGATTAGTAAAGTTATGCGACACAATTTTTATTTGTATGCCTACATATGCCATATATGTAACAAATGGGACGAATATTCACAATTGCTAACAGAAAACGACACTACGCGAAGCAAATCAAAAACAAAACAACGACGCCGACTATTGAGCACATACGACATAGGTTCATTTTTCAAGCTATAGCAGATTGTTATCACGTGAATATTAAAACTGTCCCCAGTAATGGAAAACGATAAATTTTGATGTAATTCAGTGCACCGCATATCATCAATAACAATGCTTGCTCAGCAAAAAGACCAACACACTATTTACAAACCAGTATTGCAAAAACTACCAGATGACCAGGAAATTGAAGCTGATAAGGAATTATTTATATTTCCACTACAACACGTGCCTTCTAACACATCCCCATTTCAAGGGGAATAACGACGCAAATATTCAAAGAATTAAATTAGCTCTCACAGAATCGCACAAAGCTTCTACCATTAACAGAAAGAAGGCACGGCGTTATAGGATAACTGCAAATGGCGAGCTTTATAATAAAATGCACACATCTGAAGGCGAAAAACACCTAACGGTCGTACCTAAGTACTACGTACACGAAATAATAACAGCGTACCATGGCGCATTATTAGGTGGATGACATTTCGGAAAACTTAAAACGCTACAAAAAATTAAGGAAGCCTACTTTTGGGAAACAATGGACAAGGATGTTGAAAATTACGTCAAAACATGTGAAATTTTCCACAAAACAAAACCTGCTAATGTCAACAACAAGGCCAATTACAACCAATTGATCCCCTGCCAATACTCACAATGTGGTCACTCGATGCCAAGGGACCACTACCAGAAACAGAATCAGGGGATAAGTATGTTCTTGCAATGACGGCATTTGCTACCAGGTGCGTAGTTGCTCAAGCAGTCCCAAATATAGACGCACAAACTTGTGCAGAATTTATAAAGCCAGTTATACTCAGATTTGGTTGTCCCAAATACATCCTTGCCGACAGGGGAACTTCCTTCGATAGTGAAATTATCACTAATCTGCTTTCAGATCTACAAATCAAAAGACTAAGAACCGCATCGTAGAGTCCACAAACCAATGGATTAACCGAAGCTATGAATAAAATAATTTGTTAATATTTAACCACGCGTGATTATGAATCGCCACGGCAATGGGATGATTATATAGATTTCATAATGTTCAACTACAATACAACTGTTAACACGTCATCAAAATACTCCCCATTTTACCTAATGCAGGGGTAAATGCCACACAGCCTACTCAAGTAGTATTAAACAAACCGCATATCCGCACCCCCGGCTGGTTACAAACACTAAGTCAAGCCCGTAAAATATAGAGAGAATATATTAGAAATAGACAGACAAGACAAAAAACAAATTTTGATAGGAAATATAAACAAATATCTTACAAACCTAACCAACTCGTCTGGCTACGTATACCAACTAGGAATAAAGCCATTAATTTGAAATATATTGGACCATTAAAAATAATTAAAACCTTAGACCCCAACATAGTACTTATATCAAAACTACACAAATATAAACGTATTGAAGACATAGTAAACACCAGACAGTTGAAACCAGCGTACCTAAGACAACACAAAGTTACTCCCTCCATTGAAACAGGAAATCACAGATAAACAAAACCCCCGATCGCCGACGGAACATTTCACTATCCCCTTCCCCCTCCTCATATAACAGTTGCACTATAACTTACACATATTCACAACAACCGTACACATTTATACAAGAATCAACATGAAAGTATAAGTGAAAAGGCACTCTCCAATATTTTGTTACAGGTAAATCTTCCAACATAAAATGGTGCTGAGAGTCGTATTACTTCTCCTACACATTATTCCGCCCTCTCTACCAAACACCCATTACCGAATACACACTGGTGTGTACTGGAAGCCTATTAAGGCGAAAGTCATATATGAAGAATCTATACACTTTATTTTTCAAAACCCCTCCAACCTCCCCAACGATCACGCAATCCGGAAATATGGACCCAGAAAATGTGTGCACTTGACGTCCCACATCAATGTAAAAACGCACAATTGATTTTAATCACCATAACTGCGTTGCGGAGATATCTCCTTACGGAATTCGACAACAACATTAATGTACCAAGTCGTAGTAGACGAGGCTTACAATTCCTCGGCGATGCACGAGAATTATGTTGCAATACTATTTCTCATAAGCATTTCTTTCAACTACTGTCCAATGACTAAGTCTTACTTTCAACGATCAACACACTTAAGATGTCAACACTTCATAATACCGAGAACATCCTTTCCATAATATAATCTACGAATAATGTAATTCTCCAAATTGACAGGAAATTACACACGCTAAGTGAAGCCATTAATAATATTACCATCTCGCAAAACTCCCAGCTTAACACACGGCAGTTTACCGAGTTACTGGCCTGGGCGCAACAGGTGGCTTTCACTTCTATATTAGAATTATTCAGATCCCTACTGAGAAACCAATAAATAACTACAGACATTGCATATTGTAAAAATAGCTATCTACCACTAAATATTATGCCATCAGAAACTATTCAGAAAGACCTAAGTAAAATCCAAAACACCGTATCAAATATTAAAATAATACTATCACTCCCACCAGCTAATATTAATTAATATGCGTTTTAATTTACCTATTGCAGAATGTTCCCTCACAGAAAAGCAAATGGTTCCAAATATACAGGTACCGTTAATCCGAAAATATGATAATTGGAAATTATACAACATTTTTCCTAATGCTTTTCAGTTCAAAAATCGATCATGTTATATAATACAAAAGGAAATGGCTATACTAGCGGGAATGGACACGTACAAAATATACAACATTCCAATGCCCTCGGAAAATGAATTTTAAATATACCAAATACCGGAAATACTTATTCCCACCGAAAAAGTAAAGTGCATCAAGGCAGTCATTGAAATAGGCACTGTAGCGCCTATCACAGAAGATTGTTCATTCCGTTGCATAAATAACAACAAATTAACTATTATTCAAATCCAACCACACATATAATTAATTTCCAATGTACCCGCGGAGTTGTATATTTGTTGTACCAACAATAACAACTCATTTACCGTGTGACATGACAGCATTGGAACATTGGAAATTTTATTTCCATGTGGATGCAAACTACCCCATGGATGCCATACTGTAATACGCGGGATTAATATTTGCAACACACGCGCCCCTCACAATACAACAGTGCATACGGGTATTCCATTTCATTGGTTGAAGGATATTCAATTTCCAACAGAACAATTGTGCACCTTCAAAGGCGTTACCATTACCAACATTACACGCCTACTCGACACTCAATGGAACGTCCGTACCTTACAGATAACAACCCGAAGATATAAATATTCTCTCTCAACCGAAAATACTTCTGCCTACACTCTTCTATTCAATCACATACGCGGAGTTCTCGTACATAAGCATTTCACTATTCGCCGTTCTATTTTCTTCCATTTTATTCCTGCGAGGTTAGGAAGTAACTAGGCCTTACAAACCGCCAACGCACACCAGTGTTCCTACTTTGCAACAATCAGCCACCCATCCCTGCCCGTTCCCGTTCATCAGGAAATACGACCAAAAAAAGGTGGAAGATCAAAGGGCCCTATGAGAAGATACCAACGGTTACACGGCGGAGTTCCACAACAACGGCGTATGAAGAAAACAGAGCACGACGATGACCCGCCTCGAAAACGGCGG
>NQII01003117.1:183051-295078 GCA_002778355.1 Clitarchus hookeri | reverse complement strand
TTTTATTATTTAACTTGCATAGTGTCGGCGGGAGAGCGACGTGATTATTTATTGGAAATCAAAAGTGCATTTCGAGACTCGCATTATAAGACCACGTGGTCGTTTGTACACGTATCTTCTGTGTAGTTAAGTGTTCATAACGGGGTAATAAATACCTTAACCATCAGTACCACTGTTTTATTAATAATCGAGTACGGCGTGCGAGGTGGCCGACAACCTCGGCAGAGTGTATATGACGGAGTGTTTCCAGAGTCCCTAGGCTGTCGACCGACGACCCTACATCTCATCAGCTCACCGCAGAGCTTGGCGCCGGGCAATTACTTCACAACTCTGGGAACACCGCAGATCAAGTTGGCTTTATCGTCGTAGCCAGGCTTGGTCACGTCAACTGAATGTGTGTTAATAATGAGTATGAGTTAATTGACTATAACCAAACAGACACATTAAGAAGGATATTAATAAGAGTTGAAATAGACATTAAACATTGCTCTCACTGAGAAATAAAAGAGTATTAGCGAAGATAGATAATTTTATGCTGTACATAATAGCTGTGTGAATAAATTAAAAACGATATTTAGTTCTGCTATTTTTATTAAGACCTCCATCCCTTACGAACTCCGATATGCCCCTCAGGAATCTTGTAACACTGGTTTCAGACGTGGGATGGAGGCATTTAATTGTAAATATAGTTCAGCTATAGGCAAGTAATTATTGATATAAAAAGAAATTAATTTATTGTAATAGTTGTAGGTTGCAAAAATTAAGACTGTTTTGTACAACTGTCGGAGTGAGTGTTAACTAGAAAAATGTCTGTGCAGAAGTGGAAGCACTGCGAGCATTGATTGAGGGACTAGGTAGATAAATTATTAGTGTAAAAGAAAGTGTAAATGAGAATGTAAATAGCCAGATAACTAATATACGTGAGTTAGTAGATTAGAAATTAGGTCATGTAGATAGGAAAACAGAAGGCATTAGCGAGTTGGTGGACACAAGAATTTATAATGTGGACGAGAAAAACGACAGTATAAATGAAAGAATGGACAGCGTAAATGAAATAATGGACAGTGTCAAGAATGAAATGAAATAGAAAATTAATGCGTTAAAGAAGAAATGGCAGTAACCTCAGAAGAGAGTCAGCAGCTCTGCAGCATTGGTGTTACGCAGCCAGGAGTGGGGAAAGGAGTCTCAACTAAACCTGCCCCTTATGATGGCTGTACTGAGAGGCGCTGCACTCAGCATACTACAATCTCTGCAAGAGCAACATCGACTGGAGTACTCACACTGGTATCGGACTTGTAGCTACATTTCAGCGACCGGTAACTGCGACATGCCTACCATGCCCAGCTGCGCAGCCACACCCAGCTACCAGGGGAGCCACTGCAGGAACTATGGCAAAACATTGTGCAGCTCTCCCACCTATCCTTGGAAGAGTGCTCCGAAGAGACAAGCGACATCATCGCAGTCGGCTTCTTCAGTGATGCCATTGCCGACACAGAGGTACAGCAAGCGGTACGTCTGGCTGCACCCCACAACAAGCAGGACGCCCTGGCCCGAGCAATGGAGGTGGAGTCAGCAAGAAAGGGGGCCGCAACACGTCGTCTGGTACGGGTAGTGACGCTGAATTAAGATGACGACTGTATCAAGAAGACATTGAAGAAGATGCAGACGGCCATTAGGGACATCACTTCCAGGGACTGGGCTACAGAGCTTCGCCGCCCCCACCCAAACAGCTTGAGTGTTGGTCATGTGGACGGCCGGGGCACCTGAGAGCCTAATGCCCACAACAGCAGCAGCAACAGAAGCAGCAGCGAGAAGCAAGTGAGAATACAGCACATACAGAAAACTTGTAAACACCGATCTTGAGGGGCGAAAGTCAGTGACTACTTGAGGGAAGGCCCCAATGTTCTTAACACATACGGTCGGTGAAACAGAATTGGGATGAAAAACTGGTGGAGGGGAGCTTGAATGATGTTCCTTGTCAGATGGTCATTGACACTGGGGCGACCATAACTGTAATAAGACCAGACATCCTTGGGCCTTCCCCCCCAGCGATCGCCTGATGACAGTATGGAACAGTGCTATCTAACTAAGGTAACAGGTGACACCACACCTGTTAGAGGTAAAAGAAAGTAATCCTGAAGCTTGGTGACCTTAACATAGAGCACGATATATACATAGCAGAAATAGAGGATGAATGTCTTTTGGGGCTTGATGTACTACATAAGCTGGGGTGCTGTATCGATACCCGTCTTGGTGTGCTACGGGTAGGCAGTACAGAGTTGGTGGGAATGATTTGTCCTCCCCAATTAGCTGCTCAGTAGTATGTGGCCAACCCACTGTGCTACCCACTTCTAGTGAAATTGTAATTACATGCAGATGTCAAGGAAAGTTTGCAGGCGATTGGGTCTAATTGAACCAGTAGAGAGGAATGGCATTCTGCCAGGTAAAGTCTTTGTAGCAAAGACTTTGGTCTCTTCTAATTCTGACAGTTTTCCAGTTAGAATGATAAATTTGTCAGATAGTGACATTCGTCTTGAGGAGGGGAGCCATGATAGGTGTTTGCAAGCAGGTGACACAGATACTTCCAAATGTTCCAGAAGATTCCAGAGTAGAACCAATAGAATGTCCTCTACCAGAAGTACTGGATGAACTGCTAGTAAGAACAAAAGAAAATCTTAACTGGTGCCCGGAGAGACTGTTTCTGAATTACTGCAGACAAAGAGGGATGCCTTCGCCTATGGACCAAATGACTTTGGAAGGCCTGATGTGACCTGTCACCACACTGATACAGGAGATGCCAGGCCCATAAAGCAGCCACCATGACGACTACCACTAGCTTTGCATGAGGCAGTTGAGGTAATTCTGAAGGAAATGAGGGAGTTAGATGTGATAGAACCATCGGTTAGCCCGTGGTCGTTGCCCATTGTACCTGTTAAGAAAAAAGATGGCTCTCTAAGGTTTTGTGTAGATTATCGCCAACTTAATAATGTGACAAAGAAAGACTCTCATCCACTTCCAAGGATAGATGACACATTGAACAGGTTTGCAACGGTTTTCTACTTTGGACATGAAGAGTGGGTACTGTATGTGCGAGGTGGCCCCAGAGGACCAAGAGAAGACTGCATTTTGTGTCGAAGGGAGAGGAACCTGGCAGTTCAAAGTTATGCCTTTTGGGCTATGTAATGCCCCTGCCACCTTCGAACACCTGATGGAAAAAGTCCTTCCTTTAGATATGTCAGGTTTACATAGATGACGTGACAGGAAGGGCATTTGGAGAGCACATATAATGCCTAGACTCTGTACTCCAGAAAGTGACTGCAGCCAACTTGAAACTGGTTCCTAAGAAGTGCCACCTGTTACAAAAGAAAATAAATTTCTTGGGACATGTATGTAGCCTATGGAATAGAAACAGACCCCGAGAAGATCAAAGCAATAAGAAATTGGCTGACACCAACTGACAAAACTGAAGTGCTGAGTTTTCTGGACTTATGTTCCTATTACCGTCAATTTGTACCTGGGTTCGCCATGATCGCCGAGCCACCACATGAACTGACTGAGGCAAAATGAAAATTTCATTGGACCACTGAGTGTGAAGATGCTTTTAGTAAGCTAAAGTAAATTCTGATATCTCCACCAGTCCTGGGTTTCCCAAAAAGTGAGGGCATGTTCATTTTGGACACTGATGCAAGCGATGTAGGCATTGGAGCTATGTCATCCCAGGTTCAGGATATGAAGGAAAGACCAATAGAATACTTCAGTAAGGCATTGCATAAGCCTGAGAGAAATTACTGTTTAACATGCAAGGAGCTCTTCTGGCAAAGGTGAAGACAAATTCACACTTCCACCCCTACCTTTAAGCAGACATATTATTCTAAGAACAGACCACGCTTCATTACACTGGCTACTAAACTTAGTACCAGAAGGTCAAATAGCCTGGTGGATAGAGCATCGTCAAGAATATGATTTTCAAATACAGCACAGATCTAGACACCTTCACAGCAAAGCAGATGCACTTTCTAGAAGGCCATTTTGTCGTCATTGTGAACACCAGCAAGACATGAGTGGCGAATCACTGAAGGTACAGAGGACAAGAATTCAAGGTTCTCTATCTTGTGATGGGACACCTACCTGGACTGATGAGGATATTAGGAAATATCAGCTGAATGATCCCACTTTGCAGTCATTACTTAAGTGGAAAGAAGCTGGCTGTCTGCCAAATAGGAAGAGATATGTAGTCTGAGCACAGAAATCAAAGCATACTGGGCACAATGGATTTCCTCGTACTGAAGAATGGCATACTTTACAGAAACTGGGAAAGTAAGGATGGAAAACATGCACAATTACGGTTGGTCCTCCCAGAATGCAGGATTCCTGAAGTCTTAAAGGAACTGCATAATGTGGCAGCCAATGGCCACTTTGGTGTTAATAAGACCCTTGATAGAATTAGACTGAGATTCTACTGGCTTCATTGTCTGGAGAATGTTGAGAAGTGGTGCCAAATGTACAACACCTGCACTGCGAGGAAGGGTCCAAGGACCAGGGGACAAGGTCACCTCCAAAAATACAATGTTGGAGCCCCATTCGAGAGGATGGCAGTAGATATTCTGGGTCTCTTGCCTGTTAGAGAGGCGTAATCGGTATCTACTAGTGGCCCAAGATTACTAAGTGGCCTGAGGTCAATCCCCACCTGAACCACAAAGCACGTACTGCGGCTGAGGCATTCATAGAGCATGTCTTCTCGAGGTTTGGGGTGCCAAGAGAACTTCATTCCGATCACGGAAGAAACTTTGAGTCTGTGGTGTTCCAGTAGGTAACAAAGATTCTGGGGATGAAAAAGACTAGGACTACAGTACAGCTTTACACCGTCAGTCGGATGGAATGGTCAAGAAGCTTAACCGCACTCTTAAACAGTACCTGTCAATCTTTGTGACAGACAACTAAAATGATTGGGATTCAAAGGTGCCATTGTTTCTCCTTGCTTACCACTCTGCAGTTCACAACTACTACTGGTACCAGTAATAGTAGTGGTAGTACCAGTAGTAGTTGTGGTGATACCAGTAGATGTGGTAGAACAAGTAGTAGTTGTAGCAGTACCAGTAGTAGTACCAGTAGTAATGGTGGTAGTGCCAGTAGTAATGGTGGTAGTGCCAGTAGTAGTTGTGGCAGTACCAGTAGTAGTTGTAGCAGTACCAGTAGTGGTAGTACCAGTAGTAATGGTGGTAGGGCCAGTAGTAGTTGTGGCAGTACCAGTAGTAGTACTAGTAGTAGTTGTAGCAGTACCAGTAGTAGTTGTGGCAGTACCAGTAGTAGTACTAGTAGTACCAATAGTAGTTGTGGCAGTACCAGTAGTAGTACTAGTAGTAGTTGTGGCAGTAACAGTAGTAGTTGTAGCAGTACCAGTAGTAGTTGTGGCATTACCAGTAGTGGTAGTACCAGTAGTAGTTGTAACAGTACCAGTAGTAGTACTAGTAGTAGTTGTAGCAGTACCAGTAGTAGTTGTAGCAGTACCAGTAGTAGTACTAGTAGTACCAATAGTAGTTGTGGCAGTACCAGTAGTAGTACTAGTAGTAGTTGTGGCAGTAACAGTAGTAGTTGTAGCAGTACCAGTAGTAGTTGTGTCATTACCAGTAGTGGTAGTACCAGTAGTAATGGTGGCAGTGCCAGTAGTAGTTGTAGCAGTACCGGTAGTGGTAGTACCAGTAGTAATGGTGGTAGTGCCAGTAGTAGTTGTGGCAGTACCAGTAGTAATGGTGGTAGTGCCAGTAGTAGTTGTGGCAGTACCAGTAGTTAGTGGTAGTACCAGTAGTAATGGTGGTAGTGCCTGTAGTAGTTGTAGCAGTACCAGTAGTAATGGTGGTAGTGCCAGTAGTAGTTGTTGGAGAATAAATTGTGAAGGGGAGGGAGGAGAGGAGTGTGAGGGGGGGAGGAGTGAGTGAAGAGATATGGGCGGCTCTTAACATCGTGATCTTGAGAGCCAATGAGGGTGAAATTAGATGAATATGGAGCAGTGTCGAAATGAAGGGGCAGGGGAAATCGGAGATCCCCAAGAAAAATCTGCCTACCAGAGGCATTGTTCAGCACAATTCCCACTTACGAAAATCCGGAGTGAACCAGCTGGGGATTGAACCCGGTTCGCCTTGCGGGAGGCAAATAGTCTGAACACTACACTACCAAAGCCCCAAATGTGAAAGAGAAATTTACACAATGAAACATGTTGTTTTATGTACATGACACGGAGTCAATAGAAAATGGATATCTGCAGACCCTATGTGTTTTCCATAAGTTGGATCAGACTATCAAAAGTATTACTAAGGGAAAATCACAAAATTGTTTTTAATTCACAAAACATGGCTATCTCTGTGCACTACTAGTAGTATGAACACAACATTATGTGGAATGTTTAGGCAAATGTCATCAAAATTCATACACCATCAAATGAATAATTTATATGTTGCACTCCCATACTGAATGTAAAACCAAGTAGCAGAGCATACAATGTTGATTTATAAGAACAACGCCCTTAATCGTATCTGCTGGCGTATTATCCTCATTGCCAACTTGTAGGACCTTTGAAATTATGCAGGGAAAATGTGTAATTATGAAGGTAAATTCAAGACGTCCTAAAACAAAACGTATGGATATGAAGCTACTGAAAAGCCACATCAGTAAATAAGGGGGTGAATATTGTCTAAATTTTTACATCTAGTCATTACTTTTAAGCATTATATAAATTAAGAATTATATAAATTTGAATTACTACAAGGAAAATTCAGGTGTTCATTGTTTTGAAGTGTACAAAAATACAGTAGGTGTAAAAATTCTATTTACAATCTGTTGACCAAGATCAGTAGGTGATGGGACACTACAATGATAATAATTAGGAATTACATTTGTAAAATTTTCTGTGTCATTCATAGTTGTTTTACCTCAAAAATATATTTTTTTTTTTTTCCCCAAAATGTCACGAAAATGAACCAACTTAATTAACTGGAATGGAGATTTGTAAGTATGCCAGTGCAATCAAATTTTTTTGGTGAATTGGGAAGGTAAGTGTATTCCACAGAGGAAGTGGAGAAAAGTGAGAAGTGCAAGAAAAAAAAAAAAAGACACAAATGACTATTTTTCTACAAATTTGAAGTTTTAAAGTTTTGAATGGAACAATACGTTATCTATCAAAATGTTTGCTTGTGATTTTCAATGCTCACAACTTTGTTTCCTATTTTTTTTTTGTTGAGGCTCAACAAAAATTACATGATTTATCAATTTTAACGTAAACGCCAAACAATAAAGAACTTGCCTTTGATACTAACTCATACTAAGCGGCAGGAGTGTGTCATTCGTTATTGTTCAATGTGTGTGTGATTAATTTCCAGTGAGCCAGGTGTATGCATATGAACCTTCAGTGTAATGTGGCTGCTTCAGACAGACATTTGTAGTATGTAATTTGTACCTATTTTGGTGCACTAGAACTTTAAAAACTGATTCAAACTTATCAATGTAACAACTCTCACATAATATGAGGTGTTTTATCTAGATGTTTGCGTGTCCTGTTGCAGTATTAATTATATTGTTATGCGCTCGCTGCTTTGTCCCACACAAGCTATTGGAAGTGAAAGACAGAGCAGTTACATGACAGCAGCAGCGGATCACAAGGGATGTTTGGAAGGTCAGGCGAGCAATGATCCAATACGCACTTATCATGTTACGAAACACATACTGCTACGACAATCCCTTTGCGGCATGCGCTCCTGACCTTCACCAGATTGAATTTCTGCATTTACCTGACAAATTTTCTGGTGGTTTACTGCCCTAGTTTCTCTCAGCATGACTCGGGGTGTGTCGAACTTTCCAAGTCAAGGCCACATAGTACAAAAGTGCAACGAGCCTCCGAGCCAGTTGTTGAGTGAATGAGTGACTGGAGTTTCGGCGATAGACGACAAGCAAGACAAGCAGCTAGAGAAGGGAGGAAAATCTGCGACTGCAAGTATTGGTGCAGCGGATAGTGCGACTGGTATGCTGGACTATTGGACTGGATGTGTGAATGAAAGACATTACAAATTATGGCAACAGACAAACTGAATGTGTGTTAATAATGAGTATGTGTTAATTGACTATAACCAAACAGACACATTAAGAAGGATATTAATAAGAGTTGAAATAGACATTAAACATTGTTCTCGCTGAGAAATAAAAAGAGTAATAGCGGAGATAGATAATTTTATGCTGTACATAATAGCTGTGTGAATAAATTAAAAACTATATTTAGTTCTGCTATTTTTATTAAGACCTCCATCCCTTACGAACTCCGATACGCCCCTCAGGAATCTTGTAACACTGGTTTCAGACGTGGGATGGAGGCATTTTATTGTAAATATAGTTCAGCTATAGGCAAGTAATTATTGATATAAAAAGAAATTAATTTATTGTAATAGTTGTAGGTTGCAAAATTAAGACTGTTTTCTACAACTGTTGGAGTGAGTTTTAACTAGAAAAATGTCTGTGCAGAAGTGGAAGCACTGCAAGCATTGATTGAGAGGCTAGGTAGCCAAATTATTAGTGTAAAAGAAAGTGTAAACGAGAATGTAAATAGCCAACGTGAGTTAGTAGATTAGAAATTAGGTCTTGTAGATAGGAAAATAGAAGGCATTAGCGAGTTGGTGGACACAAGAATTTATAATGTGGACGAGAAAAACGACAGTATAAATGAAAGAATGGACAGCATAAATGAAAGAATGGACAGTGTCGAGAATGAAATGAAATAGAAAATTAATGCGTTAGAGAAGAAATGGCAGTAACCTCAGAAGAGAGTCAGCAGCTCTGCAGCATTGGTGTCACGCAGCCAGGAGTGGGGAAAGGACTCTCAACTAAACCTGCCCTTTATGATGGCTGTACTGAGAGGCGCTGCACTCAGCATACTGCAATCTCTGCAAGAGCGACATCGACTGGAGTACTCACACTGGTATCGGCCTTGTAGCTACATTTCAGCGACCGGTAACTGCGACATGCCCACCATGCCCAGCTGCGCAGCCACACCCAGCTACCAGGGGAGCCACTGCAGGAACTATGGCAAAACATTGTGCAGCTCTCCCACCTATCCTTGGAAGAGTGCTCCGAGGAGACAAGCGACATCATTGCAGTCGGCTTCTTCATTGATGCCATTGCCGACACAGAGGTACAGCAAGCGGTACGTCTGGCTGCACCCCACAACAAGCAGGACGCCCTGGCCCGAGCAATGGAGGTGGAGTCTGCAAGAAAGGGGGCCGCACCACGTCGTCTGGTACGGGTAGTGAAGCTGAATTAAGATGACGACTGTATCAAGAAGACATTGAAGAAGATGCAGACGGCCATTAGGGACATCGCTTCCAGGGACTGGGCTACAGAGCTTCGCCGCCCCCACCCAAACAGCTTGAGTGTTGGTCATGTGGACGGCCGGGGCACCTGAGAGCCTAATGCCCACAACAGCAGCAGCAACAGAAGCAGCAGCGAGAAGCAAGTGAGAATACAGCACATACAGAAAACTTGTAAACACCGATCTTGAGGGGCAAAAGTCAGTGACTACTTGAGAGAAGGCCCCAATGTTCTTAACACATACGGTTGGTGAAACAGAATTGGGATGAAAAACTGGTGGAGGGGAGCTTGAATGATGTTCCTTGTCAGATGGTCATTGACACTGGGGCGACCATAACTGTAATAAGACTAGACATCCTTGGGCCTTCCCCCCCAGCAATCGCCCGATGACAGTATGGAACAGTGCTATCTAACTACAGTAACAGGTGACACCACACCTGTTAGAGGTAAGAGAAAAGTAATCCTGAAGCTTGGTGACCTTAACATAGAGCACGATATATACATAGCAGAAATAGAGGATGAATGTCTTTTGGGGCTTGATGTACTACATAAGCTGGGGTGCTGTATCGATACCCGTCTTGGTGTGCTACGGGTAGGCAGTACAGAGTTGGTGGGAATGATTTGTCCTCCCCAATTAGCTGCCCAGTAGTATGTGGCCAACCCACTGTGCTACCCACTTCTAGTGAAATTGTAATTACATGCAGATGTCAAGGAAAGTTTGCAGGCGATTGGGTCTAATTGAACCAGTAGAGAGGAATGGCATTCTGCCAGGTAAAGTCTTTGTAGCAAAGACTTTGGTCTCTTCTAATTCTGACAGTTTTCCAGTTAGAATGATAAATTTGTCAGATAGTGACATTCGTCTTGAGGAGGGGAGCCATGATAGGTGTTTGCAAGCAGGTGACACAGATACTTCCAAATGTTCCAGAAGATTCCAGAGTAGAACCAATAGAATGTCCTCTACCAGAAGTACTGGATGAACTGCTAGTAAGAACAAAAGAAAATCTTAACTGGTGCCCGGAGAGACTGTTTCTGAATTACTGCAGACAAAGAGGGATGCCTTCGCCTATGGACCAAATGACTTTGGAAGGCCTGATGTGACCTGTCACCACACTGATACAGGAGATGCCAGGCCCATAAAGCAGCCACCATGACGACTGCCACTAGCTTTGCATGAGGCAGTTGAGGTAATTCTGAAGGAAATGAGGGAGTTAGATGTGATAGAACCATCGGTTAGCCCGTGGTCGTTGCCCATTGTACCTGTTAAGAAAAAAGATGGCTCTCTAAGGTTTTGNATGACGACTACCACTAGCTTTGCATGAGGCAGTTGAGGTAATTCTGAAGGAAATGAGGGAGTTAGATGTGATAGAACCATCGGTTAGCCCGTGGTCGTTACCCATTGTACCTGTTAAGAAAAAAGATGGCTCTCTAAGGTTTTGTGTAGATTATCGCCAACTTAATAATGTGACAAAGAAAGACTCTCATCCACTTCCAAGGATAGATGACACATTGAACAGGTTTGCAACGGTTTTCTACTTTGGACATGAAGAGTGGGTACTGGATGTGCGAGGTGGCCCCAGAGGACCAAGAGACGATTGCACTTTGTGTCCAAGGGAAAGGAACCTGGCAGTTCAAAGTTATGCCTTTTGGGCTATGTAATGCCCCTGCCACCTTCGAACACCTGATGGAAAAAGTCCTTCCTTTAGATATGTCAGGTTTACATAGATGACGTGACAGGAAGGGCATTTGGAGAGCACATATCATGCTTAGACTCTGTACTCCAGAAAGTGACTGCAGCCAACTTGAAACTGGTTCCTAAGAAGTGCCACCTGTTACAAAAGAAAATAAATTTCTTGGGACATGTATGTAGCCTATGGAATAGAAACAGACCCCGAGAAGATCAAAGCAATAAGAAATTGGCTGACACCAACTGACAAAACTGAAGTGCGGAGTTTTCTGGACTTATGTTCCTATTACCGTCAATTTGTACCTGGGTTCGCCATGATCGCCGAGCCACCACATGAACTGACTGAGGCAAAATGAAAATTTCATTGGACCACTGAGTGTGAAGATGCTTTTAGTAAGCTAAAGTAAATTCTGATATCTCTACCAGTCCTGGGTTTCCCGAAAAGTGAGGGCATGTTCATTTTGGACACTGATGCTAGTGATGTAGGCATTGGAGCTGTGTCATCCCAGGTTCAGGATATGAAGGAAAGACCACTAGAATACTTCAGTAAGGCATTGCATAAGCCTGAGAGAAATTACTGTTTTACACGCAAGGAGCTCTTCTGGCAATGGTGAAGACAAATTCCCACTTCCACCCCTACCTTTGTGGCAGACATATTATTCTAAGAACAGACCACGCTTCATTACATTGGCTACTAAACTTAGTACCAGAAGGTCAAATAGCCTGGTGGATAGAGCATCGTCAAGAATATGATTTTCAAATACAGCACAGATCTAGACACCTTCACAGCAAAGCAGATGCACTTTCTAGAGGGCCATTTTGTCATCATTGTGAACACCACCAAGACATGAGTGGCGAATCACTGAAGGTACAGAGGACAAGAATTCAAGGTTCTCTATCTTGTGATGGGACACCTACCTGGACTGATGAGGATATTAGGAAATATCAGCTGAATGATCCCACTTTGCAGTCATTACTTAAGTGGAAAGAAGCTGGCTGTCTGCCAAATAGGAAGAGATATGTAGTCTGAGCACAGAAATCAAAGCATACTGGGCACAATGGATTTCCTCGTACTGAAGAATGGCATACTTTACAGAAACTGGGAAAGTAAAGATGGAAAACATGCACAATTACGGTNTCTAGTCTGAGCACAGCAATCAAAGCATACTGGGCACAATGGATTTCCTCGTACTGAAGAATGGCATACTTTACAGAAACTGGGAAAGTAAAGATGGAAAACATGCACAATTACGGTTGGTCCTCCCAGAATGCAGGATTCCTGAAGTCTTAAAGGAACTGCATAATGTGGCAGCCAATGGCCACTTTGGTGTTAATAAGACCCTTGATAGAATTAGACTGAGATTCTACTGGCTTCATTGTCGGGAGAATGTTGAGAAGTGGTGCCAAATGTACAACACCTGCACTGCGAGGAAGGGTCCAAGGACCAGGGGACAAGGTCACCTCCAAAAATACAATGTTGGAGCCCCATTCGAGAGGATGGCAGTAGATATTCTGGGTCTCTTGCCTGTTAGAGAGGCGTAATCGGTATCTACTAGTGGCCCAAGATTACTAAGTGGCCTGAGGTCAATCCCCACCTGAACCACAAAGCACGTACTGCGGCTGAGGCATTCATAGAGCATGTCTTCTCGAGGTTTGGGGTGCCAATAGAACTTCATTCCGATCACGGAAGAAACTTTGAGTCTGTGGTGTTCCAGTAGGTAACAAAGATTCTGGGGATGAAAAAGACTAGGACTACAGTACAGCCTTACACCGTCAGTCGGATGGAATGGTCAAGAAGCTTAACCGCACTATTGAACAGTACCTGTCAATCTTTGTGACAGACAACTAAAATGATTGGGATTCGAAGGTGCCATTGTTTCTCCTTGCTTACCACTCGGCAGTTCACAACTACTACTGGTACCAGTAATAGTAATGGTAGTACCAGTAGTAGTTGTGGTACCAGTAGTTGTGGCAGTATCAGTAGTAGTTGTGGCAGTACCAGTAGTAGTTGTGGCAGTACCAGTAGTGGTAGTACCAGTAGTAATGGTGGTAGTGCCAGTAGTAGTTGTGGCAGTACCAGTAGTAATGGTGGTAGTGCCAGTAGTAGTTGTGGCAGTACCAGTAGTAGTTGTGGCAGTACCAGTAGTAGTTGTGGCAGTACCAGTAGTAGTTGTGGCAGTGCCAGTAGTAGTACTAGTAGTAGTATCACCAAAAATATAAAAATTATAAATTTTCAAATATTTAAAAACTGTATAGTGAGTAATACAATGAACTATTGCCAAGCACAACTCATGTTCCAAAAGAGACTTTTTTTAAGAGACAAACAACTCCACCCAGCAACTAATCACAGTAAACAAAGGGTTCAAGGTACATATGAGTGAAAGTTTCCCTAAAGTGAGATCTATCATGCTGCATATCATCAATTGATAAGTAAATAACATTCTGTAGTTTTGACCCATCAAGTCTGTTATCAGCCAAGATAAACGACTGAGAAGCATCTTCAAGGTCCCAACACTACTGTGACATCAATGCCACAGTAAAGCTGCTATTTCTCACCTTCACCCCTTTCTCTAGTCAGCAGTATATATAAAGGAGATGAGCACTTACCTTGCAATCAACAAGTATTCTAGTATCACTCATAGTCTTGTTAGAATGTACCGACACTTGGTTATTTACTGATTTTCAATTGCTGGGGTCCCTAGTTCAACCCCAGNTTCACATCACCAATTCTATACGATGGGTGGAACTACAGGTCCATCCCTTAGTTGGGAAGCTGTCTCCAACTGGTACCTGTCTCCTCTCATCCATGTTGTTGATGCTGCCTGGAGGTAGAATCAATGTGAAAATTTAATATTACATTCAGTCTTGCTGCTTGGCTGGGGAGTAAGGCAGACCTCGGTTGTAATGTCACAATGGAGTTTTGTGATTTCACTTAGATTGTGTATAATGTCTGGTTCTTACATATGCCGATCACGCCGAACAGAGCAAAAAGCTGGGACAGCCAATTAAAAACCATCATCATTTACCACATGAGCAATGCCAAAAAATTGAGCTCATGCCAAAATTTTTGCTTGNCAGCCAATTAAAAACCATCATCATTTACCACATGAGCAATGCCAAAAAATTGAGCTCATGCCAAAATTTTTGCTTGTTAAAAAAACACACTGCCAATATTTCTCCCAAGGTCCACTGTTGTACGTTTTATACCAAATTTAATTGATTATCAACACACATTGGTGTAACAGTCTATGACGGTAAATGGTTGTATTTATAATTAAATATGTGAAGCATAGTCGAGAGGTTTGGCCGGCTCTTAACATCGAGATCTTGAGAGCCAATAAAAGTGAGGCAAGGTGGATATGCCCCGGGATGCAAAGGTGGAGGAAACTGGAAATCACTAGGAAAACCCACTGACCAGCAGCATCGTCCAGCACGATACCAACGTGCAAAAGCCCAGGTGCAACCCCACTGGAAATTGAACCTAGTTTGCCTTCGTAGGAGGCGAGCGCTCTAGCCACTATGCCAACTGCAGGCCTGTAATTAAATATAAAAATAAAAATTTTAATTTTACTGAAAAAAAAACTAATGTATTTTAGAAATGAACTGATAGACAGCACTAAACTATATATATTTTTCTGTAACTACAGTAGAACGCCACTGATATGACCTGTCGTAGTTTCTTGACATAGCGTCATTAGTAAGGCATGTTGTAGTAGATGTTTTAGAAAATTTTGGACCAATTTTGACCCACTCCCAAACTCTATACATTCAAATTTGCAATTTTTTGCATTTTTTGTCTATGGCACAACAATAACAAGTTTTAATTAAATATGAATTTATTTTAATAGGCAAACATCTTCCAAAAAACTAGTACCCTGTAAAGGTGTATTGGACCACATCTTGACGCCAAAATTTTTGCTAACTTGAATGCCACAAAGTTTTACCACATGCAAAGTCTGTTTTCAGTAGCTTCTTGCAGGAAAACTGGAAGATTTGTTATTAAACTATATATTTATTTTAATAGGAAGACATTTTCCAAATAAAATTATAACCCTAGAGAGGAGTATTGGACTTCCCTTGTGGTCAAAACTGTTTACCAACAATGACAAAAGCGTTTGCTTCACAGAGTAAAAAGTCCATTTTCAGTAGTATNAAAACTGTTTACCAACAATGACAAAAGCGTTTGCTTCACAGAGTAAAAAGTCCATTTTCAGTAGTATTTTGCTGGAGAATCAAAGGATTTGTTATTAAAATGTTAATTTATTTCAATAGATACAACTCTTCTGAATAAACTGATAAAGTGTAAAAGCATATACGACACCCCTTGCTATAACAAGACAACATTATAAAAAGTCGACAGAATGCACAAGTACTCACAGGGCGGTATTCGTAGATAGACACACACAAACAAGTCAGACGAACACATTTTCCACGTGGATGAACGGTCACGCAACATTTTGCTGGCTAGACCAGTTTCATCAGGCAGCGAGCAATGACACACTGCAGTCTCGCGAGTGGTGGTTAGCAAACACTGAACCTAGCGGCCAGGAGGCCACATTCTGTAACCATATCAAACAGTTTCTTTCATCTCAAGGCGCCCTCCAGTGTCTTTCTCACAAATCGATACAACTTCTAACCCCAGAGAAACCCACCACACCTGTCATATACTTGTTTCCGAAAATCCACAAAGAACATCAGCCAACTCCAGATCACCTCATTGTATCGCGGGATGCAGCAGCCCCACGGAAAGAATCTCGGCACTTGTGGATGCTCACCTTCGGCCTTGGGTACATCAAGGACACCGGCCACTTCTTGGAATGCCTGAAAAACCTCGACAACATCCCTTAAGATGCTTACCTTGTTACAATAGATATCACTTCACTTAACACCAATATTCCCCACTCATTAGGACTGTCTGTAATAGAATTCTACCTCAACTAAAGACTTCCCAACAGCAAACCTTCCACATAATTTCTGGTCGAACTGGCAAGACTCACACCAAACAATAACAGTTTCACGCATGACGTCTGTGATTGACGGGGACATCACGGTAAGGCTAGTTTTAGGTGTGTCAGTCAGAGACATGACTGGCTGTCAAGATTGACTTATGATTTTTTCACTGGAGCCCAGCCGGTATACAACCTGGGGCAGGTGGTTTGGCGGCTTGATACAAAATCTGGAGTGTGCCGAATGACCTTACGTATTACCGGCCTGCACACTGCAACTGGTACCTTTGATGGGCATCGTCCGGGATAGCTCCTGGCTCTGCTTCAGCTGGGGTTGGCTCCTGCTGGAGTTTGTGCTCAGGCTCGGAGCGAAGGTGGTGCTGCAGCTGGTGATGCAGATAGAGGCCCGAGGAGGGTTGCTGGTTCAGCTGAGGTGGCACCACGGGTTTGCGAGACCCAGTGGTATGTTGAGTCCTTGGCGGAGGGCGACGACAATGGGATGTGGTTCTGTGATGCTCTTGAATGGGGGCTGAAATAAGGAAGGGGAGGGATCTGGGAGGTGAGGCATCTCTAATTGTCGGGTGGCTTGAGCTCGTTCCTGGGGGTTATGCTGCAAAGTGCAGTTGGGGCCAAGTAAAGCTTGGAGTTGGTAGCTGCCTTTCTAATACACAACCTGGTACCACTCCTATGAGTGTAAGGCATGTAGGTAGGTTCTACGGTCGGCCATGCAAGAGAGAGGCAGGCGACAAGTAACCTAACCAAGTGTTGAGCCAAGCAGAGACCAAGCCAACCAATTGTACCCAAGTACTCTAACCGGCGACAGTTCAGCACGGTGGATTTACCCCAGGAGTCCGACAACGGCGTGGGTGTGGACCAAAGGGGCCAGACCTCAAGACCCAGTCTCTCACTATTTCCGGCAACAGTTCAGCACAGTGGACGAGTGAATGGACTTGACTGACTGACTAACTGCCTTGTGGTTGTGACCTAATGGTTGGAGCTCTACCGTACTGCACACCAGGTGCAAAGTATGGGTGGCCTTCTAATGTGTATTGTTTTGATGTGCATGCACCCGGTTAAGGGAGCCCACAGTCCTACACTAGGTTCGGAAAATAGGTTGGGAATACTGCAGTCTCCTGCTCTTCCCTGGTGGGCTGACATCTACGGAAGTTGGCGTTACAGTCACCCTTAGCAATGAGTACTCGGAAGTTAATAGAAGACGTGTTTACTCCGAGAGGAATTACACAGTGACCCCTACTTACTCCTAATTTACCAAGAACTGTAACGGAAATTAACCTACGCAGACCAGGTGATGGGGACCTGGGTCTTAACTAACAAAGCAGATGCGGCTAGGTAGCTATTATACTTACTAATCCTAACTAATTCAATGCTTGTTGTCCAGAAGGGACTCTGGTATCACTACCAGAAGGGTAGTAGGTGTACAAAAGGGGCGTTGACTTCTTCGGGGGCTTCTGGTGAAGGTCTTGAAGAGCATCTGGTAGGTCAGGAAGACGTCTGTGTTAGCAGAAAGTTCCAGTACTGGGGAGCGAACTGAACTGCTGAGAATGAACTGAACTGCAGTTCTGTGGCTGTAAACAGACATATATTCAACCTGCCCGCGGGCTCTCTTAGGTGCGGGGGTGGCGGGGTGAGCTCCTCCTCCCGTGGGCAGAGCTACGCTCCTGGTGCAATCTCTCGGTCCATGGCGAAAGCAGGCATCTCTGTCATGCGGGGTTGCATCTGCAACGTGAGCTTAGGCGCTTAGTTGGTGCGCTATCACACAAGAGGGGTTGGCATGACGTCTGATAATACGGAGAACTAACTTGGCTGCCTTTATCCGTGAGTGGCCCGCATATAGGGGCGTGCTGGTAGACTCTGGATGCAAGTGGTTTGAGGTTCACACCCCGCCTGGGTTACGTGATTCCGTGTGCAGATGAGGCNGCTGGTAGACTCTGGATGCAAGTGGTTTGAGGTTCACACCCCGCCTGGGTTACGTGATTCCGTGTGCAGATGAGGCGAAGTCGTGTTTATATATTTACTTATCAAAGAGCATCACGTGTCAAGTTTCAGGTTCCAAGACAAACACTATCTGCACATTAAAGGCACANGCTGGTAGACTCTGGATGCAAGTGGTTTGAGGTTCACACCCCGCCTGGGTTACGTGATTCCGTGTGCAGATGAGGCAAAGTCATGTTTATGTATTTACTTATCAAAGAGCATCACGTGTCAAGTTTCAGGTTCCAAGACAAACACTATCTGCACATTAAAGGCACAGNTATTTACTTATCAAAGAGCATCACGTGTCAAGTTTCAGGTTCCAAGACAAACACTATCTGCACATTAAAGGCACAGCCATGGGCCCTTCTTACACCAATCTCTAAATGGGTAAACTGGAACAAAACTTTCTGAGCCTCCAACTAATTCAGCCACTCTGCTGGATGCGCTTTATAGATGATATTTTCATGATCTGGGATTCAACTGAGGACAATCTCAACTACTTAAACAACAAACTCAACTCCCACAGCCTGCTCAAGTTCACCTGGATCTATTCTAAATAACACGCCATATTTCAGGATGTGGAACTAGCCCTTCAAAATGGCAAAATTGAAACAACTGTTCACATTAAACCCATCAACCACCTTCAATACCACACTTTGACAGCTACCATCCATTCCATGCCAAGAAATCTCTGCCGTAGTCTTGCCACCACAGCTAAATGCATCTGCTCCACCCAAAATGTCTTAAACAAGCAATGTGATATAACAGCCAAAGAATTCCTAGATAGATGGTTCACAAACAAATTCAGCATTCCACTTCAACCACAGATCCTCAAACTAAGATCAGTAACTCAGCTATCCCTCTGGTTGTCCCCTACCATGAGGGCATGGATAAACTCAGAACCATTCTCAACTGTGGACATAAAATTCTGCCCTCATCACCACTCACTGAAAACTTGTTCTCCAAACCACCCAGATTGGTCTTCAAACCACCCCCGCAACCACCTTAAAAAAAAACTGGTGCACCCCCAATTATCACAGAGTTCCACAATCAGTAATATCACCACGTCCAGGGGGTCTTCTCATCCTTGCAATAGTCCACGTTGCAGCTCTCAGCTCTTATGCTATACACCAGTCTTCCACCTCCTTCAACAACAGGTTCACCAATTAGACTTATCTTATCCAGGGCAGCTACAACTATGGAACAGAAAATCTTACCTACCAGCCACAGTACGTTCACTGCAATGGATAGTACATAGGCANAGCTACAACTATGGAACAGAAAATCTTACCTACCAGCCACAGTACGTTCACTGCAATGGATAGTACATTGGCCTCATCACCAACACTCTCAGACACAGAATGAATGGCCACAGAGCAGACACCAAACAAGCCATAACTGGGGCAAATGTAAATTTACAGGAGAAGCCAGTTGCAGCACGTGCAGTATATCACAACCAGAACTTTGACTTCTGTTAAACAATCAAAGTGGTGAAGGCCCTACCTCCTTCTAATAATTGTGCAGAACTGCGTCGCTGGGAACTGGCCCACCAATACATCACCAAATCCAGACAGACATCTGGCCTAAACATAAGATAAACCCTCAGTCACATTTCAAATTTCCAGCCTCACCCTAGATTGCCTCCTGGCCGCTAGGTTCACTGTTTGCCATCCACCACTCACGAGATTGCATGTGTCGCAGCTTGCTGCCTGATGAAGCTGGTCTAGCTAGTGAAACGTTGTGCGACCACGTATCCGCATGTAAAATGTGTTCATCTGACTTTTGTTTGTGTGTGTCTATCTACGAGTACCGCCCTGTAAGTACTAGTGCATTCTGTCTACTTTTTATAATGTAATCAGTAGCCTAGTGGCATATTCCCGCCATTTCTCTATAACAAGAGAACCTTATCTTATTCACGTGTTTGCCGAAGTCGGCTGAAGTAAGTTCTACATTACTGCCAATGTTATAAAACAGAGAAAACTACATGTTCACTTTGTTATACCGACAAACAAAGTGCTTGATGTCGCTAGCCTGTCTCTCTTTTATTTTAATACTGGCCTGTATTTTTTGTCATTTATCCACAGTTATTTCACACCGAAAATGCATTTGGGAGAATAAGAATCATCATTATGGAGATGAAACATTACTTTATAATAAATTCCCTGCAAATACTCATGAAAATACACATGGTACGAAATAAAACTTCTGAAGACCACATAGAAAAAGAAAACTGCTGCTACCATCAAAATAAAAATACAGATATGTAAACAGGCCCATGTTTCTACAATGTCAAAAGAGATAAACTTCAGTACATTATTGTTTATTGTATATTTACGCACTGCGCAAGTAATAAATATTATGTTTAAGTGTGCAATGATTTTATTCACGGCTATAGAACCTTTGCTTAGGGTATTTTTGGTACGGATCAATTTTCCCCACGGAGTGGATACACCACAGGACAGTACAGATCATATTTTCCAATTGCTATATGCAAGATCTAACCTTGTAATCACTTTTCACATCATTTTAACACTGATGGTTAAATTTTGATTTATATACATATAAAACGAAATTATAGATGCTTAAAAATAATTCAACTAAATTTGTATCATGCTGAAATTACTAACATAAAGAAAAATCATTGCAGTGTTCAGTTTGTTGCTGACCACTTAGGTAATAAAAAAAATTGGTATTAAAAATAATGAACAAACCAACATGGTCGTAAACTGAGCTTCTGATGAAACGCCAACACGGTAACACAGAAAATCCACTTACACGTGAACCACCATAGGTTCTATCTGCTCTGTTTGGCGTGATGAGCGTAAATATGAATCAAGCTTGATGAAGGGCCAGGAGTTAGGAGCTTGGTTTGGAAGCCTGCTGGGTGACAAGAAAGCAACTAAGAACCACCTGGTGACATAGGACTGCATCTCCTCCAGAGTAGTAGTTTGGGACCTTCTCTTATTCATCTTATATGTGTCTAACAGGAGCCTCTAACCTGTGGAATTGCAAGCATTATTCCACAGTTGAATCACACCTACAGCAGTTACCATGCTGTGTTACATGTTTCATCATGTTAGACAAACTCTATTATTACAAGGTAACTTTTCAACACAGCATGCACTTCACAATATTGTTATTATTATTTATGTACTTCATTAATTGATAGGCCAAACAGAAATATTCATTAGAACATGTTAGTGTAACATGCAAACGTTCATGCTGTGTCAACTCCACAATAAGTCTCGGACATCACAGAAATCTTTGTAAACGATAGCATGCTTACATCAAAATAAGCATGTCCTACCTTCCTCCTCACCTTCTTCTAACTGTAAATCACCTTTCTGTCCTTTCTCATAGTCGGCGTTGCCTGGATACCGGTCGTGCATCTGATGGGCCACGCCTCCTCCTGCCTGGCCCACACCTGGCTGATACATCTGCCTACTGCAATACAGACCTGACAACTGTGAGTGAAGCTGTTCCACAATGCTTCGTTACATGTTTGCCTTCTACCACAACTCTCTCCACTATCAACACCCACTTCATCTCCACACTAAAACACTGCATTTTCCAACAAACCAAATCCCCTCCAGAAATAACTAACAAATGATGGCATTCAAGAATTCCTGGGCAAAGCATATGAAAATCTAAACAAAGAATCTACTTCTGTCCACCAAAAAGTATTTGTATGTGTGGTTTGCCCTACAGTAGGCACAATTTAATGACTAAAATAGGTTGAGGCTAATTATTTATATCTTAATCAGAACTTTCAAAACCATCTTCCATGAAGCTATATGTACCAAAAGTTGTGATGGTTACACAAGACAAACATTGTCCTAAAATTTGTAGCAAACCTACAATAACATTAAATTTTTTTTATGTTAATGCATACTGATAGATAATACACACACAGGTTTAATAGTTTGAGCTGAAAGAAAAATCTCATCAATTTAAGCATTATTTTACTGAATGTGTCAATATTTTGAGTTAAAGTCCTTGAAAGATTTTGGGTTTAAAGATATTTCAACACTTAAAAAGTAGAAGGTTTTTCCACTTCCTGTCAGTATTTGTATACAATAACACTGAAAGCACTTGTTCAATTTTATTTCCCAATGAAATTTTTAGTTTTAATTGAACTACAGTAATATTTTTTCCAATGTTAATATTAGAGATAATACTTTATCTTTCACATTGAGCTGTGTCGTACACATGACAGCAGTCTCAATGTTTTCATGTATTAGTTTTATAAACAGACTGCAACATAAAAATAATGTGTAAAATAATGGAAGTCATAATGAATTGCACTGTAAATGGCCAGAATGTAATACATTGTTAACATAGATAAAATGGTGGTACCTGAGGAAATAGTTGTTGTAAAGGACAGTTGCAACTGAGGGGAATGTAAGATCAAAGTTCTGCTGTGTTAATAGGCGTGTGCTGCTGTGGTAGGTCATGTCATACTTACATCTGAACTACCGGGACCAGGGAGCCTGCTGGGGTGACGATACTATCTCCATCAACTACAGGTGAAGAGGCCACGATGCCTACAGCCGCCACTTGCCACAGCTCCGTGGAAGTAGCGCCTTCTTGACCAGTCCCCTTCACTCAATCCTCGCTAGGAAGTACCACAATGCTTTGTTAGAGCCACCTTGCCTGTTTCTACCACGCCTTGTCACAGCTTTAACCCTTTTAGACCCACTTTACGGTTTCAGGTGTTGCGAACAAAAACTTTTACGCATGCTGTACTCATATCGACAAAACACTTGTTTAGTTGTCGCAACCGATGAGCTGTAGGCTATATGTCCGACTACAGTTATATGAACCAATTACGACTTAAACCAGTAAGACTGTTTGCGAATAATTTACCCACAGGCAAGATCATTGGTCATTGAGCTTCGTAGTGTGCAGTGCAGACCAAAAATTACCTACATGTGCGTAATGTACACAATCGTGTACACTCGGTCTGAATTGGTCAATTACTTCAGCTCTCATTTTCCCAAGCAACTAACAGGGTGCTCAACTGAGACCCACTACGAGGCCATTTCAGACCAAATGAATCAGTGGGTGATTTTTGTGGCTTTTATTTGGAGTAAAGCTTCAACCCAAACACCACGCTCAGTCTACAAAGTCCACAGCCTCCTATCTACAAAGTCCACAGCCTCCTATCCCGTGCATCGCTGTCTGAATACAGCTGACATCACCTTCCTTGAGTCACTGCTGCAAGCCTTAAGCTGCCACTGTCACCACTTGGACACCACAGGACATTACTCCCATCCCCACCTGCAATGTGGCTGGAACCTGATCACTAGCTACGGTCAATTCCATTTGCTTTGGCTCTCCCCTCTTTTTTAACATCATACTCAACCATCTTCCATCACTGCATGAAAGATAATTGGTCAGTCCTCTGCTATCACTGCTTGAAATACACACCAGCACACTCACCACCATTGGCAACATGGTTTGCATTAGGACAATGCCAATTCCTTATGTTTTTGGATTCCACCCTCCTTTTTGATTCCCTCCATCTGACCATCCTAACACCCTCCTCTCAGGACAGAGATAGTAAATTGAAGCAAACCTTCCGAGCATGAAACTGAATTCTGTAGCACAGCCATACCATACCACCATCATGGCTAGAATCAGCAGTTTCATTGGAGGGATCTAGTTACCTCCAGTGCTGGCTACCTAACGCCAATACTGCATGCCAAGCAACCCTCTACATTGCTGCATTGGCAGCAGTGAGCCATAACAGATATCTGATATACACAGCTTGCAGCATCCAGGTGTTACCAACTGACACATAGGACAGAGGGCTAGAACATACTTTACCAGACACTCCACCCCCACACATGAACACACGCATGCGTGCACACATATATTCATACACACAGGCACAAGCACACAAACACAAAGGAAATTTAAGGGAAATCTGCTGAAAAATAAAATTGTTGCACTTTTTTGGTTCTGCAAATTGCATTTCTCCTGGTGAACACTGTGTGGCCCCCTTCCCCAGCACATCTAAAAATAGATACAACCCCCCTAGGTCACGAGTACTAGCCAATACATAGATATTAACTACACCCAACAGCTGGCCGAATGTTTCTGCACGCAATGCNCACTGTGTGGCCCCCTTCCCCAGCACATCTAAAAATAGATACAACCCCCCTAGGTCACGAGTACTAGCCAATACATATATATTAACTACACCCAACAGCTGGCCGAATGTTTCTGCACGCAATGCGACTACCCTCATTGTTTGTCCTGCTGTTGTGCTCTTGATCCTTGCATTATGACTTGGGTTTCTCTTGGGTTTTGATTACTGTTTGCAGACAACTTATTACACTTAATTTTTTTTATGCCGTAGGTTGCACGGAAGCCTACACATTGACTCACAAATACAACTCTAAATGTGAAACCATGCCAAGTCTTCCTCCCGTTGCGGCCTCCACACCCCTACCAGTCCATCACACTTGACAAAGAGCCAGATGCATTCTCGCTTCCTCACTTACAGCTTTCTCCTCCCATCCACCCTTTTACTGGGTTCATCCCTTGGTGTTCATCAGGCATAGCAGACAAACATGACCTTCAGTGTGTTTATACAACCAGTTGAAACCAGAGATTCGGTAACCTGGGTTTCGGAAAGTAGTGTTTGTGTGCAGTATAAACAACGAAGCTTCGGCTTAGTTTGTAAATATGGAGCAAAAAAGTATGAAGTATAAAATGTTAAGAGTTTTTGTAACTGTTTGGTTAACAAGGGAAGTTGCAGATATGCTTCTGCGGCATCATTTTATTTCATAAGATGCTGTTTGTTAATGTAAACTAACATTTTACTGAAATATCATCAAGATTTTTCAGCACGAGGCCACCAAACGTTGAACTTTCGCCCAAAGAAAAGAAGGCTGTGTCCAATGTTAAAATGTTTACAACTGAATGGTGACAAAGGAGGTAGCAGATGCACTTCTGTGATATCACTTTATTCATAAGATGTATGACTATTGAATTAAATTAATACTTCATGTAAAAATCATGTTTATTTTATGCCAGAGACAATTCAACGATGTTTGGTAAATCCTTAAGCTGATCAATGTACAATTTAACATTCTGGGAGTCAAAAGGAGGCCAAGTATAAGCCTCTCGAGTATTATTTTAAAAAAAAGTGTTATTATTGTGCTAGAGACAATTGAACATGAACTTCACGCCAAAAGTTGCAAATTTTGATGTACAGGGGTCAAGGGTGAGTCAAAAATGGTCCAAAATTCCCCAAAATATCTATGGCAGCTGACTCACCTTATTTCTGGAAACAGTAAGGGGTTGTTTTAGTAAAGTTCTACTGTATTAGATATTTTCATATAGCATGTGTAACCAGTATACTAAACTACTTTATAAAAAAAAACCATTCAGTATGTAGCAAGTTGGATTCACACCAACAATCCTCAAAATAATACTGTAGATGGTTTTCTGAATGGTTTTTTTCTTCCCAAGTTTCTATTATAAAAATACAGTTTGCTTGTTTTACCCAACTCAAGCATCATTTTCAACATTTCCTGAGCCCTAATTTTCTTCAGTTTTTAGCACTACTTATTCAAATTCAGCATCAGAAAATCTTAGGAGCAGCAATTTAAATTTTGTACAGTGTTAAAATTACGAACAAAGTAAATTTAATGTTGACACTTGGAAATTCTCCACTAATATTGAAAACTTAGTAGAAATACTTTTTTTTAAAAGTCAGCTAAAATCACATGAGGTAGAAAAGTGGCAACACACTGCACACGGTTCAGTCCTAATTTCATCATTCAAATTTTTTCAAAATTGTTTTAGGTAATTTGCTCAAATGGTTCCTTAATAAAGAGCATGACCACTTCCTTCCATGATCCTTGTTGTCCGAGTCCCTGGTTCCGTATTTAACGACTTCTTCTCTGTCCAACAGATATTACATCAAAACCCAACCCATCCATCTAATCTCAGGAGAAAAAAAAACTAGCCAGTTTTTTCAACAACAAACAAGCATTGTATTTACAGTAAAATTCCATTACAACATACACTTCACATTTACGTATCGTAAACGTACAATTTTCAATTCCTGCCCAATTACCCTGTGTAAACTATGTACAAATATTTCATATATTACCTAGTGTCTTCCAAAATTGGATTAGAGAAATGTCCAAATGCTGACTTTACATAAAGATATTGATCTTTTAACCACTTCCAAACTAAATTGGGTTTTGTTTACCAATACGACACGTAAAAAGTCATGCTGATTGCAGAGTTGCTTCAGTGAGTTGTTTACATATGTGCTGAAAACAAATGATTCTCCGTGTCAACTCGCAATGCCATAGATCCTCGTGTCGACCTAGATTAAACACCATCTTGAATTCTTTTGTATATAACAACATAAAGGTATAAATGGGTAGCAACAGATACACGTTTTGGTACTGCATCTCATAACATACAGTAAACTCTCTTACGAGCATGACTTTGTAAAATCGCCTCCCTCGTAAAAATCTAAACTGATCAATTTTAACCTCTAAAAAAATCTAGAAATTGTGTCATAGTGCGTTTTTTCCAGTGAAGACTGTGTTAAAAAATCTCCAGCGTAAAATCAAAATGATTTTTATACAAAATATTAATTTAAATTGTACTCAGTAGAAATTAACTAAACTATAAAATAAAAAAATTCAAATAGTATAAAAATATTTTATTTTTCATACTGCGAGAATAAGTAGTGTGCTCGAAATGGCATCAGATTTACCATAAAGTACAAAAATGTTAACCTTCCACAACAAAAACTGCTATAATTTTTTTCATTTCGTGCAGTCAATACGTGTAAACAAAAGTTTGTATGATGTTACTGTACAACTATTGCTTTATTTGAAAACCTATTGCATACATTGTCTGTTATAAAATTTGCTTTTATAAACTAGCTTGTGACAAACGGCAATATTTACATAAATAACCACCACAAAAAAATACAACGTACCAAAAAATTTTAAGACAAAAAACATTACTTACAAATTTATCCTGGCTGGTATCAAAGGAAAAACCTTACAAGTGAATTTATTAAATAGCACCAAAAATATACAAAAATCACAGCAGCTTCTTAAGTACGCACATTTAAACTATTCCTAACAATAATATCACTCCAGGTTTTCAATGCCTGTTACCTCTACACCAAACATTACTGCCATCCTTTATTAATTAAAATTCAAACATTTGAGCAATAACTAACACAATTCAAAATGAACACAAAATAACACATATTTTTGACAAAAAATATAAAATTATATTTTTAACAACATAATAAAAGAATATATTAAAAGGTTGTTTTATATCTTGTAATAAATATGATTATGACACCACAGGGAATTTTACACATAATCCAAACTAAATTAAAATCATCATAGATAAAATTATAAACACCATATAATCTCAAGTTCTATTAAGAACATAAAAACTGATTAAAATCAGGGTACAAAATGTAGATGAGAAATTTTTTTCTAAACAAATGACCATTAATGAAAACAAGCTGTCAAACAAAAGAGCTAAAGAAACAAGTACTAATTTTTATACAGTAATGCATAATTTATTGATTTATGTATAACAAAGTTTAATATTAAATACCAGTAAATGTGCCTAGTGTTTTTCCTAAAATTTATGCACAGGATGCCTATAAAAATTTTTTTTTGTACAAATTAGTAAAATAATTATATTATACATGTATTCATGGCAAATGAGCAAGGTATGTACCTATATTCATAAATTCCTCTGGAGGCAATAACCATACTTTTGTACTAGTCATATTTTCCCATCCTACTCTTCAGTGTATGGTTTACAGTCAAATATAGTGTACAGTACTTTTTTTTTATTTGTAATACAATTTTTTTTTATCTCTCCCACCTATTTGTGCTGTTTTGTAAATACTGATGGACTCTCATCTTTCACAAATTTCTGAAATATATTTTAAGCATAAGCTGCTGGTACAATTAATGAAGAAGTAGCTGAAGCAAAACAACACCAAAAACTCCAAAATAAAAAACAATTTTTCACCACACCAAATCTGCTCTTTTAGAAAAGCTCGACAACCCATAGACTTATTGTCTATCAACATTGTGAAAACCAGTGTATAACTATTTCAACAAGGGCGCTGTGGATAAGGCCTCTTCATACTGCTCTCTAAACAGCAAATGTTTCATTTAACAAAAACTCTATATCATTAATAGCAGTCCAGCAATAACTCACACNAGGGGGGGGCCAAAGGTAATACAAAATATCCTCTATTCTTTTCAACATACTTAGAAACACTTTGACATTAAAAACTACACATGTAAACTCATGTAAATTCTAGTTAAATTAGTTCTGATCATTGAAATCCTTAATTTTACTCTGTCAGAATTCAAGGCTATATTGTATGCAACGGAGTCGAAGACATCACTTAAAGAGCAGTGCCAGGAGATTTCAGTACGTGAAAGGGAATGGATCTTGACCTCCTCTGGTTGCATCTGGGCCCAAGAGGGGTGTGTCATGACTGGCACCGGAGTGATTCAACGCAAGCCATCAAGCTCATCTCTCCCCTTCCCCATCACCGCATGCAGCAAGTGCAACAGCTGAAGTTGTTGAGAAGGGCCACACAACAACTCCCTTTCTAGTCCATATGCACCCTTCTTCGAGAACCGCTGGGCACACTAGTTTGGACCTGCAAGGACCTCAGGGAGGTCCTGTGCAAGAGACTCAAGACAACAGAAACACTTGCTCTCACCCCACCATACCACCAGCACAGTTGACTTCATAAGCCCGAGTCCCAGTGGACGAGGACCAACAACGGCACCAGGCCACTAATAACCACTCAATTTGGGAGGGAAAAGAGGTGTGCTTCCACTCCTCTACCTCATCCACTTCATTCCATCACCAAAACAGAACCTGAACAATATAACAGAAGGAATTGAGTTGAGGGATTTCAGGTTGTGCTTAACAACAAAGTCTCGAGTGCCAACAAGGATTACATGAGGTGAGGATGTAGCGGTCATGGAATGCAAGGGCGGAAAAAATGGGAGAGCCTCGAGTAAACCAGCCAACCTACTGGGAACGTTTGCCAAGTTTCCCAAATGTGAAAAACAGGGTGACCCATACAGGAATCGAATCTGGTTTGCCTAAGCAAGAAGCGAGTAGAAGAGAGCAGAAGGAAAATGTTGGGACACACAGCAGTTGAAAGTGGACAGGGATTCTCAGGCATCAAACCAATGAAGTGCCAACAGGTAGGTATCACTCGGGACCAGAAAAAACTGTAGCAGGGGACAAGATCAAATCTGTAATAAGTTAACACAATGGGCAACCATGTCAGATGAACGAGGGCAAAGCATTAGCATCTTGAAATTTTCATTGATTTCAAGGTACTGATAACATAACCCAGTCACCAGGCTAAGTTATTATGCTCTTCTTGTTATTTTTCTTTTCATAAATCTTTTTCTGGAGCTTTCCCATCTCCCCCATAATTACATTATTTCTTTATAGATAAAGTACGACAGAATTTCCAGCAGCCAATCACAAGTTAGCATATCTGCAAAGTAAAACTTCAAAATGACCTGATTTTCTAACATCAAACTTTGTACTCTGCACAATACATTTGATTATAATTTTAAAAAAACAACCTCTCAACTCATCACTTGCACACCATGATGTGTACTGCTAAGCAACGACCATGCCAGTCTCCTTATTTTAATGCTGCATTCAGATCTTGCAAACACCCACTGCACTGCTCCACACTAATGCTTCTATTTGAGCTGCAAAGATGATGATGAGAAAGAACGAGCGAGCGAGAGAATGAGTGAGTGTAAGTGTGTGAGAAAGAGCGAAAGGGAGAGATTTCGACAGGGCTTTGAGGTCTTCAGTGTTGTAGAAGCGAGTGAAGTGAGATTGAGAAGGTGAAGTGATGGAATGCGATGGTGGAGGGAATGGAAGTGCCCTGAGAAAACTTGGTGGGCCAAGAGCAATACCCACTACATACTCACATGTGAAACTCCAAGTCTGTACACATTGAAAATCGAGTCTGGTTTGCAGTCATATGATGTGAGTGGTCTGACCATTACACCACGACCTCACAGAAAGAAAAATTGACTGGTAGAAGAGGCACACTATCTTCCTGTACAAATTGCTATAATAACTTGTTTTAATTACCATTTCATCCCCCATTTCCATCGCCCCGATAACAATTCATAGTACCAGAATCAAGCAGAGAACAGAAGACTGTTGAGATCACTCATCGATAAGTCTCCCTGCTGTTAACTTATTGGGTTTGGCCAGGTAACACTGCTATATTCAAAAGGCAAAAACAATGAAATAGAAACATGTTTAGTTCTTTTTTTTCTCTTTTCAAAGGTAGGAAACAGGAATTCAAAATTTCCAACTACTGTACCACTCTGTGAACACAAGATTAAGACACGTACCAAAACATGGCAATTGGAACATCCCATCATGATCTTATGGTACAACTTCCTGCTTACAGCAAACCACATATGCCTGATGCAGATACAGAGTGTTTTACAATCATTAGATATCTGGAATAGCTCGTCATGATCTGGTGGTACACACTCATTTGCATCCTTCCAGTCACTCACCTTAATACGTTTGAGAAAGGGATATGAAAATGTTGGGTTCCATATGAGAGCATGCTGTTTGCAGCACCGACGTAGCACAGTTAGCCAAGACAGTTTCAAATGATCGAGACGTTCTGAACACAAAAACAAGCCCTGTCTTCCAACAGACATCATGACACTTGATAGCAGCCGAGACTAAGCTGCCAACATTACAAACAATAACAACGACCTATTCAGAAAGTCCAACGGTAATTTCTGCAATCAACCTAGGTTTGACCAACGCAAAACACAACAAAGGTTTATGAGAAGTGTGTTGTCAGATAATCTTTCCATTGGTTTTCATGATGCACCTGTATGTAAATGTCTGACTAGAAAAGATTAATGAATAAGTATTTTGGAGCATGTAGAATGGGCAAGGTTTCTGGAGTCGGCAGTTACGCTACGTAATATCTTCTGAGTTGGCACTAAGGCCACGAGGACTTACCGATAGCTCAGTAGTTAAACCTCTTACCTTCCACTCAGACAGTTCATAATTTTCCAACAGGTATCCTATAGTATGTAACATGAGAAGACAACTGTGCCAAGTGGTTTTTCTCAGTAATGTTCCTGTTTAGCATTATTTTTTTTTCCCCCACCTATTAAATAACACCACCTACTCACTCAATGCATGGTAGCAAGTCACGCAAGGACCTTTCATCTTTAAACTTAAAGGTCGGACAGTCGCACTGCATCACATGAGCAATACATAACTTGTACATAATTTGCTTTTGCTTAGTAAAGTATGAAGTATACAAGAGACAAGTTCTATTTTAGGCTCTTCATGGTTAACGGAGCACTTTAGAAACCAACCTTTGAAAACTGCCACTGCATCGACAAAATATATTAACGGGCATATTGACAGGCATGCGCAAAGCAAAGTTGATACCAATGGAGAGAAAGTAGTTCCATGTCTTAGTGTTGAAGTAAAAGTGTTAGGTTAACATTTGTGAATGCTGAAATGATTTCTTTTGCTTTCTGTTTATTTTATGCATATAAGTGTAATAATTAACCAATTTGTAAAATATTTAATATCCTAATAATTTTACAGTTTCACTTGACCAATAAATGGATAAGATGTTCAGGCCCACAGCAATGTTGATTTCCCATATGGTGGAAGAATACACAATGTGCATATGTAGATCTTAAGCAGAACTTCCAAAAGTGCTCAGTTTACAGATATGTAGTTTAACATTAGCAGCAGTGGTTTTTGAAGTTAACTGGCAATGGTGTGGTAGAACTGAATTCAAAATCTGATTGGACTTCCACTGCCTACTGTAGGCGATGGAAGTCCAATCAAATTTCAAATTCAGTTCATAAGCAGCAGTCTCACTCAATCTTGGCCAGATATCTCTGTTTAGGTTCATAGGTAGTGTACAGCCAAACACACTTGGTATACCACTAACTAAAGTTAAATGCTTACAATAACTTAATACAATCAAGAAAGATCAGAAGCAAGCAAAATGGAAAACTAATTCCTTTATTGTTGGAATTTTCATACATTTCAGTTTTGCAAGATGTTATTTTTTCATGCGTACTTACAAAATTGATGTGCATTAAAGAACTATGTGGATTACGTAGTATAATAATTACGTAGAGCATTTTTTAATGTTTTTTTGCACTGTGGAAAAATATGGGCGGAAACACACAAGATATTGGAAGGAAAAATATTTTTCCAGCTTTCATCAACGTTTGCAGCACACGACTTCAGTAGTTATTAACATCTTGAATGCTGATAAACAGTTTAATACATTACGCATGAAGTGTTCAAAGTTGGTCACTTCTCAACACAACCTCATTTCCAACAATCATTCGGCAAGTACGTCCGCATGGGCTAGAGAGACAAGCGGCAACGTGATGGCCACGCATCAACTGGAACTGTGGTTCCTGCTGTGCCAGACACCCACTTCTACTGCAACTTTCCCCAATTTTAGAGTAGAACAGAGCGAAGCTATAGCTAGTACAATTTACTGTTATTGTGTTGTATCTAGAGCCTACGCAAGCAGAACTGCTGTAAAACTACAACTACAGCACACAGTGCAAATACTAACACGACTACTGATTGCAGCACACAGCAGTACTGCAAATGCAGCTTGTGTGACAAGCTTACAACCCAGCTGACCACACTCACTAACTGTACAATTACCCTACACCCACAGCTTGGTTTCAGGTGGGAACATCACACATATTTTAATTTCTTATACAATACTTTGTAGTCAATCATGTTTCACACGTTTCATCATTATTATCCTTTGTAGTTTCCAACCCGTGGCTGGGTCAGCTCGGTAGAATACCTCCATCTTTCTCTGTCTCCCCACTCCATTCTCCTACGCCCACTGTTTTTCAGTCTTGTTCCTCTATGATCTCGACCAGCCCCTGTATTTGTGCTTTCTCTTGTACTACTTCATTTTTAATTCTTTCCTTCATCGTTACATGCTCCTTGCAAATCTCAATCCTATTGCCTCTATCTTTCTTTCCATCTTCTTGTCCATTTCCATATTTCTGCTCCGTATGTCACAATGGATACAAAATATGTCCTGTACAGTATGTATCTGTTTGCATCTTAGTGGCACTTCTCTTTTCCACAATAATTCTTTCACGCACCTCTGTAAAAGGCATCTCCCTGCTGCACTCTCTGTACAACCTCTTCATTGTTTGCCCTTGTTTTCCGAGATGCTACCCACAAATTAGAAGTTATCCACATACAGTGAAAGACTCTTAAGAAGTTTTCCTACTTAATAAGGTGAAAAATTTTGCACATTGTCTAAATGTAGATGTGTAATTTGAACCTTGTAAGGAGTTTTCCTTGTTAGTGAGCATTATTTTTTCAGTCCCTTAAAAAATGCCTTAACAGAGTTTTACTGTACTTACTTCAGCTCCACTCCATCTAACTTTATTCTCTTCCTGATTGTGTCACTTTTCGTACTCCTCACCTCTCTCTTACTGGTACTGAACTTCATCCCACACTTCCTCTCTTCATCATTTCAAGCAACCAGATGTACCTGCATCTCCTCTTCTTTTTCACCCCACAGCATCAGATCATCTGCAAATCCCACAGACTTCATGTTGAGTATTCCAATGATATCTTCAACTCTGAACACTGTCATTTCCATTTCCTAGGCAAGATCATAGTGTCTGTCCGTGTCAATTATCACAAAACTTCTGTTGTCCCTACACAGTTTTCTGACTCTTCCTGCTTATTATTTCGTGCTATACTTCTACTTCCCTCACAGCTTCCCACACTTTGCTTCTCTTTACACCTTCTCCATAGCCATAAAGACCATCACAGGTTCTTTACCACTCACATCTTTTCTCAATTAACTGCCTCACTGCAAATATCAGATCTGTATAACATCCCCCCCCCCCTTTTTGCCATATCTCAAGATATGCTGTACCACTATCCACCTTTCTTTGATCCTCTTCCTTATACTCTTTTCCAATATCTCTTCACAGATCTTTGCAGTGGCAAAACAACTAGGGGAAGAGGGTGCACATTGCCCCTCCCTCAATTTAGTAAAGAGCGCCAGAATGAGAGTAAATGGGTGCCCAAAGTATTTTGTTCACCAAGAACAAAGATACATTGATATAATGCATATAATCTCTAAAGCATTATTATAACATATAATGTATTTCTGATACTTATATACATCTTTGCTCCTAGGTTATACTCTCACCTCCATCTTTTACGCAGCATCTACTCACATTTTTAAGCTTACAAAATTAAATTTATAAGACAAGCCAAAATGTCTTAAGGTTCCTGCCTACCTGGAGCTTTGTTCTGCATTTGAGGCAGAGAAGCGCAGGAGCAATAAGGACGAGACTGCCACACGCGTCAAGTGTGCCATCGTTGCTAAACACATGGCTCTGAACTGGCATGTAGTGTTCCAGTCGCACTGCGCGTACCTGTGGGACTTTCGGTGGTGACATCATTTTATTGGTGGAAAGTCTATAGGATGGTTCAGTGCAGGGCCCTTGAGTAGTTTTGTATGTATCTAGATTTATATATTTACAGCTACAGTGCTTTGAAAAAGCAGTTTTTAGCTGTTTTGGAGTACTCTGAAATGGTGTTTCTAACGTGTGTGACATTTTAAAAGTACTCAACAGCCCTCGTCTGAAGTGTGTGTTCTTTTCGTAGAACACCAAATTGGATGCACATTTAATAGTTTGGTGAAAAAATGGGTTTTTAAAACACACTGCAATGCAGTTCAAGCGCCTGGTAGACAGGAACCTTTAAAGGGGGGCCAAAGACTTGTACCCCTTTCCTAATGGGGTACCCAAAGGCATGCCCTGTAAGTTGGAGACATTGTTGTGCCACTGGATCTTTGTACAGTGACACATCATTGTAATAATTTTATACATTTCTGAACTTAAAATATGAAACATATAACAAAAACCAAGAGATAATAATATCTGTATTATTAAATCTATGAAAATATGTATAACAACAAACACTCAATAAATAGTGCAAAAAAAGAAGTAATCTTAATGGAAATACTCACATTAATGCAAAATATCTCACAAAATTTTTTTATCAAGAGTGTAAAAAATACTTTTAATGTGATTAAAAAGAACTGATGCTTTCTATATTATACTGTATTAATAAATATGTATTGGATTTCACCAATAATGCCAATACTGTACCAACAATTTTAAATTCTAAAATATTTTAACAAGTACAGTACAGTATAAAGTCGATTATCCGAACATTGGTTATACGGACGACCAGTTATCCAGGCTCATTTTTAAAAAAAAAGAGAATAGTAAAAACACGAAAGTCTCTAAGTTTACTATGTTCTGAGCATGTGTAACAAATTTTACGTTGTGTGAAAATGATTTTTTACAAATTCTTTTATCTTCATTTTCAACAAATTTCCGTTATCCAGATTTTTTATTATTCCAATTACCTTTGGTCCCTATTGGTCCGGATAATCTACTTTCTACTGTACATACAGATTTTTTGTTCTTCCAATAAATAAGGACATTTACATGACAAGTGAAATGTATATCACTTGGTACTGCAAAGAGCACTGAAAGGTAATGCAAACATATCTGAAACAATACTTAACTCGGCTGAATGAAAACCTTAACTCTGCAAGCAATAACCACTTTGTCTATTCACTGTATGTTAGGAATACACGTAATGGAATGTATTAAATTACCATGAGTTTTTTAATGAATTAAAGACAAAGGCATTGTTCATACCACCACTTATCTTTATGCATTCAGTAGACAATCAGAAATATCCTAATTACATGGCCTAAATGGCAGTAAGCTGCACATTTCTACACACAAGCATTTTAAATATTACAGTTGACCCCGTTTCTACCATTTTTCAAGGAACTATCAAAAAATTTCCATACATGCAGGATTTCAGTAGATGAGGGTTCTGGCATGTACTTGTACATCAATAAAATACAACTTCTGACCTTATTAGACTTCATTTTGTGTATAATGAGAACTGTACATAATCTGTGAATAAAGTTCAGCTAATAAACACAATAAAAATGGAAATTTAAAAAAAAAGTATTACTGTAAATAATAACATAAAAAACACTTCACCTCAACTCGTTTGAATAAAGAATTTAACATTTCAAAATATTGTGTATAATTGATTGTAATCCGACACCAAATGCAAACCGACCTAAAACTTTCAAACCCTCTGAAAATAAAAATAATACGAGACAGAATGCAACCCAAATATAGAATGTCCCGCGCGCACACGATCAGCTGAGAGAGCGCAAGATTATCAGTCGGGCAGTGTGTTCACGGCAGCAGGCATTGAAGGGGTGGCGGCACGAGGAGTGGCCCCTTCACGCCGCTACATGTTGCCGACACCATGCGCGTGTGGCAAATATCTGTCTTTTAAAGTAGTTAATTATATTTTACTGTCAAAAAACTTGTAATTTTGAGACACAAATGAATAAATAAGGTTATTATAATTTATTCTTCACGATCTTTAATAATTAATCATTCAAAACCACGTCCTCTGATTTTCCCTGTTGCGAGTTACACTGCACTCGAGCTGGGTGCCTATCCATTATTAGACGAGAAAAGGTGTTGAATACACCCTTACAGGTTATCAGTTTAATCAAAAGACGCCTGTCTATTGAAATAAATTAATATAAATCCTCTCCTCTGATTTGCTCGCAGGAAGTTACCAAAAATGAACTTTACACCTGGTAATATAAGTCGCTCGATGTTCAAACAATTTTTGGTGACAAGGGGAGGTCAAGTATATGGTTCTAGGTATATCATTTTATTCGCAAAGATGCTGTCCATTGAGTTAAATTAATATTACGTTTCAAAATCATGTTTATTTTACGCCAGATACGATGAAACGTCAATTTTACGGTAAAAAGAAAACACCTTTGCAAATAATAATTCCTCATTAAAATGTATTGCGTAATGTTTTCATGTGAAACCATTTGCTTTGAAAAACTAGTGATGATAGGTGCAACTACTTTGAGCAACAGAAAATCTTGATACAATTTTTAAGATCGCCAGGCGCACTTTACTTGCACAGCGACCAGGCATGTAAGGGGTAGCGGCTGAGAGAGAGGACACGCTTTTTCTTTTGCTTGGCAACAACTTCCCCTCTCGCTCGATTGCATGTAAGGGGCGGAAGGAAGGTGCACAGGAGAGAGAGAAAGAAAGAGGAGGGAGAGAGGATGCAAGGTCGCCACGCTGGTTGCTACATAACCACTTCCCCTCTCGTCAGGTGTGTGAGGGGAGGTAGCAAGCCAGACTCGCATGCCGCATCACGTCGCAGACATGTTGGGAAGACAGACAACGCGCCGCAGAGCAGTGATAAATGGTGGCACGCATGACGTATTTCACGTCCAGTTACTAGACATTTGAATTAACAACCAGCTTAAAAACAATCGTTGCAGGAAATCTTAGGTGGAAGGGCCAAAATATACTTTGATCGATGCAACATACGATACACGCGGTAAACTTTATCATTATTTATATAAGAGTTTTTCCAGGACCACTGAAAATTAACTGTGGATATAGTTTATCGGTGTATGCGTTTACGGTACGTGTGTCGACTGTATATATTACCAAATTTAGGTAGGCTACTGATATATCTTCAGACGTAATAAAGACAAACTTAATTCAATATAATGTCTCCAATGAGCTAACTTTTTAAAAAATCCTAACAAATATGATGTGGTTATAGTCGTGCACAAACATTACTGATGAAATCAGAAAAATTTAACACTGTGACTCTTCATAGTAATTTTTTTTTGTATCACATGCTACTAAACAACATAAATGAAACTGATGAAGTAATGTTCTTGATATCACTCCCTGCCTAAACCTGTCCATATGTTTTGTTTTTACTGAGTAAATATATGCCACATCACTTCAGTTCTGCAGTCCTAATAGTTCTAAGTATTTAATTTAATGTAAATAATTATAAATATTTTCAAAAAAGTTATTACTTACAATTATTTATGAATAACTACTTGCCAATTACACAACACTACACAAAAAATACATAAATGAAATACAAACTTACAATTAATATTTTTAGATGTGTTATTTTCCGATGAATAGTGACTTAACGTGCAAAACACTAAAATGTACAAGTAAAGAGAGACAGAGAAAGAGAATAAAAAATATATTGTAATGAGTTTATAACTATAATCTTGCCATACGCAATCTCCACATAAAAAATTGATCTTAAAACAATACACTTTTAACAAGTTGTAGATTAACTCATATAAGAATTTTACCTAGCTATCTCATTCTCAGACAGCTTATAAATTTAAAAAAATACTGACAGGCATTAACAAAAAAAATATTTCATAGTTAGAATATAAAAATCGTGGTAAAGTACTAACCAGTGATGAGACAATAATAGATTCTTACTTACTTAACCACATACGAGTGCTACTTATCATAAACAGTTCTGTGCGTACAAAATAAACTTAATGCTGATAGCTTTAAATTATTTTTAATATACGAAAATGGATGTTTTCAATATTTAAACATGACAACATGTTTAAGAAAGCATCACATTTTAATTCTTAAGTTTATGCAACATTTACTTAAATTCATTCTGCTCACAAATAGAACCAATACAATAGCTAAAATGCAGAATTACCATACAGAAATTAAAAACTCAATCAAAATGTACAAAATTAAATTTGCAGCAAACTGCCTGCTAAAAGAAAAGTAACAATATATTCTGCTTGAAGGGCTCAAAATTCAGATTTACTTACACACTAGCTAAAATAACACTACAAACTCCCAAAATGGACATCAGTCCAGATACAGTGATGCAAACATAAAATAATATACCATAGAGTTTTTATATATAAAAAAAGGGCTGCAGAATCATTTAAATGCTNACTACAAACTCCCAAAATGGACATCAGTCCAGATACAGTGATGCAAACATAAAATAATATACCATAGAGTTTTTATAAATAAAAAAAGGGCTGCAGAATCATTTAAATGCTAAATTATTTTATTATTTTCCGTCACAAAAACTTATATATATGCCCGGTATAGTGGATAAAAGAAACAATACAAAAGAAATGTACAAATGACAGCAATGGATAAGAATGGGAGATCTAGCAAGGAACAGTACTTTGCAATAAAAAAATTGATAACAAAACTATACAAGCTGAAAATAGGTGGCAGCCACGTTCATGGATGCAGTAAATTTTTGTGGTAGTCTCACAAGAGATGGAGGAAATGATGTAATTTGAAATAAATGACAAAGCAAAAGCAAGGTGTATAAATATTATCAGACACAGTCTAAAATATAAATCAAGATGACAGAATGTATTGCAGAAATAAATGGCATGACAAATATGATGAAACTTCCTGCTATTTCTTGATGACAAATTATTTCCGGTTGTCTCATTCCCTCCCAATTCATTCCCAGATTCCCAAATCAAATAACTGATTCTGTAAAATAATAAAATTAAAATAAAATACTAAAATCTAAATTTAATTTTCTTTTTTTGAGACATAAAAATGTGGAGCATCAATAAATAATGAAGCCAGCTCTGAAATTCGTATCATTTAAATTACAGTTTGAAAGGAAGTTAAAAAAAAAGAGTTATGAATGCGCATTAATGACACAAACAAACTTCATCTACAGATTAATAATGGCTAAGACAAGATGATCTACTCACTGGTGGAACTAACTAAAATGTATGGAAAATTGTCAGGTTATGTTTTGAAAACGTACTGTAACTAAGGAAAAAAAAGGTACAAAAATAGACAACATAGAAATTTTAAAAAAGCGTCAACTATTTGTAAGTACAGTATTATGGAAAATTACTGACAACATAAGAATAACAAATTAAAGGTATCCATAAAATGCTGCAATTACAGTATATATAGAAAGGTGAGCATAAAAATATTAATGAGGTCCCCAGAAAAGCACAAAAAACAATAATAGGGCATGATGATATAAATTTACTAATATGGTTAGGCCACAGACTTCAGACAATGACGGTTTAAGATTTTTCAGCAAAATCTTGCACGCTATGCTGCATGAAGTCCAGTAGTAAGCTCGTACATTCCTTAAATTATGGAGCTACTAAACTTGACAACCAGCAACAATGTCTAATATAACCACACCCATTCTTAGTTACTCCATACTATGTTGCAGCATTTAAAAATAGCTTACTTACTGGCACATTTTACCTAGTTATCTAAATTTATTTATTAGTCACAATTCAATTAGCATAAATGCAAAAATTACAACACAACTACAAACTATTACCTCATGCCCCACAATTTAAAAATATTTATGCCAAACACATAATAATCATGTGCTACCTTCACTGATGCCCACGAAAACAAAGATGTGCAAAACATACAACATCCACAATGAAATTATGAACCTGTGAAACTCGAGTCAAAAACTTGTACAGAAACCATACAGAATACACCATACTTTTTTGCTGCATACCATATGCTTATTTAGGTTCAACAAAGATTCTCCGAAAATAAGTACGGGCTGAATACTACAGTACTTCATTTCGACTGGTTTGTTGTTCTACAGAGCGCACGGCCGTAATGAAGTGATGGTTGCTTCAGCTGTACCACCGTACTTCCTACAAGGAAACTGCTGTACATATTTGTTGGTGACATATCTTACCATTATATTTTGTCTGCCAAACTAGCCTTTGTAATACAGGACAATTCATGCTTCTTTACGCACTACTGAAAAACTATGAATTACACAGTCCCTAACTGGCCTGGTTGTGATTGCTAAAACTATCTATTTTACATTTTGACTATCAGAGATATCTTGGGCTCCTCAAGTGACACGCCAGCACACTGTGACCATGCTGTATTATATATCGATTATATTTCCGGGAACAAATATAACCTCATCTTGGTGGGTAACACAAATACTAAGGTAAAAGAAACTGAAGAGCAGTTGCATTCGTATCCGTAAAATTCAAAGCTGGGTTTGCATCGGAAAGTCAATATTTATTCTTGAGGGACACGTCATAAATAGTGTATTTACTCGCATAATGTTCACACTTATTTTCCCACATTTTTCCCCAGACAAATGAGGTGCAAACATTATGCACTGAAGTCAGAAAAAATAATTTAGTTCAGTTTCGTATGAAATAAAAGGCAAACGTACTGGTTTATGATGAGTTCCTTTCGGCTTTCATTTGCTATGATAGAATATTGCGTAAATTTGTTAAGAATGTCATTCCAACTCTCGCACAACCTACCCGGCTTGCAGGCAGCCACACCACGCCGCCATGCGACCACCGTAAGCCAGACGCTGGTTGGCGCACAAAACTGGCAACCATGTAATGGCTGCTCAGCTGGCAACAGTGCAGTGATGTCGCCTGGTCTGCAGCTCGACCATTCAAACTACTCTCTGTCTCCCTTTCAGTCTCTTCCTCGACCAAATGTTTAGAAGAAAGAGAGAGTATGAGAGAGGGGGGCCAGGTGGCAACTGTTAGGTAAGAATCTACCCACCACTGTTGACGCATGCTGTGGGGAAAAGGGGCAGACGTGTTCTGGGCGTGAGAGAGACGGAATGTCAAAATTTTAACAAAACAAAACAAAACAAGGTCCTGGGACGTGCTGTTAACAACTGCATTAGCACGATGCAGAGAGATGGTAATAAGTTGTACTAACACTACATAAATATCAAAAGTTTTGTTTTACCCTGAAAACGTAGATTGGTGTTGCATTTTCAAATCTGCAAAATCTTTTGGAAACATAATTAAAACAAAAACTTTCATACAAAACAACACTGTTTTCATTATACTTTAAAGAGGACTTGGCCCATATCATTGCAAATGTAGAGTGTTTTTCAAAGAAAAATTTAAAATCTTTTAAATAATAATAGTTCTGAGAACATACATTCTTACCCAGCACAGTATTCTTACATTTTTACATTTCTCTATGCAAACTAGTTTTCTTGTCATTGCCACTGTGTTAAATAAATCTCATAAAAGTACTGTTAAAGCATCTAAAAACTGAAAGCATAGAAGATAAAAATTAAAGTTTAATAGCGACAAAATCTGCAGCTAGTGGAAAAACTGTGAATAACACGAGACAAACTGTCTTGAATCTAACTCCCTGTACCTACAAGCAAGAAGCATGCAGCAAATTATGACGTTCTTGGACATTCACTTTGTAAATGAAATGCAAAGCCATTTCCTGTTCTGACTGCTCACTTATGAAAACAATTAATTAATAAAGTATACTTACAAACATAATTATATTCAAAACATTATAAACCCATAAAACTTTGTGACTAAGAAATAAAAAACGTATAATTACGAGCACGCGGAGTGTGAGGGCCAAACAGTGAGTAACATCGCGAGCCCATCCCCCATCCTCCCCCACGCAGCATGGCGACAACTCTAGCTACAGGATCACACAACACACAGTGCAGTTTCAGTCGTGCAGGTGTTACAGTGTCAGTTATCTGTACCCTGGGTAATGCTGCTGCTGCTGATGCTGCCTGTGCACGAGCATGGGCAGGTTGCCTTGCAGATGGCCCTTGTCGTGCAGGCTGTCGTAGTTCATCCTGCCCATTGCAGGGTGCATCCCCATGTTCTGCTGATGCTGCTGCTGCTGCTGCTGGCAAACACCACACAAACCACATCACACCAGTGCTCCAACCTCTTCCTGGTGGGGTGGGGTCAAATTGGGATTTCCGTACTCAGGAAATGTCGCCGACCTTACCACTGGTTCGTGGGTTTTCTCCCGATTACTCCCATTTTTCCCAACTGCATTTCATCTTTACTTCATCTATCTCCACCTTGCTTTACCAACACTAGTGTTTAAGACCTCGTCTCTTAAGCACTGCCTAAATCTCTCACTTCATTTCTCATGTTCAATAATTGAAGAATTATGGGTGAAAACAAAGAAAAACTGCTGTGGTTTAGGTCGAGCACTACTGACAGAGCTGTGGGTGAAGGGCACACACACATTCAAGACCACATGACCCACGGCCATAGATCTATCAGAAAGGAAGGGCTTAACCTCAAATCCTAAATTTTACGGTTTCTCAAATTGAAGCAGATCATAATGGTACAGTAAAAAAAAGGTAGAATGTAATTTTTATACTGTTATAGTTTGTGCAAATAGTCTGCAGGTTTGAAATATTTCAGTATTCAAATTTTGACAGACAATGAAAATAAGACAAATTATGCTTGTATACTAGGTGTCCCAAATTAGTGTTAAACACTCTTTGAAAGAGAATAACAGATAAAAGATTAAAGCAATCTGACGGGACTGTGTATTTGACGTTAAGGGGACGACACGGTGTGTGCGAGCGCGTTTAGCCATTCTGCTGTCGTAAGTTCCATTTGCAGCCATGAGAGTCAGCACTAAAATTGTAGAGGAATGGTGGAGGTGATAAGGTTTTCTTTTAATTTACATAAGTTGACTTTAGTGTTATTGAAAATGTGAGAACATGATTGCATTGCAGCGACAATTGAGGGCAAAATTTGATACTGTGCCACAGTTATGAGTAACAAAGACACGATTATGTGACAAGTTTGAGAGTTCCGTGATGTGCAAAAAGAAGGTGCGGGCAGGAAGATATCAACGAATGAAAGAAGCGTGGGGGCTGCGTTGCACACACACACACGTTCCTTCAGGAAGTTGTAGTCTGTACGGCAAGCTGCCCATGAGTAAGTGTAAATAAATCAAGTGTCCATCACGTTTTAAAGCAAGAAAATTGGAGGCTCTACATCCCCATGTTACTTCACGCTATGAATTAAGATGACCCATATAGGCGTATCGAATTTGGTGAGTGGATTATGAACACGTGCAATGACAACGAACATTTTACAGACATGATTGTTTGGTCCGATGAGGCAACCTTTAAATTGAATGGAACTGTGAACCGCCACAACGATGTGTACTGAGCCGATGAAAAGCCTCACATAGCGATAAGAGCAAGTTGTTAATCTTCCCAGGTTAATAGTAGGGTGCAGTATGTCTTCCAGAGGACTTGTGGGGCCAGTCTACTTTGACGGAACAGTGACAAATGAAAGTTACCATTTCACGTTGCATAAAAACATTGTGCCAGCTGCTCACCAACTCTACCCAGATGATGATTGCTTTTTCCAGAGCAGGGAAGTGCACTGCCACATTACCATTAAGACATATGGTCGCTCCTGGATTAAAAATTTGTTGGGAGGTGGATAGACTGACGAGGAAGTGTCGAGTATCCATCCAGATATCCATATTTAAAGCCATCACAATTTTATCTGTGGGGAACTCTGAAGAACACTGGGTATATCACAAAACCACGTGGCACCCAGTGTCCACGGTTTTGTTACCCAGACATACACTGGGTGCCAAGCGAAACTTGATTGTGACCAACTGTGAATCTCCTCCCACAGAAACCATAGCTAATGTTTGTGATTCTGTACAACAGTGTTACAGACAATGTCTTGCTACTGACGGTGGACACTTTGAACGTTCGTAAATGTTATTAACATTTGCACACACCCAATGTTGTCCTTATAGTGACAAATACAAGCAGTACCATAAGATTGTATTAAATAGTTTCTGTGTTATTCCCGTTCAAAGAATGTATGAAAGCTTTCATTTGGGACATCCAGTATGTTTTGTCTACCTCATTTCTGATTCGCCCATTAGCAGTGGTGCATTTGAGGGTATATGTTCTAGAGTACTTGATCTGTTGCATTAATACCAATGACAGCAGGAGGAAGCCTAATGCCGCACAATGGCACTGTGTCTGAGAATACAGAAGGTTGCATTGTCCTGGGACGAGCTAGACACTGGACTGAACTGCAGTCCACCCAAGACACACTGAGCAGTTCCTGTTGCCCAACAGCACCAAGGCAACCAATGAAGGGAACTAGAGGGAGTGACTCCTTGCCATAGAGCCAGAGAAAGTGTGTGTTCCTGTTTTGCCCCATTTACCAGGTGCTGTTTTACTGTCATCCCGTTCTTGACCAGACAGCATTCCTGAGAACACATTTCCAGCAGAGCCTTCATAGATAGTAAGCTTAGACAGTCAGTAGAGTCTGCCTAGTCTACATAGGCTTGCCACTACCAGGTACTGACTGGGACAAACTTCCTTGTCTTATTAATGAAACTGTCATGCAATTTCCTCCACAGAATACAGGCCTCAAACAACAGTCTACCTTGTTCACGTGTGGCCAGGAGTAATAGCAAAAAGTCACGAACCCAGTCACTGGGTAAAGAGGAGCTTTGTCTTGTGTCGGTTCCCTCCGAGAGTGACAGGAAAGTTAACGCAGGGTGTGATGGTGTGAGCACTGCCCTAGCATAGGGCTGCCATTTTTACGGATACTGTATTACCAGTTTTTACTGATTTTTAGATCATCAAACTGACATGCCACACGGGTGGTCGTCTGACCATATATAGCCTCCACCTCTAATGCTCCTCTTAGACCACCGTGATGCAGAGCACCATCACATTCTTTACCCACTGCTATTACAAGGTACATTACCATGAGCCAGTGTGTTCATTTGCCACCTGGTGGCCGGCAACCCACCCGCCCTGATGCTCCTGCCTGAAAGTGGGTGGACATACCCCCTCAGTAGAGTAAGAAGATAAGGCAGGTACCAAAGGCGCATCTCAGCTGTGCATAGGGGTGGTTACCTACTCCATCCAACAATCTCATTCCGCCCCTCACTCATGATGCACTCAGGAATCCTTGAAATATTGCTGCACACACCGGAATCAGAGCAAATCACTGTGAAGTGGTCTGATTCTGGTGTGTGCAACAAAAATCTATGAGATTCAATTATTGTGTTCCAAAATATTGCAAATCATTACCTAATTACCTAATCAAACATATTTTGTTTTACATCAGGAATAAAGAGTCAGCGTCCACAGCAAGAAAAAAATAGTAATTAATCAGACGAACGTGTATTGCAAGTTTCACTTAAAAGAAATGGTAAAGTACGGAATATGTATCCACGTGTGCTGCATTTTGCATGCCATCATTTTCCTGTTGACGAAAGTTTCAATACATGATGTACGTAACTGAAAAATAACACACTCACTCTTGCAAAAATACACGGTGCAGGAATCCAGCTATTAATATTTTGATAGCTTGAGTTCAAATGTTCTGCTATAAATATCTTCACTTTACTTCGGCTATATAACCTGATATCTAATTCTGGTCATTTAAAAATATGGTTTTGCTAGAAACGATTTGTAACACAAGGTAAAATGCCTTACTTATTCTCATTCTCCTGAGTTGAATCACTTGTTTAGTTGATGCCATAACATAGTACAAGAAAATTTTAAAGGAAAAAAGAAGACCATACTATTTGCTACTTTTTGTTGCATAAAATATTACTAAATACGCTTAACAAGCAGAGAGTTGCTGTAAGATATAGATATATTGATAACCTGCCCACATGAAAATGTTATGATCATTTTGAAGCCAACACATTTTCAATCTGTGGAAAGTAGATGCTAATAATTCCACAGAAGTTGTTGTGATTAACAAAAAAAATTTACTATCAAAGACCCTATGTAAGTATTATGTGAGAGCGTAAAAAAAACAGTAGTGTGGAGTGTAAACATTAAGGACTTTATGACTTACAAGCTGTTATTATAACAACCTGTATTTTAACATCCTAATGTTGCACAATTTTAAAATATAAATTTTGTGAATAAATTATTGGTTGATTTGAAGCACTTACATCAAATTGGCAATTTTTGTCTGAAACAAAGCATAGGGATATTCTGTAAAATAACTCGCAACAAAACTTTAAATAACCAGTATTTTTGACACAAAAACCAAGACGACATGGCAATTGTACGACAACTGGATGCTAACAGCATCTTAATTCACAAAAAAGACATTCCACTCACAAGTTACTGCTCAATAAAATTTTACAAGTATTATATATTGTTCTCGCATAGTTTGCAAATCATAAAAAAATTCTCTTACTTTTCTACCTGCAATGAAGTTTGCCAGTTATATCGTAACAAAGTAAACTATAGTAATCATGCTTGGAAAGTTCAATGTTTTATAAGCACATTTACTTGCATTGCGAGTTATTTTACTAGACATAACCATTTTAGTTTTAAGAATTTTTGGGAGCTGAATCAAGGAGTTTTGTTCAAAGTTCAGTGGTAGCCCTGCCTTAGCTAAGACTTATTGCAACGAATGTCTAAGTCTGCATGCCTGCAAGTGGAACCTCTATGCACTGCTCCATTTCAATAAGTTTCCTGTATATATAGTTCATTTTACACCAACCCAAAAAACTTAACTTTAGAAAATTGTTAATGAGACGAGTGTAATTTTTTTTTATTTCCATCATTTCTGCCAACCCCTGTTTGCCTCGTCTGTCACACTGCCTATTGCAAATGTCTGTATACTGATAATCAGGTGGTTACCCATACTTGGAAGAAGATGTAGTGAAACATTTTCTCAAGATTGATGTGGCATCAGACAAAGGATGTGCGGAACTAAGTTGAGTTCAGCGGTTTTGGTCAGCATGTAACATCAGGGTCTTGAGCACCAGTGAGTGTGAAATGAGTTGAATACGGAGCAGCAGCTGAATGCAATGGCAAGGAGAAATGAGAATGCCACGAGAAAACCTGCCAGCCGATGACGTTTGCCATAAATATGATGCAGACACGTCAATTATAAATTTTATTTATATAGCGGCTATAACATAAGGTATCAAGTTTTTTATAAACTACAATTCAAAATGTTGGGGCGCCCCCATGTTATTGGTGTAAAGCACATGTGCTTTTTACTCCACACGCTTGGCTGTGAGAGTCATCCGGGAAGCGGGATAGAGCCAGTCAATAGAGCTAATTTCAGTCCAGTTTGTGATTCAGAGACACAATGTCAATATAAGCAAATGTATCTACTTAGGACCATGTTGGTATAATAGTCGAGACTACCCACCTCCCACCAAGGCAAAACGGGTTTGATTCTCAGCGGGGTCCCTGGATTTTCACATTTGGGAAGAAACTGCAGATGTTGCCATTCTCGACAGGTTTCCTCAGGGCAGTCCAATGTCCCCTGCCCTTGCTTCATCATCACCTCGCATCACCCTCACCGGTGCGTAATACATTGATGTTAAGCACCAACCAAACCTCTCACCTCACCTCGCCTCGCCTCACCTCACCACATGCATCTTCTAAACACAATACTAGCAAATTACAGCCTTTGAAAATTGCAAANCTGCCCTTGCTCCATCATCACCTCGCATCACCCTCACCGGTGCGTAATACATTGATGTTAAGCACCAACCAAACCTCTCACCTCACCTCACCTCACCTCACCTCACCTCGCCTCGCCTCGCCTCACCACATGCATCTTCTAAACACAATACTAGCAAATTACAGCCTTTGAAATTAACAATAAAAAATATTTTTTTTTTCTAGAGAGTAATGAAAAGGTCGCAATTCCAACTTAACAATCATACAACTTAACCATAAAAAAAATTTACCCCAGCAAAAACATTTATACCACTTGTTTTTAAGCCACATCCTTGTTTTTTTCAAAAACACTTTGATAAAATTTGTAGCTTATAACTGAGCAAATGCAATAAATCTTAAAACATGGCATTACAACCTGCATCAGTAAAAAAAAAAAATGTTACGTAAACATTACATGTTGGAAGAATGCAGATGAATTTTGCAATGGTTACGTCCACAAATCTACCTTGGCTTGTATACCATACTCATGCTTCTCACATGCGAAATAAAAATGAAAGACCACTGCTGCACACCTGCGCTCCGTTGTAGTTCTGGTAGGGTACAGGCACTACTCCGGGGGGCACGTTCTGCCAAGCATTATTCGCAACGTACGGGGGCTGCTGAGGGATGTGCTGCGGCACTTCGTTCATGTGGGTGTCGTGGTGCTCTGGAGCGGGGCCCACCCCCTCCCCTTCTGCTTCTCTCTTCTCATCCTGCAACATAGCAATACCTATGCTACTACACAGTTACATATTGTAACCAGTTATCTGGTGCCATATGTGCCACATGTTCCTGTGCATCCATGCAAGTTCACATATGTACTATACATGTTCGCACATCTATTACAGATATACTATGTATGCACACACAAACATACATATGCATACACATGCATATATTGTTGGTGAAAATGCAATGCCGTATGTCAATTTTTGGCCATTAAAAACCAAAATATTCATGTGATGTCATAAACACAAATCAAAAAAAACTATTTCAAGATTTTCACAACTTGAAAAATAAAATCTTTGCTATTTCGTAAGCAAATTTNACACAAATCAAAAAAAACTATTTCAAGATTTTCACAACTTGAAAAATAAAATCTTTGCTATTTCGTAAGCAAATTTTATACATTATTTCCATTCTATTAAAAACCTTAATTTTTTTTTATTTACAAGATTCTGCATCTTTACGAACGATATGTACATATGTATATAGCTACATGATTGCATGCATGTGCGCTTTAACATCTCGTTGACGGTGGACAGGCTGCCACAGCCTGAATCAAGGAACCATCCTCGCATTTGCCTTAAATGTTTTTGGAAAACTATAGAGAACCAAAATCAAGATCGGAGGACTAGGTTCCGGACTCAGGTCCTCTCAAATGCAAGTCCAGTGCACTACCCCCTTGCTCGATACAACATATATTTTAACTGAACTATTAAGGTGTACGAAACATGCCAAAAAAACTTTGCTGTTTCCAAAAATCTAACTGAAAATGCTGGCAGATTGTCTGAAGAGATATTACCATTTGATTTCACAAGTGTACAAATAGAATTTAAAAAGATGAAAAAGTCTCAGAAACAAACATCACTTAACTAGTACTTAGGGTAAAAAATGGATTACTACTGGAATGCCTCAAAATCACGATTTCCTGTGAGAAACACACATATTTTGTATTAAAAATGGAAACTTGATATTAAGTTAACAACATCTGCAATTCGCTCAATAACAGATGTGCACTAATTTTTCAAAATTTTCAAGAAGTTGCAGAGCTTGTAAGATATTGAAGAGGTTAATAATTTTCTTTTCTGTTGTTGAAGTATCCTCTAGATAAGAAATACAAAAAAAAATTTGACATTAACTGTTAACCAAGAAACATTACTAACACACATTTCTATGGGTGCATCTTTTGTTGTGACCAAGGAACGTGAAGTGTGAGTAATGGAGTCTGACCCATGGAGCCAGATTTAGAGATTGAGCAATTTTGGGTGGAGTCGGAGTTGGTTAAAACTAAGTGACATGGACTCTGCCTAATTCACCCAATGATATAATGCCTTATTCAATAACTTTGCAACACTAAGTTTTGTGTTTGGAGCAGGAGTCGAAGTCAGATGGTGGAAAAACTGACGAGTTGAAGTCGGAGTTGAACGTTTGGTATACCAACTCCATAGCCCTGGTTGTGACACGTATAAGACTTTAAACGTAGCAATCATCATACCCATAAAATAATGGTTACTATTCCTAAAATGCCTAATTATTTCCACAAAACCACATAACTGGGGAAAATCTTCCACTAACGATCAGCACACAGTACTTACTGAAATTTTTTATCTTCTATTTTCCCCACTTGCTTATAATCTTCCTGCACAGGCCAGTCCGTATATAAAGTCATGCAGAATTACCACTGACAAAAACTCTATGTCTTTGACCCAAAAACTATCCTCTAGATTTTAGAATACCTGAATCTACTGAACATCAACTTTGCATTCATACTCATCAAACATAAAAGAAAAAAAGAAAACAAACTTAAATGCAGACAACTGGCACATGAAATATACCACAAATTGCAAACAACACATCACAAATCACTTTGTACGTTACACACACCGCACCCCCCATGAATATACCACATACATACATTTGAATGTGAATACACAGTCAGACATTAAACACATACATATATAATCATTGCATTAATTCCCAGCCACTTTTCTGATACTCTATAATGATTTTCATTCTTAAACGTTGCATGGTGAATGAAATATAAGTAGCAACTGTAAAAAATATTGTGATCATGAAATGTTTGCAAATTTGTGAGAAATACTGAGGAAAATGAGAGAAATATTGTTTCAAATATGAAATTTTTTTCCTCAAATGTGGTACTTTTTCCTTTAAATATAGGGCTCTTCCATCGAATATGGGATTTTCCCACTCGAATATGGGACATTTCCCCTTGAATATGAGACTTTCCCCTCGAATATAGGACATCTTTTCTTAAATATGGAACTTCTTTTCTCAAATATGGGACTTTTATCCTTGAATATAAAACTTTTCCCCCTCAAATACCAGATTTTTTTTACCTCTAACATCAGACGTTTTTCCTTAAATATTCTTCCTCAAATGTCGGACTTTTTCCTTCATATATAGAACATTATTACTAGAACATAGAACTTATTTTACCTGAATAANTTCCTCAAATGTCGGACTTTTTCCTTCATATATAGAACATTATTACTAGAACATAGAACTTATTTTACCTGAATAAAGCTTTTTTAAAAGAATATAGGACTACTACAAAATTATAACTATTCAAAAATAAGACATAAATCGAATACTGAACTCAAAAATAAGTTGACCACACATTTTTACAAATAAAATATATAATTTTCCAAAAATGTAATTTTACATGTATTTTTGCAGGCTATTTTATTGAAGCATGTAAACATTTGTCTGTCGAATGAAGCCAAAAACCAAATTTGATAAAACATATTTTCAATGTGTAATATTCAGTCATGTAATGTCAGCTAGACATGCCAAACTGTGCTTTTAAGAAAACAATATAAGGAAAGCTACAGCCATGTGTGAGAGCATCCTTGGCTACACTAGGTGCAATGGAAAAGCTGGTATTCTTTTTAAAAAGTCTGCATGTTCTCAGAGGCGAACACACTTCATTAAAACGTAAAGACTCAGCCAAGAAAAACTTTAGTATTATGCTATATTATTTGGGAGGGTTGATTACATTATCACATTTTGTATAACATTTTTACTATGACCTCCACTGTTTGTACACATTCACAAATGTACCATATCTATTTCAATAACAGCTTGTATGAACTATTTATTTTTTGTCTGTTCAAAATGTGGTATCATGACGCTCCTTAATTAATTTATTTGTATGAATGCTTACAAATCTTTTCAGAAGATATAAAGATGAAAACATTAGTAAAATGAAAATACCAAAAATGTAAACACCACTTTTAAGGTTTCAAAATATGTACTGCTTTCTGTCATATCAAAACATTACAATTTTCCTGTCCCTAAAAATAAGTTGCTAGATATAAGCTGGTCAAGGTAAACTGAGCACTTTTGAAAGCCTGGCTTAAGATCTACTTGCAAGCACTGTGTATTCATCCACCACATGTAAAATCGACGTTGCCGCAGCCCTGATCACTTAATTCATGCATTTGCTAATTTAATCTGTGAAATTATTAGGAAAGTAATTACTGCACAAATCTGCTGATTCTAACACTTATATGCATCAAAAAACAGAAAATCAAGAGAAATAACTTCAGTACTGATAAATGTTTACCAAATTTAAAGTTAAGTCATGGAACTACTTTCCTTCGGTCATTACCAACTTTACTGGGTGCATGCCAGTCTCTGTTCAGTTAAAATTATGCAGGTAGAGGCAGTAACCTTTTTCAAAGGTTGAATTCAAAACTGCTCAATAAACCGTGAACAGCTTACAGCGAGTATAACCAAACAGACCTCCTTAAGTTGCTGCTCTGCTTCATCCTGTCCGGCAGCTGCCGCAGGCTCATCTTCATTCTGCGGTGGCGGCACAGGAACCACGTTGCCACCCCCTGCATTCACTCCGGCCCTNTTAAGTTGCTGCTCTGCTTCATCCTGTCCGGCAGCTGCCGCAGGCTCATCTTCATTCTGCGGTGGCGGCACAGGAACCACGTTGCCACCCCCTGCATTCACTCCGGCCCTCTCCTGGCTTAGGATGGCATCTGGATTTATCTCAGGCGTCGATGACTTGGACGTCGACTGGAAAATTACACTCGCATTCATGCAACTGCTGGGGTCACGGTGGTGTAGTAGTCAGACTACTCACCTCCTACCAAAGCCACCGGGTTCGATTCCTGGCAGGGTCACCTAGATTTTTGCATGTGGAAACATGGTGAGTGTTGCCATTTGCCAGCAGGTTTTCTCGTGGCACTCTGAGGGTTTCAGAAATTATGTTACTATGTAAAACCACCTCAAAAATTTCTTCGCTTCAGACACATAACCTGACATGTTTAATTTATTGGCACATCCAAGTATACATATTTTATTCTGATACACACACTTAAAAAAAACATTTGCGAAAGTGGCAAAACTATGGGGACCTGTTAATTGTAATGGTTCAGGTGTTACTTCTGAATTGGAAAATCAAATAAAAATTAAATATATTAATTTTAATTAAATATGAATTCAGTTCATATTGAAAAGAAATGCATGATGTAGCTAAATTAGGTTATTTTATCACAAAATTACCAGTAATACAGTAAGTAGGTAGGTAGGCAGTCTGGCTTAACATCTCGTCGACAGCGACGTCATTAGAGACAGAGCAAATTGCTCAGGGAAGAGGGATTGGTGAAGGAATAGGAAGGAATCTCCCATGGCCTTTAAGAACCCACCCCAGCATTCGCCTGGAGTGATTTCGGGAAACCATGGAAAACCGAAATCAGGATGGCCGGACCGGAAATCGAACCCGCTACCTCCTGGATGAGAGTCCAGTGAAATACCACTGCACCATGCCGTTCAGTGTGGTGGTCAGAACACTTGCTTCCAACCATGACGAACTGGGTTTCATTCTTGGTGGGATCAAACATGGATTTTATGCATATGTAATATGTGATGCAGATTGCTGTTGGCTGGTGTATTTTCTCACTCAGGGTACTCCTGTTTCACCAAACTATTGAATTTTGTAACTGCTCCACCTTCACCTAGTCTCACCGCCATCCACACTAACCTCACGTACCATAACTTCATTATTTAAAAATTTCCCTATCTCACTGGTGGGAATGGTTCACCAAACATACATGGCCCTGGGAGATGAGATACGATGATGTCAGTAAACATACATGGTCATAACTGGTNAATGGTTCACCAAACATACATGGCCCTGGGAGATGAGATACGATGATGTCAGTAAACATACATGGTCATAACTGGTGAGGAAGGATGATTCTACCATACATAGCAATAAAATATTTCAGGCTTCTAAGTATTCAAGTCAAGGAACAATTACTTGGGTGATGAATTACAACTATCTTCAATGAAAGCAAAACCACTATAATAATTTTGTTGTGTAATATTCCTAGCCTGTTATGGATTCTCCTACCCAATGGTTGTGCTGCACTCAGGGAGCACACCTCCCTGGGTAGAAAACACGGCTCACCACCTAACAGATGGTTACGACATTGAGCTCTAAGAGAGATAGAAGTGCATGGCCCGAAAAACACTGCACAGACCAAACACACCATGCACAGTGTTGCAAAAAGATGACTTAGATCCTGGCTCGTTGCCTAATTTCCATTCATGCCCACCCTCGTACCACTCCACCAGCCTTACCAAGAGATAAGCACATGAACAATACCACTCACTGCATGTTTTCAGAATACTGCTGTTGGTTATTCTAGCAACGTTCTTTCGACAATCTTTCAGTTGTGACCCATCATCTCCTATCACTTGCTTGTAAGGTGGATCATAGTGTTGACATGTGGACAAGAAAAAAACTGGGAACAAATCTACAACGGACTTCGCTGGTAAGCACTTTAGTTAAATAACTGTTCTCAAACAGACTCCAGTGTCTATGAAAACCCATTCTCTTAAGACATCACCGGAGATCACCCTCTCGTCGTCTCAACGGTTTGTACCTTGGAGCATGTTTGGTTGAAACCTTTGTTAGCAAGAATTGTTGTTGGTAGATATTTAACCCCACATCCCACCATAACATGCCTCTCAGTGAACTTGTGTAACTACCGCCGCATGCCCAGTAGTCACGTACACTGCTAGTGATAGGCACGTGGATACTAGAGCCTGTTACTCAAGCGAACACAAAGGTGGATCACCGAGGAGTACTAGTGGTAAGCAGGGCACGACACTGTGAACTTGTCACATGTCCCATGACGCGACACATAAAGGTCTAACAGAACCTGCAGCATCCCTCTACCTTTGGAGGTTCCAGGGAGTACCAGTACAGGTGCAAGGTGTGCACTTGGCAACACTGTGAAGAAGGGCACAACCTCCTTGGGACACGACAAACAATGTGGTTTATTATCTTAAATATTATTATGGACATAGGCTATTCCAACTCTGTTATAATCATAGAAAACCTTCAATGTAAAAAACAAAACTTAGAAATAAAATAGTGTTACAAGACGCCTGTGGGGTGTATTCGAGTTAGTAAGGGATGGCGGTCTTAATAAAAATAGAACTAAAATTTATTTTAATTAATTTACACAGCTTTTATTTACAGCATTGACCTATCTATCTCCATTATTACTCTTTTTATTTCTCAATGAGCGGAGTATTTAATGTCTATCTTAACTCTAATTAAAGTCGTTCTCAGTGTGTCTGTTTGGTTATAGTCAATTAACTCACACTCATCATTAAAACATGTTCAGTCTGTCTGTTGCCATCATTTCTAATGTCTTTCACTAACGCATCTAGTTCAATAGTCCAGCCTGCCAGTCGCACTCTTCAGTGCACTGATGCTTGCAGTTACAGATTTTCCTTCCACTGGTAACTTCTCTCGCCACTCGTTACTCTTCTTGCTCACAATTTATCGCTCAAGGTCGTGTAATCACCCAAACTCCAAACACTCATTAACTCCCAACTCGGAGGCTGACGCACTTTAATAGTATCAGCAGCCAAGATCTCGAATATTCCTCGCACCCCGAGTCATGCTGGGAGGGGCAAGGACGATCAAAACCAGAACATTCTTCAGATAAATGCAGAAATTCAATCTGCCGAAGGTCAGGAGCACACGAGCTGCAAAAGATTTATTGCAGCGGTACACTTTTCATAACAAGAAATGTGTGCCTTGGATTATCACTCGCCTATCATTCAAACATCCCTTGTGACTCACCACCTGCTATCATATCGCTACTCTGTCCTTCTCTTCTGCTCGCCCGCACGGGACAAAGCAGCAAGAGCGTAACATTGCCCCCTCCTCGAGTCTGTTCATCCTGAACAGACTCTGCAACATCCGGACCTTTGTAGAGTACCAGTCAGTGGATGTTGACAACCTTCAGCTTGGCCCGAGAGCCTTGACAACAAATCTGAAAGACCACATCATTGATTTTCTCTTCAGACTCCTGTAGGGGCCTTCCCAACATTTCTGTAGCTTCAAGCAGTATCCTTTTTGCCTCTGTGGGTTGTACAGCCACCCCAGTTGTCCTTTTTGAAATACCTCGCCCAATATTCTATCATACAGCATCTTCATTATGTCACTACTTATTCTGAGGTGCTATCAAAAAATCATGAATGCCAACTAGTCTGTTACGTAATTTGCTAGCATAATCAGGGGCTGCAGCTTCCTTTTCTGTCTGTAGTAAAATCTAGTGACGGACTGATAAACTCGCTGCACCACGCTCCCCAGCAGCTTTTTCCTCAAAGACATTGCTTTGCACGCTAAACTCTTCAAATTTTCATACAAATGTACAGATTCTTTGAAACCACTAACCATTTTGCTTTGAAAAAATTCAGACATACGAAGGTTTGCATAAACTCAATTTGGCTAAACAAATTTTTTAATCTACCACTGAATTACACAGAAAATAAATGATAAAGTAAGTTTCGCATCAGATTTTTGTAGTGCTATAAGAATAACATGGGGCACAAGAGTTTTACAGTGTCTGTACAAAAATTTGCATAAAACACATATTCGTGCAATGAAATTAATACACATTTAAGTATACACATTTATGATACTCTAGCGTGCAATTTTTCACATTTTTCTCGATTCTACTTAATAAATTTTTTACTTTGAGCTTGAAATTCTCACTATCATGTCCTTAAGCACATTCACAGAACCACTCATGGCATTTTTTTTTAACAATTTGTTGTCAGCATCCTTTGTTCTTTCAGCAGTCATTCTGCTGTGACCCATTACCTCCTGCCTCCTAGTGTGTGCACAAAGGAATACGAGAGCCCTAGCCAAGTCTATCTTGTGCTTGTACGGCAATGCTTAGTGGTGGTATGTGGGTAAATAAGAAAAGATAAGCAACAACTCTAAAGCAGACTTTGCTGGTAATCACTGAAGCAGCCAGTTACCGGGCCACAACCAAGCTCCAGAGTCAGTGGGAACTCACACTGCTACACATCACAGACAGTCACACCCTGAATGTAAACTGGTTGCACTTTGATACTCATTTAGCTGAAACACTTGTTGGCAGGCCCAATTGTCAGAGTAACTGTGAGACCATGTTCTCCCATAACAGTGCACTGCCAACAAATTTGTGAACCTATTTGTGCGTGCCCACTAATCATACAACTTACTAGTAGTAAACAAAACAAGCATACAATAGGCCCTATCACTCAGGTGGGCAAGGAGCGGACTGTCGAGAAATACAGGTGGTGAGCAATGCACACCACTGCAGAATCATCACACCTCCCGTGACTAGAAACCTAAAGGCACGACTTCAGACATACTACGTTCACTCACCAAACTGCTGTTTCCCTCTTCCCTTAGAAGTTACAATGAGCAGCCTCGNCGACTTCAGACATACTACGTTCACTCACCAAACTGCTGTTTCCCTCTTCCCTTAGAAGTTACAATGAGCAGCCTCGAGTGTGTGCTTGGTGCCACAGTGAAGGACTATACCCTCTGGGAAACGTGCATGAAGTGGTTGAACTGTATGGATCAATGCTACAGTGCATCTGTAAGTTCAGCTATTCATGTCCCCTTTGCACAAACAGCGGAGGTGAGATGACTTGAAAGGGAACATATCTCAAACTCCTGGCCCACCATGACGACAGCCTTGAGGAATATTGGTAGCATGGGCTATCACTGGTATTGGAAACAGGCCATCAACTGCACAAGTGTAGATGTGGTTGTCGCCCGGTCAAACATCAGGTGGAGACATCTGCAAGTTTACTGTTATGACACCAGCCAGGTTTTTCAGGGNATCAGGTGGAGACATCTGCAAGTTTACTGTTATGACACCAGCCAGGTTTTTCAGGGAGGTGAAGGGACAGATTCTTATTTCATAAAGCATACAATCAGCTGAGACCTTACAACAACTTGCTAACCATGGCACAGAAATCATTCCTGACCAGGTACATTAATTTTATGATGTGGTCAGCTTATCACATTACCTTCTTCCTCTTTCACTAGTAATGTACCTTATCAACAGCTGAATGTCCTTCTGGCAGCTGAAGAACATTATCTTGCTGCTGCTGGTTGGGTACAACCGGTGATGAGCTCTGACCTTTCACTTCAGAACCCTTTTGAGCACCAGGCTCTGGAAGAACGTTCTCTGCTTCACTCTTCCTCAAGGCAGCAGAATTTGCATTTACCTCATATTTACTCTGGCATTCTTCAAGTTGTTTCTGAAATAACAATTTAATTTTAGTTCCTGTAGTAACCGCTCCTGTAGTGACTGATACTATTCTCTTCCAAATAATTACAACCTATGATAATAACATGACATTGCTTAGAAAAAAAAAACACATCTGCAGTTAATTATGTATGAGAATTTGAAGAATAACTTTTGTAACAGTAAAACTACAACACTGTGAGCACTTTACTGCATGCTGATGTAACTGCAGCATTTGTAAGAGCTTTTCAAAGAATTAACCTATGTCTCAAACTTTTGAATGATCCAGTGTAATTTTTTTAGTATACTACATCATGCATCTTATCTATCATACATTTTATTGTAAACTACATCTTTAACCTAAAAACGGTATCATATTATGCTTCACTTTTACTCTTCTCACCTGTATATTTAAGGGTACTCAACACTCTACAGGTTTGCACCCTTACTGTTACCTTGCAAACTGCAAAAAGAACTATTTAAAAAGGGTTTTTTGAAAAACAACTATGTTGATTATTAAACAACAGATACTACTTTTACGAGGCTTACTCTTTCCTCGTAAATATTAGTAATATCAGAATCACAACTCTTGTTATATATAATCACCCCTATAAATTATTTATGACCCCAATTAATTTGGAAACAAATTACTTGCAAATCATGATTTATTTTCAAGAGGCAGAAATGGTAGCTGATTATAGGAAATGTAAGCTACTTTGACATATTATTTAAAAACTACAATAAAATGGAATATTCTGATTATTGATTATTTTTATACCAAATAAACATAATCATGACCCATACAGGAACTGAAAGACTGATGCGATATTTCTGTTGTTTTTATAAATACAGAAGTTCCGAATAAGTAATGACACAAAGCTTTGACTGAGCAAAACCACTCCATGATTACATACACAAAGTGGCAGGTTGAACAGAACTGAAAAAGTAGTAAAAATAACTCGTGTAGGATTAAAAAAAAAGAGTATTTGCAGATGTAATGGGATACTGTAATAATGGCATTTGTTAACTACATTCACCATGAAAAGTCATGAGTGTCTCAATGTCAAACATCAACATTATAGTTACACATTTTATAACGTGTGTAATATTAACACATGCTGGGATGCCTCAAGATACATATGATTACATTTTTTGTCCAAACTTTTGTTAAGCTTTGGAAGTTATTGTTTATGCATGCACTGTTGTTCATGCATGTACATGGTAAATTGCACACAAGTTACACTGCACGACTCGCAGTTTCCGTAACTAGGAGGGAAAATATTAACATTGGAGGCTTCACTTCTTTAAGATACAGGGATCTGAACACTGAGATAAGATAGAAAAGAGTTTGTAGCATTGACAGTTTGACTCTTTCCAGGTATTAACACGAATCACCTAAAAGTGGCTTAGTTCAAAACTGTTTTCATTTCTGGTCATGAAGAAGTAGAAAGTTTTTATCAACATTAACAGGTTCATTTGCCTGCTATTTTTATAAGCGTAATAAGAGTTACATCTTGATTCATACAATGTCAGGTTATGCGCAAAATTTGATTAAACTCATGGAAATGGAGTCCAGTCACTCAACAGAACTGTTTATATTTTACATCATTTGTTTGAAACTAAAATTTTTATTTTGAAGTTTTATATCCTTAAATATCTCTTGTGGCTATCAAGCAATGGCACATCAATAGTACACTGAAGAGCAAAAAAAAACTGGTATAGGCGTGTGTGTGCAAATAACAGAAGTATGGAACCAATAAGAGTAACGTGATGCGGTCGGCAGCTAGATTGGTTACTGCTGCTACAATGGCAGGTTATCAACATTTAAGTGAGTTTTAACGTGGTGTCGGCGCACGAGGGGACATAGCATCTCCGAGGTAGCGATAACATTTGGATGTTCGCATACGACCATTTCACGAGTGTACCGTGAATATCGGGAATCCNGCGATAACATTTGGATGTTCGCGTACGACCATTTCACGAGTGTACCGTGAATATCGGGAATCCGGTAAAACATCACATCTTCGACATCGGTGCGGCCGGAAAAAGATTGTGAAAGAACGGGACAAACAACGACTGACGAGAATCATTCATTAAACGTGACAGACGTGCAACCCTTTCTCAAATTGGCGCAGATTGGATTTGTGGACTGCCCTGCAGGATTCATGGTGTGAATTGCCTCCTGCACACCTTCAGACATTAGTCGAGTCCATGCCACGTCGTCTTGTGGCACTTCTGCGTGCTCGCGGGGGCCCTACACGATATTAGGCCGGTCAACCAGTTTTTTTGGCTCTTCAGTGTATATCAACCTGAAAGATGAATGTCTTTTTAAATATCACTATTACGCCCCGACTGTTTTGGTGTCAACTCTCAACCATTATGTTTGTGTTTAGTTTTTATCTATTCAGATGTTGGCAATACTGGTGAGATATTAAATTTGTTCTGTTGTTTTGGTGTGTGTCCTTGTGAACTAAATAGTAAAGACTGTCCGTTGTAAAAGAAAGGTTATGGACCCAGACTATGATAATTTAATGTTGCGCTGTATGTAGAAAGTTCACGAAGTGCGAAATTTAAATGTCATTAATAAACAATTGTGTTAAGAAGTGCACAGCAAGGCCATGTCATTTCAACACAATTTTCAGCAACTGTCTGCATCTAAATTTTCCAACTGGAAATTTCGAATTATGTTTGTTGGGCCAAAAGCAATGCACGGATGTATTGGAAGGTAAAGTAATGGGAAAATGCAAGCACTTATTATCACTAGATAAGAAGGAATTATTTACAAAGAATGCCAAGACACAATCTATTATTGTGCAGTATAAAGGTTTGGCATATAGAGTACATTAAAGATGTCAGGTCTGCCTACCAAACTATGAAGTGTTTGAAAAATATTTTGTAGAGGAGAAATATCTTATCAAAACTGCAGGTTCGAAGACAGTTATTGAGTTTAAAATGTAAAGTGGGGATTGATTTAAAGGAACATTTTCAACAGTTTGATAAGTTAACAAGACAACTAGAAGAAAGAGGAAGCAAAATTTACAAGAGTGACAAAGTTCGTCATCTGTTATTAATTATGCCGTCTTCACATGACACTATAGTAACACATCAGAAACAATTACTGACACTTTGACCGTAGAGTTCGTCAAAAGCAGGCATTTGATGCCAAACTAAAAAAAAAATTAAAACTTTGAAGAAAAAAAGTGATGATAAGTGTTGAGTGCAAGAAAAACAAAAAAAAAAATGGCGATGTTTTGGTTATGTTGGATTGGAGCACTTCATTTAAAATTAACTAGTAGAAACTCAGCTCCGCCTAGAGAACAAGGAAGAGGCAAGATCAAAAAAAAAAAGATGCTATGGTCAAAGTAGGTCTAATTACAACTATAACTTAACTACAGCCAACAGCAAGGTCAAGGTGGGCCTACTGATAGCGAACCATTCGTAAGTAGGATTTGAGTCACAAATTTCCTTTGTGGCTCTTTTGACAGAAGTCAGTTCATGCCAGATAGGAGAAATAAATTGTATAGTAGACTCTGGTGTCGTAGAACACCTAGTGCCAAAATCACTCCAGAAATACTTGACCCAAGTAGGAACACTTTAGTCTCCTATAACTGAATATTAAGATAGGAAATGGTTCTCAACTAATTAGTGATAGTAAAGGTGTTATTCGTTTGAGACGTGCAGAGAGAATTAAGACAGTAGATGCTCTTATCGTAAAGGGCCTATCCCACAACTTGTTGTCAGTGTCAAAATTATCAACAGTGAAAGTATATAAATATTATTAAAGACTTCATTAGCTTGCGATAAATGCTACTTTCGTCTCAATGGTAATAACATCAAAAACAATGTTCTTCATATAAAATAGGCAACAAAGGATACATATAATTCACTTTACATCTACACATTCACTATTAGTAGTATCAAAGAACATTCACTGCACACATACTAAATATTTGTGAAAGATGATAAATGAAAATCCTTCACCATCTTTAACCACGCATTTTACATGCATTTACATATCTCTCTCATGCCCATGCAATAGTTAACAATGACAATGGGTACGCTCTCTTCCNTACATCTACACATTCACTATTAGTAGTATCAAAGAACATTCACTGCACACATACTAAATATTTGTGAAAGATGATACATGAAAATCCTTCACCATCTTTAACCAGGCATTTTACATGCATTTACATATCTCTCTCATGCCCATGCAATAGTTAACAATGACAATGGGTACGCTCTCTTCCNCGCATTTTACATGCATTTACATATCTCTCTCATGCCCATGCAATAGTTAACAATGACAATGGGTACGCTCTCTTCCTCTTTGGACTGTGAACATCAACCTGGATGCTCTTTCAGAGATTATACTAAAAAAATGTCATAAATTTTAAAGTTTTACAAGTTGTGCCATAAGCGAAATTGAAACAACTTGCAACAAAATGTTACTGCAATCATTTTTCCTACTTTTAACAGTATCATGCAAGCAACAAATAACTCTCAAAATAATGATAATAAAAATGAGATGACAACTTAATACCTCAACATGTGCATAAACTCTAATAACTAAAAATATTCAATTCAAAATTATAAGCACCATAAATCCTTATAACTAACAAATATGTTCAGCAACCAAACAAATGCCAGGACCATAGATTAAAAAGAAGAAAAAGTGACATCCATATGCAGAAAATATGTCTATAAACAATAAAGTACTAAAATACAAAACTGCAAACCCGAGGTGGACAATTTTACAAATTTTTTCCCCTCCACCATGAAGCTGACAACACCAAAATATTTCAGCTCACCTTAGACTGATCATGTTCTCTATGCAGCTGAGAATTTTCTTTTTGCAGGACCGCAAGCTTAGCATTTGTTTTGGGCAGTTCCTTAGCCATTACGTTGTACTTTTTAGTCAGTCTTTTATTCTCCATTTCCAAATCCACATACTGGCTCTAATAATAAAAATAAGTCAACAGTGTTTGCATAGTTATTAAAAGAAATAGTTGGCATTTTATGGTGGGCACAAAAGTTATGTTGGTAACCAAATGTATTAGGGGGTCATGTAAAAAACTTTACTACAACAATGATGATGAATTTCACGTGATGGCACCCATCACTATCCACATTCCGAATAACTAGAATAAGTTCTGGAGTGATGTTAAGAACTATTCTTAAAAGGTAACTTGCCAATTATGAATACAGAAAGTTCTGCTACGACATCTGCTTTAAGTTATTCTGATAAAATGATCTTGGTAACATGTGCACATGTTTAGCAATAACATAGCCCTTTTTTTTTTTTTACTATAAAGTTTAAGTATGAAATGTTTCACTTTTTTGCTTAAAACATACAATGAACAGTATGAATATAGCCTTGTTAAATTCACAACTTACAACATATGCAAATATATCCATATGGAAGTGCTTGGTTTATGAAATATGAACATGATTTGTGTTTTGGTGTATCTGAGAACCCAACCACTAAATTTAAAAAAAAATTCTCATGGGAAAACATGACTTACACAAAGCTCAAAGTTGCAGTTTACAAGAACATAATCAAAGTTCATANAAAAAATTCTCATGGGAAAACATGACTTACACAAAGCTCAAAGTTGCAGTTTACAAGAACATAATCAAAGTTCATAACAGGACCTACTGTATGCACAAGAAGCTATGCAAACATGTAAACATCCTTTACAAAACAACCTGAGGGCAAAACTTAAAATTTAGAGGTGTAATATTACAAATTATCATTATTGTAAATTCACACTTGACTATCTCTGGAACTATTTAAGAGAGATACAATTTAAATTACGGTTCTTACTACCACCCCTATGTAATTAATATTCTTCGTCTGGTTGCTTAAATTATANTATATTCACACTTGACTATCTCTGGAACTATTTAAGAGAGATACAATTTAAATTACGGTTCTTACTACCACCCCTATATAATTAATATTCTTCGTCTGGTTGCTTAAATTATAAAAACATCTCATTTATACTTACGATACACTCCTCCACTGCTTACTCTAGATTCTAACCCAGGACCAACTTGCAACAAACTATGTCACTGTTTGGTGACAAAGACAAAATATAATAATACCACTAACATCAGAACACAGTAAACAGAATAAGAAAAATCATTGCTACTGTAGAACACTTAACAGTAGAACGAGTCCTAATATCAAACAATTAACAAATATACCTATTATGTGTTTCAAATATGCATTAAAAACTTTTGACACCAAAATTGTGAAGCAGTTTTTCACAAAGTTAACTACTGTTTGCATTCAAAAAGTGTTTACATGTGATGATGTCAATACCTACTCTAGCCCAAGAAACACAGGAGTCTTTTCTTTGTTTGATTAGTTTATTGCTTATAAAACCATTACAGCCAAATTCAAGTGTGTAAGTATTGTTTCAATAATTTATGGTACAAATTAATATAATTTAAAACTATCCTCCTCATCCTTATGGCGTAATATAGTTTGCCCAACAAAAATTCTGTTGATTTCTTGCTAGTATATTTTACATGCGGAACACCCCTCTTCAGTGTACAATAATAGTCAGCTAGCAAACTTTTAACTTCACTTGCTTTTGTAATGCCTTTCCTACATAGCTACATACCATTGNACAATAATAGTCAGCTAGCAAACTTTTAACTTCACTTGCTTTTGTAATGCCTTTCCTACATAGCTACATACCATTGGTAATATTACATACATTGTGATTGATAGTACAGTAAAACCTGTCTGAAGCGGAACTCAGTGGGACCCAGTAATTTTTCCGTTTTGGCAGGTCTCGGTGGAAGCCAAACACAAAATTAAAATTTTGAAAAAAATAAAGATAGCTGCACAATAAAAATTGAATATTTTACTGAACAAACTGAACAATGAATATATTTAATTTACTCTAAAATAAATTATATACTGTATGATCATTATATTACCATGTAAGCCATTATGTTAAAGCTGGGTTTTGCCACGTGTCCATCACACAGTTTTTATTGTGTCGTAAATNTATTACCATGTAAGCCATTATGTTAAAGCTGGGTTTTGCCACGTGTCCATCACACAGTTTTTATTGTGTCGTAAATCTGAGTTTTCCCATACTTAAACCATTCCAGTCACTGTTTTGGAGGAACTTTTTCTTTTTTGTGAACTTCAATCACTTTGACTACACAAAAGAATTTTATGCTTCGACATTTTGAATGCAACAAAACTGAGATGCTGTAACAACCACTGTAACACAACTGTATGGACACAAACTCGAAACAAACCAAACACACCTAATAATGGACACAGACACACAACGAAACAGCCGAAAAGCTGCGTGCAGGACGAAGAATGTCAAAACAGCAGATGACTGCAGCAAAGAATGCATCAACACAAAGACAGCAAAAATCAATTGTGTAGTGCCTATCACGTTTTTATGGCATTCTGCAAACCATCGAGTGAATTTGAAGTACATTGTACATGTCAGCTGCGCAGTAACTAAAAAATTCAATCTAAATAGTTGATTCACTTCCTCTGGCCAAATTTAATGCAATTGGAATGTATTCAAATTATGCTGAATTCAGTTTAAAAACTTCTGTTTCTGTACTGAGGAGGTCTATAATTTTTTTTTTTACATTTGTACATGTTTCCATTTTATGGTGTGTATTTTGGGCAGGTTTTACTATACCAACAAATTCCATGATAAAGTTCTATTGAATTCAAAACATTTACCATTAAACCATTAAACCTGTATTTGTCAAATTTTATAAGGTCATTTATTATTTTACAGTAATTCCAAAATAGTTTCTCGTTAAGTTTTTTCAACTATGTATGACTTTTTTCTTCTATTGATGGATTTAGAAAAAGTTAATCTTTCATTACACATATGCAAATAGTATTCCTTCTTTAATTTTCATAATCAGACTGAGTTTAAACAAGTAAAATGCTTAGTAAATAATTACACTCGTTGCCATAAAAATTTGCACACAAAGAGGGAATTGTTGGATTCAAACAAAGTTTGTATTAGGATGATAGTGTAGACAAAAGAAAGAAATGATAACGATCTCATTATATTATTCTGTGTTCCACCCTTCCTATGGGAACGGAAAAAGGGCACCTTTAGTTTATCTTTGAACTGCCTCATGCCTGAATACATACATGAATATGATTGGGCATGGAATCAAATACTTTCTGTTAGCCTGCGATAGACCTGCCAACAGTTATTGCAAGTTATACTCCGAATCACAAATGCTTCAACATGAAGGAAGCAGGTATCCCCACCTGGACCCACAAATAGTTTATTGGTGACAAAATAAGGTGATTGGGCAAGTTAAGGAAGTGCTGAAACATAACAAACTTTCCTGAGATACCGGAGCCGGTAGTGAGCGAGCATTATCTAGCTGAAAACTCCTGGGCACCCAGCCTAGAAGGGTAACACATGGAGCCATAGGTTACCCTCAATGTACCCCTCCCTGTGTATCCAATGGTCTTCATTTCACTACAACTGGCAAACCACAATTATGTGCAATGGCTCCCCAGATCCTCAAACCAGTAACCAGAAATGTGCATCATAGTAAAGAGAGGGAGGAATTGTAAAGTTTAACTGTATGGTTATATATTCCTTGAGAAAAGCAAGATTCATCACTTAAGATAGTTTGTTGCCAATCCGTGGCTTTCCAAATTGCTCTCTGCTAGCAACACTGCGAAATAAGGTAACAATCTTCAGGTGTTAATGACAAAACATGTGAAATTTACTGTTACGTGTCAGAATTTTTTTCTGGTAGAAATACGGTGATCGAGTGAAGCTGCTACATGTCACTAAATGGTGGACAAGGAACCCACTGGTTTTGTTCATGCCTGTCTGAGAATCAAACCAAAGATTTTTTCCATTTTCATCTTCAAGTTTGAATTACATATTTTCATGTAATGGAAAACAGTACTGTCAGATTATCCTGTAATGGTTGCAGCACACTTACTATTAGCAAGTAAGAGTTAGTAAATCATTATCTCTAACGTTCCCTGAATAAAAAACAAAAACTTAACTTTTCTCTATCCTCACTTGTAGACTTGAAATAATGCACTATTTTTGTTTTGCGGAGAATGATGGTAAAGCCACACAATATCAATGCCCGTTCTTAGTTACGCCATAACATGTTTGTGGCTTCACAAGTGAATCACTGCAATAGCACTGACAAACACGCAATTCTAGATGGCACACAATATTTTGCAGTTTCGAAGATTAAACCTATCATTAACAGCTGAACATACCGTGCATTAATTCATGTTACTGAGAATAGTTGATGCACACACACTGAATGATGTAGTTACGTGATACACAACACAGTGAAGCAATTACATCATGCAAATATACATCATGCTATGACTACCAGTAACTCAGTGGTAAAGGAATTCAAAGAAATAATTTATTCCATGCTTGCGTATTACTACCAGGTTAATCTTTCACATAAGAAATAACGTCTACCAAACTGTGTAACACAATATTACCAATACTCCTAATATACTACAGACATTCTTTAGCAGATCTCAATCAAAAATAATTTAATTTCTGAAATGCAAGTATACATTTCGGCTCTGGACTCAATTTGAAAACTCATATAAATGATACTCTTACAACATCCCAAATCATTTGAGCAGGTATTCTCATGCATGGTTGTGTTTCATTAATGAAACACAATTTTTAGTAACACACGTTTCCACTTTTTTCAAAAAATATATACATTGCAATATATAGCAGCAAGAATTTTTTTTGTTTAATGTGGCCAATTAAACTTTATTATCTGCACAAAGAATGCTGACTCATAAATTTTTTTTAATGAAAAGTATTTTATTGTATGGCTGAATAATTATTTAATTCTTAAAAATAATTCAAGTATAATAATCACACATGTTAAGAATTTGTGTTTGAATGAATGTCAAAATGTGTCATTTGAATTATGAAAGCTGATAACCAAATCTTTTTAGCCACCTTGATTTGAAAATTTTATGTACATTATAATGTCCTATAATAATGGTGTGTGCATGCATGTGTGTATGTGTGCATGCACACACGTGTGCAACAAGTTTTGAAAACTACAGAGAATGTCTGTTCAAAGAATAGTTAAAATCATCACATTCGTGTGATTTCTAGAANAGAATTTTTTTTGTTTAATGTGGCCAATTAAACTTTATTATCTGCACAAAGAATGCTGACTCATAAATTTTTTTTAGCGAAAAGTATTTTATTGTATGGCTGAATAATTATTTAATTCTTAAAAATAATTCAAGTATAATAATCACACATGTTAAGAATTTGTGTTTGAATGAATGTCAAAATGTGTCATTTGAATTATGAAAGCTGATAACCAAATCTTTTTAGCCACGTTGATTTGAAAATTTTACGTACATTATAATGTCCTATAATAATGGTGTGTGCATGCATGTGTGTATGTGTGCATGCACACATGTGTGTAACAAGTTTTGAAAACTACAGAGAATGTCTGTTCAAAGAATAGTTAAAATCATCACATTCGTGTGATTTCTAGAANTAACAAGTTTTGAAAACTACAGAGAATGTCTGTTCAAAGAATAGTTAAAATCATCACATTCGTGTGATTTCTAGAAATCAATGTTCAGTTTAAGGAAAATTATCAATTTCCTCAATAACAATGCAATATTCAAACAACGCTCTTTAAAAAAAAAATCATCAATATACTCTAATTTTTGTAAACTTCACACAATATTTTACGATGTAAATTTGAATTTCAAAATCACACATTCTTTTTAAAATTTAAAAAAGTGTGAAAGTGTACAAAATGACCTAACTTTAACTGAGATAGCAACATTACCAATGGCCCACAAAAAAAAAAANAAAAGTGTGAAAGTGTACAAAATGACCTAACTTTAACTGAGATAGCAACATTACCAATGGCCCACAAAAAAAAAAATCTTCAGTAGCAAAAACTTTTCTGCAGCAAATATTATCAGCGTTACAAACCTTCAATAATTCAACATCCTTTTCTTTGACTGCCTGAACCTGTCTAAGTTCCGNCAAATATTATCAGCGTTACAAACCTTCAATAATTCAACATCCTTTTCTTTGACTGCCTGAACCTGTCTAAGTTCCGACTGGACAGCCTGGAGCTGAGATTCCAGTTTGCTTATTTCCTCCAAATTTTGCAACTGACTTGTTCGTACTTTAGTACATTCGTCATTCAAATCATCATATTGGCTCTGAAACAGAAAAATGTGAGATAGCCTGCAACACAAACAACATACAGCACTGGTCTACCTGAATACAAATTCAGACATTCCATATGACCAAGCTAATGTTCTTGATTTGTCCACTTGCTTTATGCAGTTTTATTGTACTTATGTCCTTTTCACTATTGCATGTTATAAGAACATAGATTATGCAATTTCTGGCTAGCTATATTATGAGTTATACGCCACAATATCTCCCTAAAAGTTAGTTCTCAGGGAATAGTTTAAAAGAATTAAAAAAATTAACACCACGGGCGCAGTAAATTGGAGGAAAATGAAAGGTTACACAGGAGAAAACACACAAATTCACCATCCCAATACAGACCTCTATTCAAGGGTAATAGACAACAGCCACATCAGCAATAAATCAGATGAGCCTACCAGGAATCAAACCCAGTTCACCTTGGTGGAAAGTAGCCCGACTACTACACTACTGCGGCCCCCAAATATTACAGGGAGTTTTAAGGTTGAACAATAAGTGTCTCAATAACGTGTAACTCAGTAAAGACCTGCAACTACAATAAAGTATGTAACTGTCATTAAATAACTTTATAGAAAATATTGCTGGAAAGCCTTCTGTTACTTTAAATTTTGAGTCATGCAAACACATTTGTCTGAACACTTGTAAGTAGGCAAAAAGCACTACACTAAAGGCGATAAAGAAATGTAAAACAAGGATGTGTGTCTATACAGAATGTCCCATTTATATTGACCACACACAATAACTCCGTACCAGGGNAAATGTAAAACAAGGATGTGTGTCTATACAGAATGTCCCATTTATATTGACCACACACAATAACTCCGTACCAGGGTTCCAAAAGAAAGAGTGTTTCACTCAAAGGTTGTATAACTGGAAGGGGGTAATAATACTGCTGGGGAGTCAGCCTTATAGCATTATTTATTAGTGAGATACGAGTACTAACGTCAGTATTTTAATGGTCAGCGTGTATCTATTCGTCAAATGATCAATGACGCTCATCAAAACCTATTCAAAAATGTATCACAATGTACCAGTCTAATAAACAGATTATTAAAAACTGCGAGACAGACATTGGGACTCGTAAAGGGGAGACCCGTTGTGTGATGCCTTGCGGCACGATTGCGCTGCATGGTACAGTACTGTATGGCCTTAACGCTCTGCATTTGATGTGGAGGTGATGTACACAGTGCAGGTACCCAGAGTTGGGTACCCCATTCCACAGTGGTTGCACTTAGCGGAAACAAAGGAACACACTGACGTGACGACTACTCAATCAGTCATCCNCGTGACGTGACGACTACTCAATCAGTCATCCGTGCGCAGTCGAGTACAGTACACTGCAAAATGAGAGTTGTCGTAACGGAACTGTACTCCAACAACGAGAAGGTAGAAATGCTGCTCATCTATGGAGAATGTAAGTTAGCAGATGAATGTGTTCTTATTATTTTACAGTACAGTGTAGTACGTTCAAGTGAAGTATACTGAAACACACGCATGCAGTTGTGTTATTGCCATTATCGACAGCTTGGTTTGCTCACGCATCGTTCATTCTGTTGAAGGTCAGCGTAATGCAAGTCAGGCAAAGCAACTCCACGGAGAGCGATACCCTGACAAGACCCCACCATCCAGACGGATGTTNGGCGTAATGCAAGTCAGGCAAAGCAACTCCACGGAGAGCGATACCCTGACAAGACCCCACCATCCAGACGGATGTTTCCCCGTCTCGTGAAGCTTTGTGAAACGGGCAATTTGAACCCGCAGCAACGCAATCGTAGAACTCGCACAGATGAAACTGCTGAGATTGCTGTTCTCTCTTCTTTAGCAGTTAATCCACACGTCAGCACACCAACTTGCAGCCGAAATTGGCATTCCGAAAACGAGTGCACATAGCATTCTTAAGCCTCATACGTTCCATCCCTATCATGTACACTTACACCAAAAATTGCACGGAAATGGTTTCCAGAATTGCGTACAGTTCTGCCAATGGGCACAGCAAAAAATTATCGCCAACCCGAACTTTTTTTGGACGTTCTTTTTACCCGGTGAATCGTCGTTCTCCAATTCAGGCNAAAAATTATCGCCAACCCGAACTTTTTTTGGACGTTCTTTTTACCCGGTGAATCGTCGTTCTCCAATTCAGGCCAAGTGAATACGAGGAACATGCATTATTGAGCAGTCAAGAACTCACGATGGCTTCAACCGATGGACCATAAGCATCAATGGAGAGTTAACGTAATGTGTGGAATGGTTGGCAGTAATTATATAATATAATTATTTTGAGAATGATAACCGAAACAGCAGGGAGTATGTCACCTTCATACAAACAATTCTTCCTGGTCTTCTGGAGGTCTATAGAAATTCCTTGTCTTACTATTACACCATGGTCGTGCTACGATGCCCAGCAGATAATGCTGTGTATGCACGTCATGTTCTGGACCAAAAATATCATGGTAGGTGAATAGGTTGTAGTGTAGAGGACCAGTTCAGTGGCCTGCGCGGGGTCATGACCTTAACCCCCTGGACATTTTTCTTTGGGGTTACCTCAAAAGTGTTGTCTATCAAGGTATCCCAACAACTCCAGAGAACATGCCGGAACGTATTGTGCGTACTTGTAATACTCTACAGTATGCAACACTGGCGGAATCAGTGTCGTCATTCATCCAGCGACTGAACTTTTGTATCGCTGCCAGTGGTCACCACTTTGAACATCTAATGTGAATGTTCTATCCCTCGCAGTACCCATATGGACAGTACTACAAATGGGCAGTAGAGATCCCACTTTCGGTGTTGTATTTAATGTTCCTGTTATGAAAGTGTACATTGTGCTACATGTTTAAATAGGTCTTGACGAGCTTCACTGAACTNCAGTAGAGATCCCACTTTCGGTGTTGTATTTAATGTTCCTGTTATGAAAGTGTACATTGTGCTACATGTTTAAATAGGTCTTGACGAGCTTCACTGAACTTTTGACCGATAGATACATAGTGCCATTTAAACAACTGATGTTAGTATTTGTATCTCACTAATAAATAATGCTATAAGGCTGACTCCCCAAAAGTATTATTTCCCCTTTTAGATATACAATATTTGGGTGAAACACTTTTTTCACTTGGAGCCCTGGTATGGAGTAATTGTTGGTGGGAAAGATAAATGGGACATCTTGTATATGTACACAGGTNTTTTCACTTGGAGCCCTGGTATGGAGTAATTGTTGGTGGGAAAGATAAATGGGACATCTTGTATATGTACACAGGTAGTTGCAAAAATACAAGTCAATACTTTGGTGAAACAATACTCATGTCTAGAAAAACAAAAAAACATTATATAAACATAGATCCAAAAATACTTTATTTCTTTACTNGGAAACAATACTCATGTCTAGAAAAACAAAAAAACATTATATAAACATAGATCCAAAAATACTTTATTTCTTTACTACATTTCCCATTATATAATGTACATTGTATGGTCCACAGGCTGGATCATGTTTGTGTGGAATGCTATCGCAGTTATCGTGTGCATGGTACATGGCACCACATATTACGATACTACACACAAGAACATTAAGAACTGCACAGAAATTTATTACACATATGTGTAAGCTTATCGACTGCACATTACAAACTTATAGGAAATGTTCAAAATGCCCTCCAACAGCATTGATTCATGTGTCAACCTGCAGATGCATGGACTCCTGAATGCGTTGATATATCCCTGGGGAATTTCAGATTGTTTCAGAGCCTTCCACAATACATTTACTAAGTATTCCCACACCTTCCTCTGGGGTTGCATACACAAGCTTTTAAATGTCCCCACAATGTCTAGTAGATTCCAAAAAGGGCTCCGCATGTGCCAAGGTATTGGTCCACCCATACGTATCCAGCAGTCACCAAACATTTTATTTTGGCATTGACAAGCTCGTAGAGAGAAATGAGCAGGAGCATCAACATGCATGTTTTGTCATACCTGTAATGGGACACCAAAATAATAGACATGTCATTCATCAAGAATGCTTCATACGTTTGACTGTTGATTCTCCTTGGCAGAAAGTGTGGTCCACTAAACAGTCGCCAACAATGCTGAACCAAACATTGACGGTGAATTGTTGTTTATGCTNTGGCAGAAAGTGTGGTCCACTAAACAGTCGCCAACAATGCTGAACCAAACATTGACGGTGAATTGTTGTTTATGCTGTGTTTGTACAACTGCATGAGGATTTTTGTGTTCCCACATGTGTTGATAGTTGTAATTAATGATCTAGTCCCGTTGGAAGGTCGCCTCATCCATAAACAACATCAATTCACATTTCCGGGCAAACCTAAAGCAGAACATACATAATGCAACAATATCTGCTGGTGTCAGGGGCTGAACATGCTGTAAATGGTACGGGTACAGCATATTCTTGTGCAACACTCTCCACATGCAGAACTACCTCCTCCAACTCTGGNATTCTTGTGCAACACTCTCCACATGCAGAACTACCTCCTCCAACTCTGGCATCCTTGTTCGTCTTGGCTGCACCCTGTTGCCAGTAGTGGGCTTGAACGTTCCATGTTACCTCAGACAGCAATGGGTTGCTTCAAATGTTCTCCTATCTGGGCACTGTCATTCTAGGGAATCTGGCACGAGACAAACGTTGTGCGGCACTGCCGTTACCATTTGCCAACCCAGATGTGAGATGTGCATCACCTAACTCAGTGCTTGAATAGTCCATTCTGCAACTCTACCCACATCCGACTGATGCACACATGACACTTGTAGCTCCAGCTTGATGCTACGTTTAACAGTGCGCTGTGTCCAAGTAAATGGTCGTTCCGACACACCTGGTATAGGGCTGCTGCCACACTACAGCTGTGATGGTATTCCATCCAAATATGATCCAGCCCGCAGGCTATACAATGTACATTAGGTAATGGGGGCTGTAGTATAGAAAACAAGTGTTTCCGGACCTACGTCCATATGACATTTTTTTCTTCCTCCAGACGGAAGGTTTGTTGCCCGTATTTTTGCAAAGAGAGAGAGAGAGAGAGAGAGAGAGAGAGAGAGAGAAAGAGAGAGAGAAAGAGAGAGAGAGAAAGAGAGAAAGAGAAAGAGAGAGAAAGAGAGAGAGAAAGAGAGAGAAAGAGAGAGAGAGAGACACACACACACACAAGGAACCAATAATACTTTACCTTCAGAAGTTTATGTTGCTGCTGAAGTGCTGAATACTTGTTTGAACTTTCTAAATTTTCTTTTTCTCTCAGCTGCTTTTCCTCTTCATGTTTCTTCTGAAGTTCCTGTTTGGTTTTTAAGTGTTCGGATTTTTCTTGATGAAGAGATTTTTCAAGGCGTAGCTTGTATTCAAATACCACTGATGATAAAAAACAAAAGAACATAACACTAAAAATATAGTCAGAATTTTGTAACGACAAACCTCAAATCAAATTTTGTAATAATGTCACAGACAATGCCAACAGTTTTATTTTTAAAAATGGGAAAGTTAAAACATTTTTTTTNTCAAATTTTGTAATAATGTCACAGACAATGCCAACAGTTTTATTTTTAAAAATGGGAAAGTTAAAACATTTTTTTTAAAAAATGAAGGAAATTCTTAACATGGGTGTCAGTTCTTCAACTGATTAGGATGTAACTTCTCTAAACTAGATGCACCCAAATATTAAGTCAGACTTAATTTCAGGAAAGAATATTTTTTGGAAAACACACTAGTAACAAGGATTTTTAGTTCAATATTTAATACAAAAATAACAAAATTGGTTTTTCCATTATTTTTCTTTAGAAAAATTTTAAGAAAGCACAATATAATTTCCTTGAAATTTCCACATAAATTTTATTTGGTTTATTGTCATGTACTGGGAAATGTAAATTCTAAAATTCTGTTAGTAGTAGTAATAAAAAAATTATATTGTATAATCTACTGGTTGTAAATAACATTGAGATGTAATACCTAAAATCACAACATAATAAAACCTTTACCTGTCATACTAGACTGCAAACGAGTTTAAATGTAGTCTCTAATTTCCATCCAAAGAATGTTGAAGGTAACGTGGGAGTGTGTGGTAGCTGTAGGGACATATGTTGTTTTGTGGGAATTATGTTGTCTTGGTTGTAAGTGTGGTAGCACAGCAGATGTATGTTACGGTTCTTGTTAGTTAATAAATGGTGGTCTGTTTGACAGAATAACAAGGGAATATGTGAAATTACACTGGCGATCAGCGTGGGATGTGATGAAAACGTAATATAATTAGAATATGGTTGTTGGCAAGTTGTGGTGGCAATCGGAAGTGTGGAAGAATTTTGCCCACATGAAGAAGAGGTGGCGTTGTATGTGCTTCGGCTAAAGCNTGTATGTTACGGTTCTTGTTAGTTAATAAATGGTGGTCTGTTTGACAGAATAACAAGGGAATATGTGAAATTACACAGGCGATCAGCGTGGGATGTGATGAAAACGTAATATAATTAGAATATGGTTGTTGGCGAGTTATGGTGGCAATCGGAAGTGTGGAAGAATTTTGCCCACATGAAGAAGAGGTGGCGTTGTATGTGCTTCGGCTAAAGCNATGGTGGCAATCGGAAGTGTGGAAGAATTTTGCCCACATGAAGAAGAGGTGGCGTTGTATGTGCTTCGGCTAAAGCATTATTTCAAGGCCGACAAAATTAAGTACGAGAATAAAGTGTCTGTGCTAATTACCATTATTGGGGCAAAGGTACTTGCGGTGCTCAGTGATTTAGTGTTGCTGGACAGAGTGGATGCAAAGTTATATGACGAGTTGGTTAAAGTGTTTGTAGAACACTATACTCTGCAAAAGATTGTTGTGGCTGAACGTTACGTTTTTTATAGCAGAGTACAGAAATCCGGGGAAAAGATAGCAGAATTTGTAGTGGCTATTAAACATTTCGCAACATCTTGTAAATTTGGCACTTTCCTGAGTGAAGTGTTATGGGACAAGCCAGTTGTGGGAATTGCGACTAGCAAGTACGTCAGCGATTGTTGTCAGATGATTTGTCGTTTGAAGATGCATACAAACAAGTCATTCAGCTGGAACAAGCCAATGTCCAGAAGAATGCCTGGGAATTTGGTCTCATGATAACCATGGGATCGCTAGGCTAAATTTATCCCATCGGCGGCCGGGATCTGGAGCAACAAACCGTTGAAGTGTTCCTGTTGTGGCCAGGGTTCACATTTAGCTGATGCCTGTCCTTTCAAGGAGGTTACATGCTACACTTGTTCCAGCAAGGGGCACTTGGCACGACAGTGTTCAACTAGGGGTAAACAGAAGGATCAAACTTCATCTATCCCCAGGAAGGTACATCAGGTAACATCCAAAGAAACTGTGCATCCTAATGATGATATTGAGGTAATGGAGGTATTGCACGGTGAGTACCCTACTTACTCAATGTACACAGTAAGGGCTGGCATTACGCCTTANTTGAGGTAATGGAGGTATTGCACGGTGAGTACCCTACTTACTCAATGTACACAGTAAGGGCTGGCATTACGCCTTACTGTTATAAAGTGCAGCTGAATATTAAAGGTCTGCCACTGGAAATGGAGCTGGACACGCGGCAGCAGTTAGTGTGTTACCAGAACTCATTTACCAACAGCAGTTGCAACACTTAGACTGCAAGCCAGTGTCAACCAAACTGAATACGTATNGTTACCAGAACTCATTTACCAACAGCAGTTGCAACACTTAGACTGCAAGCCAGTGTCAACCAAACTGAATACGTATGGGGGTCAGGGTCTACCAGTGTTAGGTCAGGTGATGGTTAACGCGAATCACAACAACCAATCTATGAGGTTGCCCATATTAGTGGTTAAACAGACCAACAAATATATGCCAGAATTGATAGGATGCAATTGGCAAGAACAATTGAAATTGGATTGGCACTTCATAATTCAGGTCAATTTAAGATTGCCTAACAAGGCAGCAGAGGTAGTGAGCCAGTTGAGACAAAAGTAAGCACATGTTTTTAAGACGGGAGTAGGTACAATTAAAGGTCACACTGCAGCGTTACACTTGAAGCTTAATGTGACACCCAAGTTTTGTAAAGCACGAACAGTCCCATATGTATTGCGGGCACAAGTAGAAATGGAGTTGGATAGGTGGGAAAAGCAAGGGATACTTTATCCAGTAATGCGACGTGACTGGGCAACACCATTGGTGTGCATGGAGAAAGCTAATGGGGGATTGAGGTTATGTGCTGACTACACAAGGAAACCTTTAACTCTATACTAGACAAAAACCACTATCCTCTTCCGAAGTCAAAAGATATTTTTGCCTTGCTAGCCAGATGTATGTTTCTCGGTCCAGATTTATCATCAGCATACCAACAATTAGAAGTATCAGATAAGTGGCAACGCCTGTTAACCATAAACACGCAAAAGGGGCTAACAGGTTCACAAGGCTGCAGTTTGGATTATCAGCCCCAGCCATCTTTCAGTCCGTGTTGGAACAATTTGTCAGTGGTATTCCTGGAGTGGTGACCTATTTGGATGATGTTTAAGTGGTGAACTGGCATGGGAAAGGTTAGAGAAGGTATTGGCTTGGTTCAAAATGAAATAGTCAACCTGTCAAAATGTAGATTTTTGGCGTCTCAAGTGACTTACTTGGGGCATGTAATTTATCGCACAGGGGTTAGACCATTAGACAAATTATTGACAGCGATCAAGGGAACACCAAGAGCCAACCAACAGGGAAGAACTACGAGCTTATTGTGGCTTGTTAAATTACTATGGGCGGTTTATCCCCCAGTTATCCAGCAAACTCAGTGCATTTTACGAGTTGTTGAAACTGAATGTGCCTTGGGAGTGGAATGCTAAAACCCAATCAGGAATAAAAAAAAATAATTTAAAAAAAATGCAAGCTTAAAAATCTGAGGGAAATAAAAGTCACACAATTTCTGTGCGTATACAACTACCACGAGACTGTTGACAACGTTAGACATTATCTTGTTTGTTGCTGCAACACGAGTTGTAGACTCCAATTTCCTCTTTTTGCGTTGTTCTGGATGTTTGTCTGTTTTAATATATATTCTGAATAAGGCCACCCTTTCATCGAAGTAACCTAATGTCTATACAGTTCCCCCTCACCAACTCGAACAGTCACAGCAATATTTGTGTAGTGTGTGAATGAATAAACATCAATCTAACATTTATCAATACAAACACCAAATGAAGTCATAAAACCGACCCAAGTTCTGTCAAAAACTGAAAATTTATTATGTTACACTCTTTGAAACATGCCAACATTGTTGGGACAGCGGAATAATGTAAACAAAGCATTTGACAGTTAAAATATTAGGCTATACACGATTGTTTTTGTTTACATGGAGCAGAAGGATACGTTATCGGTACCTGGAAGTATAACTTAAGCAGGGTTTCAGAAAAGTGTGACAACTGTGAATGAACTATAGTACACAAATTACTTTTTGATTGTGTCCAAGCAATGGAGGCAACAAGAAAGATGGCAGACAATACACAGAATGGTAACATTTAGAAGTGAGCCCATGACTAGAGCCCAAAACAAACTGTTGTATACTCTACCAACATTTTAATAATAGCACACAACATAGTACATAATACAAACATTGTCCTTGCTCAACCGTCCAGTGCTGCTAAACCCGCAGCACTGAATATACCACAATTCCTCCACATAATATACAAACTTAGGATATCCTTACTAAGGGTACATAGTACAATATTNTACTGAATATACCACAATTCCTCCACATAATATACAAACTTAGGATATCCTTACTAAGGGTACATAGTACAATATTTTAAGCAGTAGTGTCTCAATTACAATCAACCAAGGAAGATGTAAAATTATTAATACGTTACACAAGCACTTTCAGAACAACCCACAGAATGAAGTCTCACTGACTGCCTAAGTACTAAAATATAAACAACCAACAGTAAGAGCCACACAGACAAATTACATATCAAACAACATCTTTTTAACTCTGTTCCTCCTTAGGGTATCTCTGTTCATTTACACCACCACTAGACCTTTTGATAAGGCTAACCATGTCCTTCATTTCGAAACCCTTGAAACCTTTGCCACTTTGAACCTTAAAGCTTTCCTCTGCAACATCATTCTCAAAACTGGGTTCCTCTTCTACTCGTTTGTCCACTGGGAGGGAGCTAACGGCATCACAATCCTGATGGCTTCTAATAACACTGTTACTGTCTGTTTCCACTCTGTTTTTTTCGCTAGTGCGAACCTGATTCCACTCGGTTGTTAATGCTCATGCGGTCTGCTTCCACTCTCCTATTACCACCCACACTGTCTACTTCAGTTCGGGTGCGATTCAAGCTGCCAACCTCATCCCCTTTTCCATCTTCCCTCTCCTCTCCCTATGGCTTGTTGCGGGAATGACCATAGCTGGTGCAAATGACAACAGTATGTTCCTCCAGGATCCTGTATGTAATACGAAATAGAGCCTAACCGTTCAGCTACAACTCCCCTTTACCACTGTTTTTTGCAATGGGTGTAAACTTTAAAGGCAAAAGGATCCCCTACATTGAAGCACACACAACGGTGCCGAGATGAACTGCAAGCAGATTGCAACTGTTGAGATGTTACTTTGACAGTCACAGAAGGAGTAAGCAAAGACAGTAGACTACAGATAACCCTTCCAAACATTAAACTGCTGGGAGTTTCTCCCGTGGCTGAATGAGGAGTAATGCAATAGACTAAAAGGAATCTTGGGGAGAGTAACCTTAAGAGAGATGTGAAAATTCACCAGTGCTTTTATTTTGGCCTTGAAAGTTTTCACCATGTTCTCTGCTTGGCCATCAGTGGAAGGGTAATATGGGAGTGAAAAGATGTTGGATGCCATTCTGCATGCAGAAAACTTAGAACTGTTCTGATGAAAATTGTGTCCCATTGTCCAACACTAAATGCTTCAGGGAGACCATAAGTAGCAAACTATTTACGCTGTGTTGCCAAAATTTCACCTGAAGTGATACTGGACAATTCGTCTACCTCTGGCCATTTTGAAAATGCATAAACAAGACNGAGTGAAAAGATGTTGGATGCCATTCTGCATGCAGAAAACTTAGAACTGTTCTGATGAAAATTGTGTCCCATTGTCCGACACTAAATGCTTCAGGGAGACCATAAGTAGCAAACTATTTACGCTGTGTTGCCAAAATTTCACCTGAAGTGATACTGGACAATTCGTCTACCTCTGGCCATTTTGAAAATGCATAAACAAGACTAAGGAAATATTTCCCTAAGAAGCGGCCAGCTATGTCCAAGTGCACCCGTTGCCAAGACCTGTCAGGCCACTTCCTTGGTAATAGAATAGACTTGTCTGGAGTTTGTGCATTCTGACGACAAACGTTACAAGATGCCTCCATACCTCCAAATCAGCATCCATTTTTGGCCACCAAACAGACGAGCAGGCAAGGGCCTTCATTTTACTGATGCCAAAATGTACAGAATACAGTTCCTCTAAGATCTTATCTCACAGAGCAGAAGGCACCATTCCTCTATGATCCCACAAAAACAACCTTGCTCAATGGTCAGCACATTTAGTCTGACATAAAAGGGCTTGAGAGTATCGTCAACTTCCTTGGGCCACCCACTGCGAACACAATAACTTTGCCCAAGACTATATCATGTTCTGAACTGATTCTTACGTCTTTTTGGTTCACTGGCAAAAACTCAGACACCCCCACATCAAGGTATGAAAACTACACATATGTTTCAAGGATGTGAAGAGGTAACCTTGATAGCCCATCAACATTACCATGTGCTTCTCCTTTCACATACTGTACCTTATACTGAAACCCTTGCAACATCACTGCCCACCTCTGTAATCTATTTGCTGCTAAATGGGGGATGCCACAATGACCTCCAAAAATCTGTGTCAAGCGCTGGTGGCCGGTGACCAGAAGAAATGGGTGGCCATACAAATACTGGCAAATTTTTTGGCACCGAAAACAATGGCTAGTGCCTCCCTATCCAACTGGGCATATATTTTTCCGCTTCAGACAATGTGCGCGAGCCAAACACAATGGGTTTCTCGATGCCTCCTGGGAAGACATGACTGATATCTGCCCCGACCCCATAGGGAGAGGCATCACATGCCAATTTGATAGGCAACTTTGGGTCATAATGTGTGAACACTCGTAAAGATACGATCAAGTGCTTCAATTCCACAAAAGTATCATTACATGCGGTAGACCAAGGCCACTGACACTAATGACCCTTGCACAAAAGCTCATGTAAAGGCGCCAGACATGTGGAAAGGTGCGACAGGAAGTGTACATAGTAATTTACAAACCATAACCAAACTCTCAGTTGCTTTATGTCCGTTGGGGCTGGGGCATCAACCACTGCCCTGAACTTCTCAGTGCATGTATGCAACCCATCTCCATCAACCATGTGCCCTAAAAACTGCACAACTATCTAGAAAAATCTGCACTTACCTTCATTCACTTTAAACCCACAGTCACTTAGGCGTTGCAGGAGCTTGTGCAAGTTCTCCCAATGCTGCTGCTCTGAGTTGTCCGTTATCATAATGTAATTCTGAAAGCATAACTACACCATCCAATCTCCATAGGACTTGGTCCATAGTTCTCTGAAATATGGCTGGACATGACGTTATGCCAAAAGGATGCCACGAGTAGCAGAAAAGGCCCTTGTGAATATTACCAGTGCAAAGCTTCTGGGACTCAGCATCTAACTGCAATTGTTGAAAATCATTTGATAGGTCAATGGTGGAAAACTCTACCTCACCTTGCAGCTTTGAGAATAATTAATCCACGCAAAGCAAGGGGTAATGTTCCACGAGACTAGCTTGGGGTTTACAGTTATCTTGAAGTTGGCACAAATTCTAAATGTACCATCTCTCTTTGCAACAGGGACAATGGGAGTCGCCCAGTCACTAAAATCTACTGGATAGAAGACACCCAATCACACCAGCCTATCTAACTCTACATCTACCTTGCTCTTTAACGCAAAGGCAAGTGGTCCTGCAGCACAGAACACTGGGATGGCACCTTCCTTCAGATGTAGTGAAACCTTGCCCACCAAACGTTCCCAGACACGCTGCTAACAAAGTCAGATATTTTTGTACAATCAAGCACTGTAACATATTTTGGTGCTATACGATTCAGAAAGGGCCTCGGAAAGTGAAGCGCTTCATACCAGTCCCTTCGCAAATGAGGGGGACCTCCATTTGGCACTACAAATAGGTCCAATATTACCACTTCCTCTGGACCCTTAAAAGTCACTGGTACACTGACTGTACCATACGGAATCATAACATTCTTATAGCACTTGAAGCGAACACTGGTAGGGGTAAGAGAATAAGAAGGGAAACACTTTTGTACGTTTCTTTGGAAATCGCTGAGATAGCTGCTCCACTGTCGATTTCCATGTCAAGAGTAACATTCCCCACAGTTACTGGCGAAACCCAAGGCTTGGGACGTGCTCCCGGCATTAGCAGTTGGTAGAGCGATGCAATGTCCTCTTCCAGTGTGGCGTCTTGCGAGTTCTCAGTATTCTCAGCACACAACACATTATGTAACTTGGCCTTCCTGTGTGCTTGCTGAGTGAGGTTAGGGCACATTCACTGAAGGTGTCCTGGATGTTTACAATGATTACATCTGTACTTGTAAAATCTGCACGCAGTAAGAGCATGGTTAACACTGTCACAACACAAACACTTCTATTGTGAGGAGCCTTTATTTAATTCATCCTGCCGATGACAAATGTTCACAACATTTACTGCTTCATGTTCTGAGTGCAACAGCACAGGCACCTTGGACGAGGCAACGTATTGTCTACTGCTGACTCGTATGATGTGGCTAAAGCAAATGCCCTGTTCAATGTCAGATCATCCCGCTCCAAATACAATCGTTGCGTGATTTCATTTTTCAAGCCTACCACAAACTGGTCCCGAAGCTCTGAATCAGGGAAGGTACAGAAGTTACAAAACCATGTCANTCATTTTTCAAGCCTACCACAAACTGGTCCCGAAGCTCTGAATCAGGGAAGGTACAGAAGTTACAAAACCATGTCAATTTAGGTAATGCTACCACAAAATCAAAGACAGTTTTGTGACTTTGTTTCAGCCTTTTATGAAAGTTAAGGCGTTCTGCAATGACAGAAGGTTTTGGCGAAAAATAAGCACCCAATAACCCGACTAACTTACTGTAGCTGCGCTCATATGGTTTTTTAAGTTATAACAAATTTCTTAAAACTTCATACGTTTCCTTCCCTATTGCCGAAATCAGGATCGCCTGCCATTTTTCGCTGTCTTTTTCCTTACTGGAAATGCCATTTGCAATGAAGATTTGTTCCAGCCGTTCAAGGTAGGAATACCAGTAATCTTTTCCAGGAGTGAAATGTTCGACTTTGAAACCCGCTATGGCTCCAAATTAAAATTGAAATGTGCACTGAAATCCCATCCTAGTCGCCACTGTAGTATACTTTACCAAAATTTNATGGCTCCAAATTAAAATTGAAATGTGCACTGAAATCCCATCCTAGTCGCCACTGTAGTATACTTTACCAAAATTTGATATAATAACACACGACATAGCACATAATACAAACATTATCCTTGCTTGACCTGACCGTCCAATGCTGCCAAAACCCGCAGCACTGAATACACCACACAAACTATAAAATGCATGTATTAATATGTATTGTATACTGCACAAAGTAGTGATATATAAAAAGNAAATACACCACACAAACTATAAAATGCATGTATTAATATGTATTGTATACTGCACAAAGTAGTGATATATAAAAAGGCTGGAATTGTTCTATTAATCAACACTTGTAAATCACAAGAGTTCTAGTAACGCAAATACTGCAGCTCGGGGGGCAGGTATGGGACCTTGAGCAACTTCACAGTACAGGAAACCATGGCATGCTTCAGGTGTACCAAGCAGAATAATTCTGCAATGGCTTGCTATGACCTTCTGAAATATGAAGATGAAAAGACAACACAAGCTCATCTCCTTTGGCAAGCTGAGTAACTTCTGCATTAATCAAAATGGGGAACAATCTCTCTAAATTTACAAAAGACCACACCTTAAAAGCCAACAGCTGTTAATACACCGCAAAGTGAATTGTGTTATATACAACAAAGAAACAAGTTCGCAAGAAATAATTTTTTTTCTACAACAAAGTGAGATGCAGAAACACATTTTGAAAATTACTATTGCTGACAACAACCAGTACTTATTGATTAACGAGTAATTTTGGTTGTTTGTGTTAACAATTAAAAAGATGGCCATTCTGTATACATATATAATGACAAAGTTAAATTAGGTTATATAATTTAAATATAATTTTTGTTGAAAGGAGTCCAATCATTTTGTTACACACATGGTTCTTCCCAAATTATAATTCATTCAAAAATTCTTTATTTGATTAAACTTGTTGATGTTTCATTTTACATAGTTTGTGTTGCCCGGTCATAAGATGCCCTGTCACACTGACAATGTCATACATCACCACAGACAATGGCTGAAACATGCAGGGCCCCTAATATACCAGTCTCTTAATTCCAAGGGACAAAAGAAACACACAAAATAGTAAATAACAGCAAGACAGGCAAAGAAGGATGAAAGGGAGAATAACTTAGCCAAAAGAAATAGCCAATCATCTTATATAGGTTTTAATGCAGACAACGTTCTGTGTAAAATGCATTTTCCATGCGCGCACACTTCAATTCTGCAAAAATTAACCAAAATATTTTTAAAAATTAAAACGAAAATGACAGACTAATACTTACATGAATACTACACACCAATGTGGTCAAGTTATAATTTTTACACACTTCAAAGCAATAGCTGTTTGAGGAAATTCTGAGACGTGGACAAGTGAAAAAAATGAAGGAAGGTGGTCCTTTAGTAGCAGACACCACTGTCAGGTGATAGTGTGGTCACCCAGTGCCCAGTCGAGGGCACAGTTCAGAACTGAGAAAGCCATCACTAGATGGCAAATAGTAGATGTGTGGCAGTCACGTTCCCTGAAGGGAATGATGAAATTAGGGTGGAGAAGCTGCACGACAGTAAAATAATTATACTGAACAACACCGAGAAATGTTAACCATGGTGCTGTTCACTGCCATAATCACATATCTGAAAGTATCTGCGCATACCAAAAACATGTCTGCCATGCCTAGCAGATGCTGAACTGATCTGGTGGGGCAAACACATGAAAGACTAAAGCTGCAGTCGATTTCGTACATGAAACAAAGTGGAACGCTGGAAGCGGACATTGCTGGAAAAATTAAATGGTACCCACATTTTGGTTTGGAAAGAAATAATAAAATCCCTAAATATTTTTAATACACGGAAAAATTACCGATTGAGATGCTTATAACAAAATAAAATTCAGAACCATGACAAGACAAAAGTCAGTCTTAGAATTTGGAAAATAATTTCCCCATACACAAAAAAATTCTTGACCGAGCCCAGAAAGTAACTCTGGGAACTAACCCAACAACGGTGTCCTGACCACTGCACCAACAAATAACTGGGCATTTTCCGATTTATTACAGAAAGTTACAAATATAAGGAGCAGTACTCACCTTGCAGCTGTGCAGACAATGATTCCTGCTGCTGCTGGCATTTCTCAGATGTTTTGCGCACATCCTCTAGGTGAATCTGGATGCCGCGGTACAAGTAGATGACCACCCCAATCAACGAAATGCCACTTATGTACAGAAAGAAACGGCTTTTCGTGCCGCGAATCAAACGAGTTGTAGTCATCATTACTATTTAGGCATTCAAATTCTCCTCAACCACATCTGAAAAGAAGAGAAAAGTAGAGTACATTGCTAGCAACTACAAAACAGCAATAATACTCTGTAGTCACACTTTTAGAGCTATAGGAGAAAAAATAGAGAATAAGTCAAGTTATTGGAGACTGCATATAGCTTAAACATATGCATGAACTACACATGTAACTGAATGGAGATGAAATAACCTAAACAAAATAATAAAATAATGTTGCACACAATTACAATGACTACAAACAAGACTTGAGAAATTACTGTCTATTTTAGTCTGGATACAGAAGGGGAGGAATAGCAACAACAAAATAAGTTAATATTTCTAACAAGTAGTGTTCTTAGGATGAAGTGAATCAATAAATAAACAGGCGAAGAAAAAATTGCAGCACCCAAAACATATATTTTAGTTGATTAAATATTATAGCGCCATGTAATCAAATACTGTACACTACAGACCAATACCAGTTAGCTTAAAGATTTTTGCTAGAATTTGGTGGTGTTGACACCGCCAGTCAGCAAACAGCTGATGTGAATAATACAATACCAACATGGTGAATATGAAAACAAAACTTTTTTTCTCGCTGGAAAGTTTATTTAACCATGGCCAAAAATTAAATTATGAAAATAGTTCCTAATATGTGCAATTTTTTAAAAGTGAAAAATATTTTTGCCAACAAATGATAATAATATATAAATTTTGAAAAATTTCTGAAATATAATAACTACATATAACATCTCTTGCCACTACATTATTTTTCGCATACTTGCCTATGTTATTTGTATAGAATCGTCTGTTATTGGTCTCTAGTGTATTTAATGTAATTTCGGTAGCTTGCAGTTGATAAAAGAACAATGCATACTAGGGGTCCAAAGTAAAGGATGTATGAACAGTATTGACAGTACTGTGCAAGATGGCGGAGTACCATACAAGGTAACGCAGTGGTAAAAACACTGAACTCACATTCATGAATAGTGGAGAGATTTGGGCGGCTCTTAACATTGAGGACTTGAGAGCCGATGAAGGTGAGCATGGAGCAGCAACGGAATGCAAGGGCGCGGCAAACGGGAGATATCCCGAGAAAACCCGCTGACCAGCGGCATTGTCCGACACGATTCCCACGTGCAAAAATCCGGGAACGACCCCACTGGGAATCAAACCCATTTCGCCTAGGCGTTAGGTGAGTAGTCTAATTACTACATCACTGCGGCCCCCTGCAAGGGTGGGGGAAACAGGAGATCCCCGAGAAAACTCGCCAGCCTGCTGCATCATCTGACATGATTACCACAGACAAAAAATCCNGGGGAAACAGGAGATCCCCGAGAAAACTCGCCAGCCTGATGCATCATCTGACATGATTACCACAGACAAAAAATCCTGGAGTAACCCTGCTAGGAATCAAACCCAGATACCCCTGGTGGGAGACGAGCACTCTAGCCACTATGCATCCAACGGTTCAAAGATCCGCTGACCAGGAAATGTGGAACATCTCCAAGAGCTCGTTGAGTAGCATTGGNATATGCATCCAACGGTTCAAAGATCCGCTGACCAGGAAATGTGGAACATCTCCAAGAGCTCGTTGAGTAGCATTGGGAGAATGTGAATAGGTAGTAGTAACCTGCCAAATCAATGCAATACCTCTCTTTTGCAGGAATGGATGCAGAATAGGTTGGACATAGTTCAGTACATACCTGGCACTGGTCAAACATACNTACCTCTCTTTTGCAGGAATGGATGCAGAATAGGTTGGACATAGTTCAGTACATACCTGGCACTGGTCAAACATACTTTACTTACGCACTTAAGGCGAACGAGAAAAATAACTGCAGTACCCCGCACCATTAGAATGAGGAATTAGCGTACAGGCCATGGGCAAACACACACTAGAATACGTCCCTCCTTAGGTGTATGTCACACCAGAGTGGCCTTCAGTTCTCCAGGAAACCCTCTTCTAACACCAATGGAACAGCACACGACATGACAGTGGTGANGACCAGAGTGGCCTTCAGTTCTCCAGGAAACCCTCTTCTAACACCAATGGAACAGCACATGACATGACAGTGGTGAGTGGGTCTGGCCAAAGGCATTTGTGCCCACAGTACTTTTGCAAGTAAATGGGTTCCATGTGGTCAATGTTGACATTCCTTGTGGCAAGTTTACTCTGATGTGCACTGAGGATGCTGTACTATCAATGCTAACCTTACAATAAAACCATTTTTCTTTATTGTTCAGTAGAATGTGGCCATCCAGAACTTGGTCTATGGGTGAGACAATACATAACTGATCACAGGTGCCAACATTAAAATACCACCAACACTTCTCACCAATTATTTATTATCCCTTTTCCTAAATGTCCATCAAGTCTCAGGAATACCCTCAACAAAACCCTTCTCAAATTGTATTAATTGCACACAAATTATATAAGTATATTTCCATGGTATGGCACATACTTGCCCATAAAATCACAATGAATCTTATTCTGACCCTCTTTTCAACATTTTGTGTCCGAACTGGCATTTTCCTTCAAGATATTGCAATTTTTTCCCCCATCATTTTAGAAATATAGTTATTTAGAATTTCTATCTCAAACATGACTGTGCCTAGAATGATTACATTATTTATTCAGATAAAATCAGATATCTCAATTGAATTATTGTTTTATCATTAATTAGAATTACTCTATCTTAGTGTATAAATGCTGCTCTTATTATATTATTTTTATTTTTGANTTAGTAGAGTCGAAATATACCACTTTCTGGAGTTTTTTTTCTTATTTTCAGAAAAGCCCCTAATCTAGAAAATTACGCAGTTTAGGGGCTCTTCTGCAAAAAAAAAACCCCGAACAGTGGTATATTTCCACTCTACTAATTATGCAGAACACGAATATACTAGAGGCATTAACGTCAGACTAATTTCGTAATATGTGCCCACCTAACCTAACAGAACCTAACCCCACNAATTATGCAGAACACGAATATACTAGAGGCATTAACGTCAGACTAATTTCGTAATATGTGCCCACCTAACCTAACAGAACCTAACCCCACGATGAGTGAATAACTATTTTACATTTTTAAACTAACCTAGGTTTGTTGGGTTTTAAACTAACCTAGGGTTGTTGGGTTTTAATCTAACCTAGTATAGTAGGGTTTTAAAGTAACCTCGGATTTTAGGGTTTTAAACTAATATACAAATTTAGTCAAATCTAGGATGTTAGGGATTTAAAGGATTCGTAAAACACACGGAAGAATACCATTTAACTCACCTAGGTAGCGGCGTGTACAATTCCTCTGTCAATTCAACAGTTGTACACCTTAAACTCACTCGACGAAACAAATAACACCCGCCACATAGGCAAATATTATACACAGAAGCACACGTTCATAGGCGAAAATACGCACAGAAGCACTCGTTATTGCATTCTCAGTATTTAAATTAGTCAAATTTGGACGTTACAAGTCGCGCCCGCAACAACACAACAGCACTGTTTCGCATCTGAACTGCAACTTAAATTTGATGATGATGACGTATAAAAGAAAAGACTGTTACGATGACGTCAATGACCTACAGCCAATAAGGTGATGGCACGATGCCGAAAATCACCAAATATTAAGGCGTGCGACGTAAAAAAAAAAGGTGGACAGCCCGTACTATTAACTATTTTATTTAATATGTTCTACTTATTTTAAAATGACACCCTCTTAAATATGAACAAGGTAAGCTGTGCAGAATCCATTAATGCTACTTTGGTTGGTCTAGGAGGTTTTGTTCACAAAAGCCCCTAAACTGCATAATTACCCTAGCATATGTAACAAATGCAATTTTAAAGAAATATAAATATTTAAATGGTTAAACATGTATGTGTAATTATGAAGAGAAAGATACTTGCATTGTAAACTATATTTTTCTTCTATCGTCTAGAAGAAAATTGCAAGTATTTGTTTATCAACTATGACTTCATAAAGAGTAAAGCATATAATTGAACACGAAACTGGAGTAATATCCCAAATGATTCAACTGGAAATAATAAATATAATCACAAAGCCCAAGAATACCTATACAGTTAGAAGCTAACCAATAAGATTCAAGTTCGATTTTGGAATATTGTTAAGAAAATTTATGTATGACAATGTAACTGACATTATGGTTTAGTGTTTGCCCTGTGATGTTCCAACTTCTCACTAAATTCATTTTCCAAGTTGGCTAGAAGCAACCGATGTATGTGACTGGTAGATAGAATCACTTCACTTTAAAATTATTACACCCTACTTTAGCCTTGCACACAATTAAAACACTGTGTTTTAAAAAAAATGGATATAAGTATAACAGATGAATACATTGCAGTTGTTAACATGTAAAACAGATATAGATGGCATAATTATTACGTCATACTCAAAACATTTAGACAAATTTTTTAAAGGTCAATGGCACTAACATAATGTATTTTAGAAACAGGCAGAGTACTGATACCAAGTACTTTCACATCGGTATACTATCTCGTCAGAATGTTCATCTCCTTTAAAATTTCCTGCATAAATACATTTTTGGTAATTATCCAGAGTAGCGGCTTTTCTGTATAAAAAAACCCGAAAAGTGGTATATTTAGAACTCTACTAATTACGCAGAACACGAATGTACTAGGGGCATTAACGTACGACTAATTTCGTAAAATGTGCCCACCTAACCTAACAGAACCTAACCCCACAATGAGTGAACCACTATTTTACATTTTTAAACTAACCTAGGATTGTTGGATTTTAAACTAACCTAGGATAGTAGGGTTTTTAATTAACCTAGGATTACAGGGCTTTTAACTAGCCTAGGATTATAGGGTGTTAATCTAACCTGGGATAGCAGGGTTTTACACTAACCACTGTGCAAATACATCACTCTTAAAATCAAATAATTTGGAAAAAGACTACATTGCAAACCATATTTTTAAAATGTTAGACGTAAACTGGAATTAATGGAAATGTTGAAGTCGCTATGCTGAAGTATTCATGTGTGTGTGGTGAGAAAATAATAAGAGTTCGTAAAAAATATATATATGAAAGGGCAAGATGAATGTGTTTTATTTTATGACCATTTGCTGAGAATATGGTAAGGCACCAGTATTTTTTTTGTGCGATATGTATATTTTAATTATTCGAATGGGCGAAATATACTTTAAAAGCTCAGCAATGCTATGTTGTGTGCCACCCACCAAAAAACTATAAAGTTGTCAGCTGCACAATCCTCCACATTTAATCCTTGGGGATCAATACACATATGTGAGGCAAAATTCAAAATGTATATACTAAGTGTATCCGTCCTATTTATAAAATAAAAGATAAATACATAATTTACATGAATAGCTTACCTGCACTGTGAACATCGTTTGAAGATGTGAGAAAAATTCTTAACCCGATCTGTACTGTGATCAAATAATCTGAAACCACAACGATAAAAAAACTAACAAGGATTGCACAACAAATAAAAACCACGAAACAAATTATAATTTACCCAAGTCGTTAACACGAGACAAACACACTGTACATGTTGCTTAACAACAAACAACAAAACGTCAACTGCTGATAGACAACACATTGGTGCTTTCTGAATTCGGGACCACTCGTATTGTGAAAGTCATATTTCCCAATACACAAAAACAAACTTCCTTGCGATTATCTTAAAATAATTTAGTTTGTAGTAAACCACATTGGATTATTTTTATAATCAAATGAGTCGCTTCACACATTGAAGTGTGAATTTATAGCATAATAAAAAAATGTCAAGTTTATAAGGTTTTTCAATAATAGTATTTTAGATGCCTAANCACTCGTATTGTGAAAGTCATATTTCCCAATACACAAAAACAAACTTCCTTGCGATTATCTTAAAATAATTTAGTTCGTAGTAAACCACATTGGATTATTTTTATAATCAAATGAGTCACTTCACACATTAAAGTGTGAATTTATAGCATAATAAAAAAATGTCAAGTTTATAAGGTTTTTCAATAATAGTATTTTAGATGCCTAAATATCGCAATATCCTAAAAACATTAATGGCCCGTATGAAGGGACAAACGAGAAGAAGTTCCCACTGTCTCGAGCTCGTATTTCAGCCTAAAGCGGATCCCAATAACCCGTCGTATAAACTGCACTGAGCATCTGTCAAGATGTCAGATCTAGCCTTCAGATCCCCACAGCGACGGAGACCGAACTTACACATTCGTATGAAATAAAAAAGCATTATACACACAATGAAAACCAGAAAAGTACGACCCATTTCATTATGACCGGTTAGTATATTTTAGCATGCTTCATACATCGAATTGGATTGGTAATTGTAAGATTATATACATTATATTAATTGTATGCATAATAATATTACATAAAAAAAATGAGCATTTAACTAAATAATTTAAAAAACTACATAAAACAAAGAAATTGTAAATAGATTACATGGTAAATCATTACAATTAATAAACTAGTATATGGATGTAAAAGCAAAATAACAGTTTTTTTTATCCAAGATATAAATACACTATCTATTAGTAGAAAAAGCAGAGAATATTAAAATTGGTTACAATAAATAAAAACAACAAATATGCCTTAAAACGAAGTCCTACTATTATCAAAATATTCTTCTACAGCATAAAATGTAATTTTAAACACAAATAATTTTTAATAGTTTTGCTTTTAATTTAGTATAAATGCTTATATCTTTAATGGCTTATAGAAGGTTATTGATAAGTTCCGCTCCAGAATGATAGGGACTTAGGGGTGTTTTCTTGGTTCTGTGTGTTAACAAGTGTAGCTGACTAGCTCGGGTGGTTTAGTAGCTGTGTATGTTACTATTTTCAACATAATATATGTTTTTTATATAGAACAAAATACAGAAGCACAAATGAAAACATGGCAGTGACATTATTTTAGTGTTTAGACAATAGGTATGTAGTGACTTATGCAACCTTCACCAGTTATTGATCTCACTATTTTCTTCTGAAGTTTAAAGGCAGCTATCCAGTTTTTTAATGTGCCACAAAATATGAATCCATAACTCTTGATAAATTGAATATTTGACGAATAGTAGCAACACAAAGTTTTTTGGTTCCATATTTTTTTTAAACATATACGTAACAAAATACATACATCTTAATTTTTTACAGCCTGTGTTTACATAACCATTCCAGGTTAGTTTATTGTGATGTCAGCCCAAACTCACTGGTCTCCACGACCATTCGCTGTGCCACAATTCAACAACGTCGCAGCACCAAGCCTACGACAAGAATATATGGGGTGTGGCGGCCAATGACTACAGTATCTCGATGGTGTTTGGGAAAACACCTCTTCACCCAACACCGCACGAGTGAGCTGACAGTACCACTTTGATCCAACCATATGGGCGATATCAGGACAGTCTCGTAGTACGAATCCCAACCAACTGGCATGTGTGNGTACCACTTTGATCCAACCATATGGGCGATATCAGGACAGTCTCGTAGTACGAATCCCAACCAACTGGCATGTGTGATCACACTCAGCACTGCACCATCAGGGTGTAGATCGCGTGAAGGCGACACCAATCTTCGAAGCGCCCCTGAACGGAATGCATACGAACAACCAACGCCATTGTGCAACACTAAGTGTTTGCGAGTGTTACAAGTCCCCAAAAGCAGAGTAAAATACTTCTCGGTTTACACAAGGTGCCAACCACCAAGTAAACTATGCTACTAAACGTAATTACAAATTACGTTAAAATAAAGAATCGACGCTACCTACTTTGAGCACAGGCTTCATCCGTGCCAACCTACGTTTAGCCCCCACAGGCATAACCTGACTGGGAGCACCTAAGTTTATATGTCTGAGTAGGAATAGTGAGTGAAAAGTGTACAGGTATAAGAACACGAATAGACAGGTTTACATCACTACATGCATGTAAACCTAACAACGTGAAAGTATTTTGTATAGAAAAAATGCAAATTTTTGCTATGGACAATGTTCAGTTTACATTCAGTTGAAGGAGCTTTCACACCCATACATTGTAAAAAATTAAGGGCCTAACTCTAGTTTGCATTTCTTTTACGCTCACACGTTTCTGATTACCAGTGTGTTCACTGCAAGTGGCAGGAAAGATGCCGGCAGCCATTGTGTATGAAGGGGGCATTCAGCGGAGTATGTCGCACGGTTTGCGACTCCTGGGCACATCAACAACTTCTATGTCTTCCAACATGAATCATAGTTTTAAATTATTTTTCAACCCGAACAGCATAACTTAACATAACTTAATTGCCCAGGTGGTTCACCTCTCCACCTCCTGCAGACATGAAGGCCCCAGGAGTGTAAGTTCACCTTTCTAAACCAGAGAGCACACGCTCATCTTTCCTGCTTCAGCCCCCGGCGGGTTTAGTGCATCGGGGTCCACTTAATGGTGTGAGCACTGACAACTGGTCTGTAATGTCGAAACATCATTAAATGACTGCAATCACCAAGTCAGTTCTTTAAATTGCATGCATTGACTCTTAAAGGCATTTCAGGAGTTGGACCCACCAACCAGTAATTCGCAGGGTTTTTTTTTTAATGTTTTCTGTGTAAAATGTACTGTTATCAGTGTTTAATCGGCATGTGTGCAGAGGCCTTACAACCCAGCATTCAGCTAACTTAATACCAACATGACTGTCCACCTAAACATGGACACACACGATGGTACCGGGCTGACGAAACTGCCCACGGCTAGCTGCCTATGTAACGACAATTAATAACCCTTCAATTGAGACATATAGGATCGGGAGAACAGCCTAGCCACCTGTGTGACTCGGCCACAACCAACAACAGCAGAGCAAGCGGTAAGAAATATAAGACATATCTGGTGAGTGTTTTGCTCCAGAACTCTGCACAAAGAACAGTGTAGCGGTCAATTGTCTGCAATTAAGCCTCGAAGTTTTCTATTTTCTAACAAACAATTTTTCATCCCCTGGTTTTAGAATAAAAAATATTAGGGCTGATTTTTTTACATTCTGTATTTAGTGCTTCCTGAGAAACCAGCTAGACATGTATGTAAGTATTTGTTTTATTATATCTTCAAAAGACAATTTGGTTGTGCTAGTGGATAATATATTTTATAATCTGCAAACGTTACTGGTTCCCCAGATTTCATGCATTCAGGGACGTCATATTATGAACAACAATGGTCCTAGACTAGATCCTTGAGGTACTTCTACTGTCATTGTAAAGGTTTCTGAGAAAGAATTTGAAATGTAACTACTATTACAATTTATGACTAAGGTGAAGTGTTGTATATTTTCTAAATATTATCTAATTAAATTATTGGCTACTCCTCTTATTCCACAATATTCAAGTTTTTGCAGTAAAAAATCATGGTTTGACACAATTAAATGTCTTCGTTAAGTCAGCGAATACGCCAATTGTGTGGTGTTTATAATCATAAAACTCAAGTATTTTGTTTATAAAGCTGAAAATGGCTTTATCAGTAATTCTAGACTCTAAATAACCATACTNGACAACTGGTCTGTAATTTCGAAACATCATTAAATGACTGCAATCACCAAGTCAGTTCTTTAAATTGCATGCATTGCCTCTTAAAGGCATTTCAGGAGTTGGACCCACCAACCAGTAATTCGCAGGGTTTTTTTTTTTAATGTTTTCTGTGTAAAATGTACTGTTATCAGTGTTTAATCGACATGTGTGCAGAGGCCTTACAACCCAGCATTTAGCTAACTTAATACCAACATGACTGTCCACCTAAACATGGGCACACACGATGGTACCGGGCTGACGAAACTGCCCACGGCTAGCTGCCTATGTAACGACAATTAATAACCCTTCAATTGAGACATATAGGATCGGGAGAACAGCCTAGCAACCTGTGTGACTCGGCCACAACCAACAACAGCAGAGCAAGCGGTAAGAAATATAAGACATATCTGGTGAGTGTTTTGCTCCAGAACTCTGCACAAAGAACAGTGTAGCGGTCAATTGTCTGCAATTAAGCCTCGAAGTTTTCTATTTTCTAACAAACAATTTTTCATCCCCTGGTTTTAGAATAAAAAATATTAGGGCTGATTTTTTTACATTCTGTATTTAGTGCTTCCTGAGAAACCAGCTAGACATGTATGTAAGTATTTGTTTTATTATATCTTCAAAAGACAATTTGGTTGTGCTAGTGGATAATATATTTTATAATCTGCAAACGTTACTGGTTCCCCAGATTTCATGCATTCAGGGACGTCATATTATGAACAACAATGGTCCTAGACTAGATCCTTGAGGTAATTCTACTGTCATTGTAAAGGTTTCTGAGAAAGAATTTGAAACGTAACTACTATTACAATTTATGACTAAGGTGAAGTGTTGTATATTTTCTAAATATTATCTAATTAAATTATTGGCTACTCCTCTTATTCCACAATATTCAAGTTTTTGCAGTAAAAAATCATGGTTTGGCACAATTAAATGTCTTCGTTAAGTCAGCGAATACACCAATTGTGTGGTGTTTATAACCATAAAACTCAAGTATTTTGTTTATAAAGCTGAAAATGGCTTTATCAGTAATTCTAGACTCTAAATAACCATACTGNCATAAAACTCAAGTATTTTGTTTATAAAGCTGAAAATGGCTTTATCAGTAATTCTAGACTCTAAATAACCATACTGACATGTAAAAATTTTATTAATTTTTGTAAGGAAACTTATCACTTGAAATCGTCAAAGTTACCCAGGGATGGTTGAGTGTTGGATTGTCTGGCGCCATAACCCAGTGCAGAGTTAATGATGAAGGTCGTTCAGTCGACGGATCAGGGGGCTCTGGATATCTCTGTCAGTTTGTTGATAATGTTGTCACGTACTTACTGTTGTGGTATTTATACCTGATGACGAGGCTGTAGGCCGTCTAGTACGCTTGAAATATGCTATGAAATTGTTGGTGATGCTACAAAGGGTGTAGTACCCTACAATGATTTGATGCAGTTAACTTGGTAAAGCAGTTTATTCACTGTTCTTACTACAGGTGAATAATACATGACTGGACCCAGCACTTAGGGCCTGCCAGTGACCTTAGCGTGAAATAACATGGTATCATGTTGCGTTAAGCTCTCTGGTGAGAGGGTGGGTGGCTCTACCCTCCCTACTTAAAATAAATTAAATAAATATTCCAGTTGATTAATATAATATTGCAGTGAAGTGATTACAGCCTAAATGAAGGTACCTAGGGGGCTCGCAGAGTGGGTGACCAATGCCGCCAGTCTGGCTAGCGTGCTGAGACGAACTAGCTGAGTTGCCTCAGTTTTCGTCATGAGTGACTAAAACCGAAGTCAAACGGTGAATAATGAAACATAACATGAGCACTCTGTGATATTATTGTAACTGTGAAAAAGTATATCAATTAAATGAAACACATTGGTGACACCCCCGTTTATTAACAAATGTCTGTTAAGATAGAAGTTGTGAAGTTGACAGGGCATGTCACTGCAATAAATGACATATTGAAAAGATAGAGGCCTTTATATGTAATCTCCCTTTTAGAAAACATTATTAGTCTTACATTAATTAACATTATTACAGTATTATGTTTTCTTATGAAAAGTGTTTGCATTTCACTGGCTACAGTGTTGCCAGGTGGCTGTCTCCTTAAGGGATGGACGATTCCACCTATGCAAAGGGGTGTGGAATGGCATGCTTGATTGCTATTAATACAATAAAACACACCCCTAACTGTAGTTGTGAATGCGGTGACTCTGCTTAATATGTTTGTAAAGATGCTGCACACTATTGGNAAAACACACCCCTAACTGTAGTTGTGAATGCGGTGACTCTGCTTAATATGTTTGTAAAGATGCTGCACACTATTGGGTGACACTTTAGAGCACTTATCACTTCAGCTTCGGCTTACAAGCCAGTTGACATCACCTGATGGTGCGTTGTGTCGTAGGTCTCTGCGCGAGCTGCTATGATTCAATTACCAATTGACAGTGCGCCCAACGACAGTGGCGTAAGAGGTAAACACCGTTCCGGATCACCTACTCATTTAATAAAAGAGTAACCTCTTGTAATAAATGAGTAGGGTGGTCTGTTCTGTTTTGTAATCCTTTTCGGCAAGAAGGTGCAAGTTCCGTTCTTGTAAACCTGCACTACGCACTCTTGGCCTGATGTAGTTGGTGTGGCCCGGTGTAGCTGGTGTAATAGTTCTGCCTGTGGGGATAGAGTGGGTACGAGGAACTCGTGGACGTGTGGTTCACGTCACACTTTCTGTGCTATTATCCCAGAAAGCACACTTGAAGCACTGGCGGACCGCTTCAATGCCAACTTCACATTGGCACACTTGCCAACACCTTGGAAACAAGCTAACGTAATCCCCAAACCTGGTAAATACCACTCACTGCCCCAAAAAAAACCAGCCCACTAGCCTGTTAATTCAATTTTCCAAAGTATTTGAGAAAGATAGACTTAATAGACTGAAAAGGCATTTCTCTAAAGTGGACATAATGCCTAATGAGCAATTTGTTTCCGCCAAAAACATTTCGCAACCAACAAGTTAGTAAGGCTAAATGAGTACATAAAAAGCACACATATCTGGTGGCACTACATGGGTACAGTCTTAGAAATCGAGAAAGCTTTTGACAGTCTCTTACATACAGGCGTGTTGTACAAATTTCATGAAAATAATTTCCCTAATTGCTATGTCAAACTGTTAAGCTCCTACCTTGACAAGCGCACTTTTGCTGTCACAATCGAAGAAGCTACATCGGCGAACAAGACCATCAGAGAAGGAGTCCCCCACGACAGCATAATATGCCCTGTCCTTTTTAATTTATTTACACACGACATACTACATCCCCCAAACTAACAGGCACAGCTAGGTTAATATGCATATGACACCACTGTCTACAAAACATCAACGAAAGCTCGCATACAAGTGCAATATGCACAAACGCATTTAAACACACTCGAAATTTATTTCCACTAATGGCAAATAAAAATAAATGTCGGCAAGTGTGCAGCTGTGATCTGCACACAACGAAAAATACCCACCAACTTGCAACAATTAACACTCATCCAGGAACACATCCCTTACGAATCTGAGGTCAAATACCTCGGATTAATCATTGTTAGAGGCCTGACTGCACAGCTATGTGTTAGATAAACGTAGTCGCACTCTAACTCGCCTCGTGCAGCTCTACCCAGCATTTCATCAACNTGGTTAGAGGCCTGACTCTGCACAGCTATGTGTTAGATAAACGTAGTCGCACTCTAACTCGCCTCGTGCAGCTCTACCCAGCATTTCATCAACACTCAGGACTGCTTTCCAAAAATGGAATTACCATTTACAAATCCCTCATTCCCCCCTATTTTCACTTATGCAGCATCAGCATCAGCCAATTTTACGCAGTCACACATAGCTATGCTACGAGTGCAAAATAAATGCCCCAAGATATATTCCTACTCGGGAATTAAACATCAAGCTACAACAGCCCCTGTTATTTGAGGTTATTAAAATCATCACACAGTCGTTCTACGACAGCTCCCAGGATAATACAAATCCACTAATCTCCACACTAGGAGACAATGATCCTGGAGACGCACAGCAATACAAGAGGCCGAAATAGCTTCTGGTTCATAGGCCATTTTTGCAAGGCTGGTTTCACAAATTCCCTCAGCTACTATTCGTTATGCCTGCAAGCCCAAACATAAATAAACACAATTATTATATACAAATATTCCCCCACATATTATATTAACCATTCCATAAATAAAATATGCACCCTTGACTCTCTCAAAAGATGTGAATGTACTTTCAACAGGCTCTCTGCTAGCACACATGACCATTGGTAGAGGCGACAGCCAATCAGGGTTCACTTTTCCCTCACTGCAACAACCAAGTCTGTGATTGCAAAGCCCTTAAGAAACACCACCTCAGAGATGAAGAAGATACTTCAAGGTGAACCAGACTCAAGTTCTTGCGCAACACATGGATATCATGCTTTAGTTGAGGGGGTGGAGGCAGAGTAAAACTATGTATGATCCAATGCAGCCGCCTATCGGCCCTGTGAGTGTAATCTCTGGTGCACCACTAAGCACCTACACCAGAGGCATGCTGTACACATAGAGAGTCTCCACAACCTCCTCCTTTCTCTTCCCCTTTTATGTTTCAGGAGTGGACTGGCAGCACAGGAGAGGCCATGAAAAATTGCACATTCTCCCCTCCACTAAGGGGGCTTGTATGTACCTCCCACCCTCCTGGTTTCTAACAAATTTCAACGTGATCATCGGAAAGAAAGACAGCTCTCCCGACCAATCTTTCTCTTCTAGTGTTTCAAATACTCTTTCATTAAAGAATATCATTTCCCATTCTCTGTTCTAATATAAATCTTTTTCTGCTTCATAAATTGCATGCAACTTGTAATTCTTTTCTGTCGAAGGGGTTTTTAGGGTGCCTATGAAGGTTCCCCCCTCCCAACCTTATGTAGTTCAGGTTAAGTTAGCATTGGAGGTCGTGGCCATGTTTGCCTAATCCCATTAAAGCAGAGAGCATGTGCTCTTGTTGTTAGAAACTTCCCTGCATGCCTAGACGTATGGCACTCAGCACTGAGACACACTTAGGACCTATCCCGACCCAGGACCTCCGACTCTCCTTTAGTTTTTAAGGTAGGTTAAAAAAAATATATGCCAGTAAAACATAAATGGGATGTTTATTGAGAGTTTCAAGATATTTGGGCAGCTCTTAAAAGCGAGGTCTTGGGAAATTTATCTCACCAAAGAACAGTAATTTTGACCCAATAATTGAATTGCATGAAATTATAAATAATGTCGGGGATTCCATATGCTCAATTATCGAATGTATGGGAATTATTACGTATACATTTGATTGAGTGCAACATTGTTTATCAAAGTGAAAATTAAACTAATAAGACTCGGCACTGAGTTAAGGCACTACAAAGTCTGGGTATCATAGTCTGTCATTTTTTGGTCAAATGTATGGCAGGTAGCATACAATAAATAATGGAGGTAAGAACCTCTTGCATCCATGTTAGAAATAGCCCATTAAATACCAGTTTTTAATATCTGCGGCTACTGTTGCCAGTAAAATTAGAAGANGCATCCATGTTAGAAATAGCCCATTAAATACCAGTTTTTAATATCTGCGGCTACTGTTGCCAGTAAAATTAGAAGACATGCAGATGATTTTGCAGAATCTATTGGATACGATGCGTTTTTTTTTTTCACAATGTTGAGTTGTTCTACCGGTGTTGTCTTTTCAGAATTTTCTTAATTTTAGATTGTAAATTGAAGGTATTAACGTTTGGGTTTGCAAAAAACTACTAAATTAGTCTGCATAGGTGGAAGTGTAGGCAAGACAGGGAAATATGTATTGGGGAAGGAAATCAGAAGAAATACCTTAATATTGATGGGAACAAGGCATCCATTTGTGCTCTCATGACCACTTACACCTCCGCAGTCACTTACACGANGACCTTAATATTGATGGGAACAAGGCATCCATTTGTGCTCTCATGACCACTTACACCTCCGCAGTCACTTACACGACCTAGCCGACACCAGGCCAAGGTGAAAGCTCGGCCACGAGCTCAGCAGAATGAGCCGGCGGGAATTGAACACACCAACTTGGTCGTCATGTACTACGTGACTCAAGTGGCCATCTTGCTTTATTTATCCCAAGAATTAACCTTTGGGGGTGAATAACAAGCGGAGCAATACGGTGTCCCCCAGAATGATATAGCTATCAGGCGCATCATTTATTGGAGGGAACGTCGGGGCAGCTCGCGCCGGGATGCCCGACGTCTTCCTCAGTTTCATGACGTCGACTAGCCTACTGGCCAGGGAAAGTGTGCTACGTGCCCCGGGTGGAGTAAAATAGTGGGGAAATAAATCCCGAATGTGTTAGAAGTGCTTCGAGCCCTGCAGCTATTAAATCCAGTGGTATTTATTTATTAAGTATCAAATCGAGTGTGGCTTCCTACACCCCTTTTCAGAATGGAATCATCCCACCCTCCCAGGCTGGGACACATAGACTTGCTTATCGGCGAAGCCTACTGGAATTGGTATGGCCACTTATCAGACACTTATTTCATTCATTTCAATTATTTATTTTGTTTCATGGCACTAAAGTAAATTCCTATTATCNCCACTTATCAGACACTTATTTCATTCATTTCAATTATTTATTTTGTTTCATGGCACTAAAGTAAATTCCTATTATCCTTTTCAGCAGGCTGTCTAACCTGGCCCTAATATCTTTCATTAACATTCTTCAGTGTGGTGACATACTCCATGATGTCACATTCATCAACATAATTAACAGTTAACTAAAGTCGGGTATTTCACCAATGTGTATTTCTGTAATGTAATTTCACTGTGTGTAATTTTATTTAGATATAGGAGGGTTCAATGTATTTTCCACACATTTTAGGTGCTGAATTCAGCCACCCTTAGCAGAAGCCGACGCCATGATCCCAGTCTGGCTTCAGCACTCGGACCAGCTGGCATCACGGGAGCTTCACTCCGCGTGGACCCTCTCGGCACCTGCAGCTTTTACTGTATTCATTTCACTGTAATAGGAACTTATTAATACCAGTACATTTCTTTCTTTTCGCGCCAAGGGATCAATGGTCAGCCCCATTAGACAGTATCCAGGGTTTAACACACTACACGTTTCCTTCAAATTAATGTTCATGGCTTAGGCCATTTTTCCTATGTGGTAAGTAATGTCCAACAATTACATGCTTTGCCTCCTCTATAATTCAGTCATTTAAGCAATTCTCTAATAAGATTATATTCATTGAAACGACGATTATTTATTTTGAGCTTCTTGGCTGTTGAACTTACTCCACCCAAGGCCAGTTCATGTTTGGTGGTCNGCATCCATGTTAGAAATAGCCCATTAAATACCAGTTTTTAATATCTGCGGCTACTGTTGCCAGTAAAATTAGAAGAGATGCAGATGATTTTGCAGAATCTTTTGGATACGATGCGTTTTTTTTTCACAATGTTGAGTTGTTCTACCGGTGTTGTCTTTTCAGAATTTTCTTAATTTTAGATTGTAAATTGAAGGTATTAACGTTTGGGTTTGCAAAAAAACTACTCAATTAGTCTGCATAGGTGGAAGTGTAGGCAAGACAGGGAAATATGTATTGGGGAAGGAAATCAGAAGAAAGACCTTAATATTGATGGGAACAAGGCATCCATTTGTGCTCTCATGACCACTTACACCTCCGCAGTCACTTACACGACCTAGCCGACACCAGGCCAAGGTGAAAGCTCGGCCACGAGCTCAGCAGAATGAGCCGGCGGGAATTGAACACACCAACTTGGTCGTCATGTACTACGTGACTCAAGTGGCCATCTTGCTTTATTTATCCCAAGAATTAACCTTTGGGGGTGAATAACAAGCGGAGCAATACGGTGTCCCCCAGAATGATATAGCTATCAGGCGCATCATTTATTGGAGGGAACGTCGGGGCAGCTCGCGCCGGGATGCCCGACGTCTTCCTCAGTTTCATGACGTCGACTAGCCTACTGGCCAGGGAAAGTGTGCTACGTGCCCCGGGTGGAGTAAAATAGTGGGGAAATAAATCCCGAATGTGTTAGAAGTGCTTCGAGCCCTGCAGCTATTAAATCCAGTGGTATTTATTTATTAAGTATCAAATCGAGTGTGGCTTCCTACACCCCTTTTCAGAATGGAATCATCCCACCCTCCCAGGCTGGGACACATAGACTTGCTTATCGGCGAAGCCTACTGGAATTGGTATGGCCACTTATCAGACACTTATTTCATTCATTTCAATTATTTATTTTGTTTCATGGCACTAAAGTAAATTCCTATTATCGTTTTCAGCAGGCTGTCTAACCTGGCCCTAATATCTTTCATTAACATTCTTTAGTGTGGTGACATACTCCATGATGTCACATTCAAGTTGTATTAATTGTCAATTGATTTCAGCCCATAAAGTGGTTTGTGTATTTCTGTAATGTAATTTCACTGTGTGTCATTTTATTTAGATATAGGAGGGTTCAATGTATTTTCCACACATTTTAGGTGCTGAATTCAGCCACCCTTAGCAGAAGCCGACGCCATGATCCCAGTCTGGCTTCAGCACTCGGACCAGCTGGCATNTGCTGAATTCAGCCACCCTTAGCAGAAGCCGACGCCATGATCCCAGTCTGGCTTCAGCACTCGGACCAGCTGGCATCACGGGAGCTTCACTCCGCGTGGACCCTCTCGGCACCTGCAGCTTTTACTGTATTCATTTCACTGTAATAGGAACTTATTAATACCAGTACATTTCTTTCTTTTCGCGCCAAGGGATCAATGGTCAGCCCCATTAGACAGTATCCAGGGTTTAACACACTACATGTTTCCTTCAAATTAATGTTCATGGCTTAGGCCATTTTTCCTATGTNAGACAGTATCCAGGGTTTAACACACTACATGTTTCCTTCAAATTAATGTTCATGGCTTAGGCCATTTTTCCTATGTAGTAAGTAATGTCCAACAATTACATGCTTTGCCTCCTCTATAATTCAGTCATTTAAGCAATTCTCTAATAAGATTATATTCATTTAAACGACGATTATTTATTTTGAGCTTCTTGGCTGTTGAACTTACTCCACCCAAGGCCAGTTCATGTTTGGTGGTCNGAAACGACGATTATTTATTTTGAGCTTCTTGGCTGTTGAACTTACTCCACCCAAGGCCAGTTCATGTTTGGTGGTCAGACTGCCCACATTTTCTTTCCAACATAGCTGAAATTCGTATCTTATGCCATCAAAACTAACAATGTTCTTGGAATGTTCTACTACTGCCTAACTCCTTTCTTCTCTTATTTGTTTTTCTGCTGGGTCACTGTTTCCGATAGGCCCTAGTTTCCATAGTTATGTTCTAATGAAGCATAAAAGGGTCAAAGAGGTGGTAAGGTTCGAGCTCAGGGTGAAGTTACCTTCAATTATCTCTGAAACTTCTCTGTTGCCCTTCACCATTTATCAGAAAACAGTTTCCATCACTAGAAGACACAATGACAACATCTCCCTCCTTCCAGTCTACAATTTACCTACAATATATGCTCCCATTCAATTTTCCACAATTGTATCAGAATCCTTTGTTAGCTTAATCTTGTGATTCCGAAACTCTTCAACCATAATGTGATCAATGGTCTCCGATGGAATGGTGGCTGAAATTATATTTTGATNTTGTGATTCCGAAACTCTTCAACCATAATGTGATCAATGGTCTCCGATGGAATGGTGGCTGAAATTATATTTTGATCAAGAACTTCAAATGAACACTCATAGTCATGGCTTAAACTCACAAGTTGAACCTGGAAACATTTATGTTTTGTTAAGCCAGTCGAACTACCTCCGAACAGTGAGTGCAATATACTGTCATCTTGTAATGATTTGTATCTAATTTCTTCCATCATATTTTGACTAATGGAAGAGCGTTGAGACACACTGTCAATCAATGCCCTTGCTTTTCACACATGAGCACCATTACGAACATACAGTACAAAAGTCTGTAGAAATACTTGACTATTACAATGTGTAGTTAAGCTATTGACAGTGAGAAACAGTTTCCGTTTTCAACCTTTGCTGTATCTTCATACCAGACGACCATTTACCATCCAATTTATGGCATAGTATTGGTATATGCCTACCTTCACAAATTATACATTTAGCCTTACATTGTTGAGCAGAATGCCCAGATTCACACTATGCTAAACACATTTTAGCATTATATAAGATTTGTTTCCTTTGATCTATGCGCGTCTTTTGATATTAAAAATATTCACTGGAGCTATAATTATTTCCTCTACAAAATACACATTAATTACTTCTTGAAACTGTCTCTATATTAGAGAGAGCACATGAAGTAGGTTTAGGTTCATCTCTTTTACATTCCACAACTGTGTTGGAAAATTTAGGGTTAACTCTTAGTGGTTTTAAATGGGTTAGGATAACATGCTCTTCCCCTTCTACTTCAGCTTTCGGGAAAACCATAATGCCATCCATCTGTTGGTCGCCGTTCCTAGGATAGTGCTGGCCATCAAAGCAGATTTGATGGCGGCCGATGAGTGTCCAAAAGTGGGAGGGGGTGTTAAGTTTTGGGGCATACTACCACCGGGGCGGTCAGGTTGAATAAAATACTAATTATTTCCCACGTAACTAATTGGCTTTATTAGACACACAATTGCACTCGGAAAATTTTATAGAACACTTCAAATACCCTAGCCTTGCTCCTCTACACCTCATTAAAATGCACATGGCATACGTTTATTCCCCTAGGGGCGAATTTCACGAACATTTGCCCGTGGACAATAAATTCTAATGCTATTAACTACACATTCCAATACTTGATTCCTATCCTAATTACACAGATCTCTCTAGGGACACTACAGGCCCTTGGTTGGATCACTCGGTATTGGGTCATGACCTGTTCCCAAGAGAATGATGCGGACAAGCAATGGGACGCACGACACGCGTGTTCCGCGGACCACAGTGGTGGCAGCAACTGTAGTCCAATGACGTGTGACAGTGGTCGTGCTAGACCACGCAGTTGTGGTCCACGTCCATCTGTAGATTGGAATCGTATGCCCACTTTTTTTTTATTTTTTTTAATTTTTGTGTTGTATATTCTATGGATTAAGATGTTTGGATATTTCTCTGTCCTTGTTCCACAGACCTGTGTTCCAGCCTTGTTCTATGCGTCGCTTTTGCTCGTCTTGGCTGTTTTATGTAGGGAAAGGGTATAGAGGATTGTTAATATAATATACGCGTTTTCTAGTAGGCGTTATTTGAAATCTCGACATTTTGCTGAAGTGTACGTATTAACGTTATTATTTGATGTCAGGTTTTTTTAATATAAAACTTTTAAACTGTGATAAAAAAAATTGTGCTTTATCTTGGGATTCTCTCCCCGGAGACAATACTCCTGGCGTACGGAACCTTTTATTTATCATAAAAGACGTTNCGGAGACAATACTCCTGGCGTACGGAACCTTTTATTTATCATAAAAGACGTTCAAATTTGAGAAAAACTACCGTTTGAGAGATAATTTTAGATTACGTGTTTTAATTAGTGTCGTTTTGAAAATGCTGTACAGTTCTAATTTATAAACAGATGTTAGATTTTTATAATAATGTAATTTTTTATATAATTCATATAAAATTTATGGAAGACCATAAATATTTGTGATTTATGATGTAATGATACATGCTTGTAACTTAATTAAGGTGTATTTTATTTGTATTGTTACAGGGAAACTGGAAGAAAAATAATTTAATTTATTTGTAAAAATTAATTGAGGAATTTTATTATTAAATTATAACTTGCGGCAGTGTAATTACTTTGCATAGACTGTCCTCATAATAGTTAATGCCACTGTTTATAATTTTTGTAATTTGAAGGCTCTTCTGTACAGATGAATGACATGAAGAGATAATATTTTTAGTATACAATGTAAATACATTCTATATTTACCCCTGTATGAAGTATCTGCATCACTTTAATATTAAAACTGTAACTCAAATGACTATAGACTTAAGAATATACAGTAGGTGGCTTGGGTACTCTCGTAACAGGATTTTGAAAGAAATGTTGGTGTTAGGTAAAACTAAAATGTTAGAAATAATAAGTTTAAATTTCAGTATTTGATGTTATGTTGATAATTTGGAGAATTTATACGCAACCAAGAAGCCTTTAAATAAATTAAAGCATGCATTGTAATACATCTGAAAATGAGAGAATAACTACATACTCCTACAGAATAAATAAATGTACACACCCATTTTGGCAGCAAGGAAAAAGTAGTGCAGAAGTATTAATTGGGGTGAAACATGAACTTCACCAAATATTCAAAAAGAAGTGGCCAGGATTGCACTACGACATTGAGCCACAAATCCTAAAGCACTCAAACTTGCACCCTATATTAGTAATTCACAAGTATCTACACGGCAGAATTGAGAACGCACCACAAATGCTACATAACTACATGCAATGCAAAACAAGTTTATTGGCGTCTAGAGCATGAGTGACGATTATATCATTGTAAAATGGTACTTCAATGTTGTAGTATACTTTGATGTTCATTTCTTTACATTGCAAGGAATTGCAAACATCCTCAGACTATAACGAATATACCACATAGTTAAGAGTTATTTCCTCTTATGGGGGAAACTCNAGGAATTGCAAACATCCTCAGACTATAACGAATATACCACATAGTTAAGAGTTATTTCCTCTTATGGGGGAAACTCCACAAATAATTTTTTACATCAAATATTAAAATGTGATTATGTGAAAAATTAATTAGTAACTTCTATAAAACAAAAAAATGCCAATTTTGAAAAATAAATTTAGCATTCAGAAATTTTGCTAAAGCAAATAATTAGTCTGTGCGTCAATCAAGTTTAACCAGAAATTGTTTTGTTTTATTTTATCTTGTAAGAACACAGTTGCATACATACAGTAGGTCTACAGATGGTAACTAGCAAACATTAGTATAGGACATCAAAAGATTTTTAGTATCAAAGAGAAAATTTTAAAGGGATGTGGGACATGAATTAACTGCTAATATGTAATTTGGAACCCACAAGGTTTTTGAAGCCAGCCAACAAGCATGCATTTGTTTTGCATATCATTTTGCTGCAATAACCTTTAAAAAGTTTACAGTGTAAGAAATAGCTTGGCAGAGATACAAAACTCTGGTAAAATGTTTGCTAATAAAGATAATAGTATGTAAGGGTTTCCCTTTCTTAATTTTTTATATTGCCATCCTTAAAATTGAATTGTAACTAGCCTCCATAAAGCGTTAATATTTGTTTCTTGCAGTCTTAATCATTATACACACACACCATTATTTTCTAATACACCNTCTTAATTTTTTATATTGCCATCCTTAAAATTGAATTGTAACTAGCCTCCATAAAGCGTTAATATTTGTTTCTTGCACTCTTAATCATTATACACACACACACCATTATTTTCTAATACACCTTTACAATGTTAATAGAAATTTCACAGTATGATAAAATTTATATTAATTTTAGCCTAGGTGTTGAATAGTTGCTATCCGCTAATTCATTTGCACTGCAACCTAAAATACATTTTCTATCCACAAACTTAAATAGCCGGGTGATGCCGCTGGTTGGCAGGTTTCCTCTGGAATCTCCCATTTCCCCCCACTCAATCATTCTGGCGCTGCTCCATACTCACCTCGCTTCACCGTCATCGGCTGTCAAGATTCCGCAGTTAAGAGCCACCCAAATCTCTCCACTCCACTATCCACAAATTCAATAAATCAATTTAGGTCTACACTGCAGAATACATTTTCTACTGAAACTACAACATTTTTCTTTATTGAATAACATGGGACTACTTTTCTTACACTGTTGTCATATTGACTAGGTGTGTACAAGTTAGTGTATCTGTTAAAGTGTATGTAGTTAGAAAGGGGTTTTATTTTTAAAGGTTGATTTAAGCAAACCAATTTTAATTGCTGTTGTCAAGGTAAAAACATTCCACTTTTAAGAACACAGTAATTACTGAGAATAGGGGCTTTTCTGAAAATAAAAGAAAAAATCATGGAATGTGGTAAATTTCCACTCTACTAATTACACAGAACACACATTTACTAGGGGCATTAACGTTTACCAATACAAACCACAATTACAATAGTGGAGAGGGCTATGAAGATCAGAAAATTGTGGGGTAAAATACACCCACAAAAAATACAAAAACACTTCAATTTAACACCTGTCCACCCAATTTCGTAATATGTGCTCACCTAACCTAACTTTACCTAACCCCACAATGAGTGAATCAGTATTTTACATTTTTAATCTAACCTAGGATTGTAGGGTTTTAATTTAACCTAGGCTTGTAGCGTGTTAATTTAACATAGGATTGCAGGATTTTAATCTAACCTATGATTTCATTCTAATCTAGGATTTTAGGGCTTTAATCTAACCTACAATTTTATTCTAATCTAGGATTTTTGGATTTTAAAGTAACAGTAAAACATACCGGACGTATATGAATTAACTCACCTAGGTACGAGGCGGGTACAATTCCACTGTCCTCTGCCAATTCAACTACAGTCGTTCATGACTTGCACCTTACCTCATTCGACAAAACACCATGATCTACTAAAACATCCAAGCAACACCCGCCACATAGATGACTGTAACGCACAGAAGCACTCGTACTTGCGCCCTCCATTCTTAAATCACAAGCTTTCGCACAGTCGGATTAGGACGACACAACTCACGAACCGCACTGTATTGCATCTAAACAGCAACTGAACGCAGTTCACGTCTGTGCCGACAGCATTACATAGCTATGCTACATGGCGTTTGACGTAAACAAAGCGGCCGAAATTGTATTTTAACTACTTTATTTAGTACGTTCTACTTATTTTTACCATTACGCCCTCCTCAATTTTAAAACGATAAGCTATGCAGAACACATTTATATTACATTTGTGGGTGTACTATTTTCCTTCAGAAAAGTCCCTATTCTCAATAATTACCCAAGATGTGTTTTATTTTGTTAGTCCCTGCCTAAGTCTTCAGACAGGGTGCGGAATTTTGGTCGAAGATGTTTAACATTAAACCTGCTTGTCGTGTATAACATTTACATGCTCCAAAATTTCATAAGGGGAAGTTCACACAAATAATTATAATGGAGTAGTCTAAGCCTATGCGACATTTTGACTTCTTAGGAAGTGAATTTTGGCAATTTGGCTGCTAGATGACAGTGAAAATTCCCAGTTTAACATTACTTCGACCCAAAAAAATATCAAATTTTTTTAGATTTATGGGTGTATCATGCATGTCACACTGTTTTGCTATATGNTGCTAGATGACAGTGAAAATTCCCAGTTTAACATTACTTCGACCCAAAAAAATATCAAATTTTTTTAGATTTATGGGATGTCACACTGTTTTGCTATATAGATGCTGTGGGAGATGTTGCCAAAATAAATTATTGTGACCTTCCAAATTTGAATGCAATTTTAATAGCCTACTTTTAAGCCTTTTACAGTTGAGTCAATGAAATTGTACATCTTATTTCTAGTGGACGATGTTAGAATATGTAACAATTTGATTAACATTTTGTATTTATTGTAGCTGACATTTTTTTTTTCAGGGTTGTCATCCGAGAATAGTTATCACCATCAGTGATATTTGGTAAGTGAAGGACTCATTTAATATTTTGGTATTTTCACTTCTCTTTTCTTATCAGTATATGAATACCAGCTCATGAAACTGAGGCGGTGTTCCATTATTGGTGATCTAGTAATTAGTAATTTAGTATGGTTCAATTTGAATGCTGTTGAGAGTGTCACTAGTATACCTAGATGATGCTGTCAATTGAACAAATTTGTAGTCTGCATACAGGGCAGGATCTGGGGG